>JAJJMB010007553.1:3521351-3679454 GCA_023531105.1 Papaver atlanticum
ACACCCCAATGTGCTCAATAAACCTTTTTATTGTTACCTTGACCCCATATATAAGTGATTTCTTTTGTCTGTGAGACTTGTATTAGTGGTTAATTCCAATTATTTGCATCGATGTTCTTTCTTCAGTTTGATCAATAAAGCTCTTTTTGGTTATTTCGATCCATATTTGAGTTAATTTTATTTATAAGTTTTTACTTTTTGATTAGTCTTTAATATAATCTATGACATTTGTATTATCTTGTTAATTTCATTCGTATCCAATAGTTTTCATGTTCGGTTTGCTCAATAAGGTTCTTTTACAAACATTTCATCTCAATATTATAATATATACTCCTAGTCTCATAAGAAGTGGGTCTTTCACTTTTTAAATTTTGCAATTATAAGGAAAAAAATAAAAAACTGAAAGACCCTGTTAAAGCATTGTTCGGTTGAACCCACCAAGCGTTGGTATGTCGAGTTTAGTTCCAACTCTGCAAAATGGAAAGTGCATTTGGAAACTTAGAGTTTCTCATCATATTCATCTTTTTCTCTGAAAGGCTGCTAGAGATGTCATCCCAGCTACGGTGGTCTTACAATCTAGAATGCCTATTGGTTCAATTGTTTGTCTTGGATGTTTCTTCATGATGAATTTGTTATGTATGTTTTGGTTCTGTGCCATTTTGTTAGTCATATTTGGCATACTTCTCTTTTTTGCATGCATAATATGGTAATTCTCTACTTGATTATCTTCACTTCTGTATTCTTGATCCCATGTCTTCTCTGTCCGAGGAGTTTAAATATCTCTTTGTTGTTATACATTGTTCCATTTGGAGTAGAAAAATAATTAATTTTTTAGTGATAAGGATGAAACCCTTGGTGCTAGAGGTATGTTAGTTACTAAAAAAGTCTTGACATCCCACCTAAACCCTTCCCTTGTGGTATTAGGAATACAAAATGGATGCCTCCTCCTTTTGGAAGGACTAAATGCAATAATAATGGTGCCTTTGATGATGTTTCTTTGGTGTGGGTGAAAGTTCTAGGGGTACCAAAATACACCACCAACTTTTTCTTAGGCAATCTGTATGGACAAACTCAACATAATTCCGAGAGTAAAAAAACGCAATCAAGGAAAGTGCCTAGAGTTATTTCTCTCTCTCTCTCTCTCTCATTATTCGAACATTTATAGAAATGAATTCGTGAACCTAACTACAAAGAAAGTTCTTGGATGGTACCAAAGACCAATGTCGAGGGATCAATCAAGTCTTTTCCAACTAACAAGGTTGTACCTAGCTACTATGGTTGATCAACGCACAACCTGTGATATTTCAATTATAGAGATAAACAATATAATGCGAAAAAAGAAATAACACAGACACCATAAGTTTTGTTAACGAGGAAACCGCAAATGCAGAAAAACCTCGGGACCTAGTCCAGATTGAACACCAAACTATATTAAGACGCTACAGACACTATCCAACTACCAATTAACTTCGATCTGGAATGCAGTTTATCCCGAACTCAGTCTTCCACTGGTTCAGGTACAGTCACGCTCCTTACGCCTCTTGAATCCCAGCAGGACTCTACGCAATTGATTCCCTTAGACGATCTCACCCACGACTAAGAGTTGCTTCAACTCAATTGAAGACTTTAAACCAAATCTGCTTCCCACAGATTAAGCCTATATTTGATTTCCTGATTTACGATCTAAACAGATGATCAGATCAAACGATAGATCTAGGTGATGAAAATCGATAGCAACTTAGACAAAAGTTTGGATATCTTCAAAATTCGGACTTATGCAACCCGAAGTGCATCCTAGATTATTAATCACCTCACAAGTATAAAACTTGTGGAATCAACAAAGTATGAGACAAAGAGACTCTGTTGATTACTATCTATCTTGATTGATGGAGGAAGGATCTACAAACAATCAAGATCAGTATACTCAAGTTATCAAGATAAAATATAACTGGACTTGGCTTCATGAATCCCAATGAAGTCTTTGTAGTTGCTAAACTCTAAAAGGGTTTCTGGAGAGGACGACTCTAGATACAACTATGACACACCAAAAAGTAGTGTCAGGATTCAAAGATCCCAGTTGCCAAGAGTTCTCCTTATATAGACTTCAAAGCCTAGGTTGCTTTAGGTCTAAGCTAAGATAGCTTTGGAACCAAGCAAACAATATCCACCATTAGATGAGAGCTTTGAATCTTAATCACATATACAAGATATACACTATGGATAGGTAAACCATAACCGAACAGTGTATAAAGACTATGTTCAACATGGTTAGCCGAAACTAGCCAATTTGAACTTAAAATCTTAACACTCATTTTCATGTTCACTACGACATTAATATTGAGTCACAATCATGTGATCAAATGAGTCTATTGTTAATTAGAAAAATGATCAAATGAAAATTATTTCATATAAATAATTTAATCGCAATTGAATCATGATCGACATAATTTGTAAGTGTACAATGTACAATTACCTGAATCGTTCGTGAATCGGTTGAGTCACAGTACGCGGATCGGTTTGCAAATTTATATGCAATTACCGAGTTTCGGAGTCTACATAACTTTTCGGTTCATAAACCGGTTTGCAAACTTATGCAATTACCAAGTTCCTGACTCTACATAACTTTTCAGTTCATGTACCAGTTTGCAAAATTTGAACCAACTCAAAGTTCCAAAGTCTACAGAACTTTTTAGTTCACGTACCAGTTTGCAAACTTAAGACCTTTGTCGGTTCCGGAGTTCACGGAACATTCATCTTGCATACCGGCTTGGGTACTAAACATGTTCTAGAACATAAAACTGTTTTTACTCGCATACTTGTTTGATTATTTTAACCCGGTTCCCTTACCACAGTTCTACAATTGTTTGTATATGAATATACATACCTATCTGGATCACGAAACAAACAGATTTCCCATGATATACATACGAATATGCATATCACACAAATTTGAAAGTCGATATATAGCTACTCCGCTACGTGTACGAATACATGTAATACTCCTTAAAACATATAACAATTTTCTAAGTTTGTAAGACTGATAACACTGTCTTGTATTTTGAATATAGTAGTTTTATATTTCTTAAAAAAAATCGAAAATTCCTGAATAACATCAATGACACGTATCACTATTCCAGACTATTTTTGAAAGACAAATTTTTGTGTCTAAGTTGTCCTCAATTTTCTGTATTGTTGGTACTCGATTTTGTACTTATTATGGTGTTTTATGTGTTTGTAGGTATTTTTGGGAAATAAACATTTTTGGGAAAATCGGCTTGAAAAATAACTCGGGGCACCCCCGGAGGATATTTGCTAACGGACCCCCACTTTGGATAAGGGGCCCCAAATTACTATTGGCACCCAAGCAACTGAATAAGGGGCACCTTCATCCCCTTCGTTTGAAACTGGATTTTGGCGGGAAAAGGATTTCTTCATAAAACAAAATTTAGGGTTCATATTTTGTAGGCAATTCAATGGCAGAAATTGAGTGAGAAGACTTGTTTAAGCTTAACAAGCGTGGTTTGGTTATTTATTTTGATCAGAATTGGCTGAATCATCAAGATTGAGTGAAACATGGAGTTACGATTTTTTTCTTGAGAAAACCCGAGAGTTGTTGTTTTTGATTTGGGAGATTTCTGGAGAGATTCAATCACTCCAGTGGATTGGTATGTGCCTGTTACTCTTAGAAAGGGTTGGTATAGTTGTTTGATCCATCTAAATTGGGCTGGATAATCCAAGAGAAGAAAACATGGCAGCTTATTCACGGGAGGTTGTTTTCACGATCTGCAGAGTGTTAAGACGTGTTCTGTGTGTGTTGAGATGCAACAGGATCGTGTAGGAGATTAAAAGGGAAGTTTACAACCAGCAGATGACGCGTGAAGGAAAATATTCCCGAAAATATATCATCTTTACTGCCGAAGTTATGGTGAAGATTGGGAGAAGATTTGAGTAGTTATTGTGGTCCTGTTGAGTATATATATGGTTCTTGGGTAGCATGGAAGGGGATGGAGACTTTGGGAAGAAAACAGAGCGTGAAAATCAAGTTACAGACATTTCTGCTGCTGCATCAAGAACAAGAAGTGAAAAGACGAGGGTGCCCAAATATACCTCAATCTAAAACTTTTCCACCTATAAGTCCTTTTCCGAAAGTGATTGTCTATGGACTGAGTCGAGACAATACAACTAATCGGTTCACACTTCGTGTGAACGTCTATGGATACGAGATCGAGACAATACAAAAACGAAATATGTTTACTTGATAATAGGTTCGGACTTAACCAAACTCTAGGGATTGTCTATCAAGTAAAATAGGAATTAACGTTTGTGCGATTTACTTTAAATTATAATAAACACAATTATAATTGCGGAAAATAAAAGTAAATGACACAGCAATATTTTGTTAACGAGGAAACCGCAAATGCAGAAAAACCCTGGGACCTAGTCCAGAATTGAATACTCTCAGAATTAAGCCGTTATACAAAATCAAACCAACTTCGTATAGTTGAGACCAAGCAACTAAACCTATAGTTCACCTAGTTTCCTCAGTATCCCTGCGCCTCCAACTTGCAGTAAGTCACGCACTTGGAACAATTCCTTTGGTTTGTATTCCAAACAATAAAGGAACAACAAATCTGTTCGGTAACAACTCTTTTCAAACAACGTGATATGAGTTTGACAAAGGCTCTTCCGTTTAACTAATAAACTCCTTTGTCGGGTCCTTAGATCAATCTCTCGACAACTACCAAAGTAATTGTTAGACTATGAGATCAATATTAATAATCACAAAGAAGTGTATCGATGCCGGTCTACTCAACTAATCAATCCAATCTATCACAAAGATAAACCGATTATAATTGGATCCCTTTCCATACTAAACAAGTATTGTGCACACCAAAGATTATGAACCCATAAAGTCTTCTTGTCTTCAAATCTTCTTTGATCTTCAATCAGCACCTGCATACAATCAACTTGAATTTCGTGTGATCAATCACACACAGAACGGAGTCTGTTAACGTTGGATTATCACAAGACGTCTTTAGATCTACAAACAGTCTAAAGATCCCCGTCGAAACTTCGATATAGTTTGAGTGAATCTTATATCAGAAGAGAAGATTCTCCAGCATAAACAAACTAGGTGCAATCAAATTTCAACAACCGTTAGTTAATCAAATCAATCGAAAACTAAAATAAACTGCAATTATCTAATTTCCCACCAACGGTACTAATAGAGCTTCTCAATCCCAAAGAAGACTTTAAACCGAGCGGCCGTAAGAGATTTCTCCTAATTAGGGTACTTTCCTCTCCGATAGGCGGCTCCACCAGTAACAACACAACTGAGGTAGTTTTGCTGGCTCTGAGGATTAGTTTGCTAGAAATGCAAACTTCAATATTTATAGACAAGGAAGTTTGGACACCAAGGAATTTCCAAAATCGAATATTCTCAAAGATATGCAATAAACACAAAATCGGTTTTCATAACTCCTGGAAATGCACTGTCCAAATATTGACCGAAATCCCAACAAAAAAATCTATAATTAGTAAATGCACATTACTAATTATTATTTTCTAAAGATATGCATTTAATTGCTGGAAATTAAATAGCATATAAAAACTAAGAAACCTTAATTAAAAGATTCTCAATTTATTTGGATCCTGGGATTCTCCTTTAGCTATTAAGGAATATCTTTGAACAATTAATGATAAGAGTTACTGAACATGTTCAAAGTATGTCAACATCTTTACTTTGCAAGTCCTTTTTCATACTTACAATCTTGGAACCGATTTGCCACACTTCCAAACGAATTTAGAATTGGTTCATCTGACTTCCAAGAACTATGTGATTGATTATCCTATCAAATCACCAATCATGGGTTTCATGGTTCTACCAAAACAAGTTCGGTTCTACCTCCATGTGAGTATTGTGCATAGTCACGCTAGTTACCAAAATTCGGGTTACTAGGTACTAGGATCGGTTCCTCACATACTTACGGTAACTACCTGTATTTGGTGCACATGTCCCTAGGATCGGTTCCCCCATCTTCTAAGAAATTGTTGCACATGTTCATAGGATCGGTTCCCCCATCTACTAAAAACGTGTTGCACCTCTTACAAGGATCGATTCCCCTCTTGTAAATTTGTTGCACCTCTTACTAGGATCGGTTCCCCAATGGCTAGATAAAATTTGTTATTTACAAGGCATCGATCATACCATCTTGAGTGATTACTTAAGATCGGTTTCACTAATAAAAGTCATACCAATTCATAAGTCAGGCCTTGTGAATAGTTTTACCAAGATACATAAACAAGTTTATGAGCGGTTATACTAAACACACATATTGGTAATTCAAAATAGATTTGCAATGAATAACAATACCAATAAGCCTAGCGATTTCCCTTTCGATTCACAAAACAAGTTTATGAACTTACTTCCTTTAAACGAATGTAAAACATTGTTTCCTAGGATGAAATCTTCACTCATACCCATACATAATCAAAATAGCATTCATATGATCATGTCGATGTCTTATATACAAAATTTAATGGTTAAGCAATAAACCTCGTATTGTATTCCTTAATACTATGTCTAACTAGAGTATAATCATTCAAACATCTTCGTAGTTATGTTTTCAATATGCACGACTTGAAAGATACGTTAGGGAATGAAACAGTTCAAGTCAAATATTACTAACCTCAAGAGGAAGGATGATGTTGTAGTTGTAGCTCCATACTTCTTCACATTCTTCAAGTCTTCATGTAATACTTGTAAGTCTCATATCCTAACATTTTCAAGATAACCTATATGAAGTTGACTCTAGTATATAATCAAGCGACTCTTTAAATGAGTTTTGATTCACTAAAATATGACAACCAAACTTGACATACCAACGCTTGGTGGGTTCAACTGAGCTATGCTCTAACAATCCCCCCCTTTGTTAATTTTAGTGATAAAACTCTTATATCATATGGATAAACAAATTACAAGAATTCATTACACACATAATCTTGATTCCAAGTTCAACAGCACAAAACCTGCATTAAATTCAATCCTTAAATGTCGCTGCTGACATTATGATAACAAAGCTAATACTCCCCCTAAAGGTAAGATAAATAGATTTTCAATCCGCACGTCTTTATTATTTTCATGTAGTTCCTCATAACTACGTATTATATGATATGTGACTCCCCCTTAGTTTAGGCTTTCACTCTTATCGCTAGAATAAACGTTTTAGCACAAATGTCCTTTCCCTTAGTGATACCAACTCACAACAAATCAATATCACTTGTTTACTCCATATATTTCTCCCCCTTTTGTCACAAAATGACAAAGAAACGAAAAAATAAAGGACAAACCGAAAGGATCTTGCAAATCTCATAAAGATAATTTTCAAACCTATAAGAGTTGAGCACGAGGGTTTTGCATACCATTTTACATAACCAATATCAAAACCGAAACTACAAGTAATTTGGTTTTAACATGTTATCTAAGAAACAATTTCCCGAAGCAATTTTCCCTAATAGTTTAGCACTTCAAAAATCGACTAATCACCTTATTTCTTTTGCTAAACCGATTGTACAAATACAATCGCTTGTTCGATAAGACCAAAATAAAGATCAGAATTAACTTTATTTTTCTAATCAGGCTCCAATTATTCTCAATAATAACTTAGACCTTTCACTTTTAAACAAGACAAATACTATGTTAGTTAACTAGTAATTCTTGTTAAGGAATTCGGTTAGACTTGAATAACCGAAACCTCCACATTTGATAAGTCTAACTAAGATCCGAAAAACTTAGTTTCTCTTATCCGAAAATCACTTGGACTAAACAAATGATCCCGAAACCTTTTGTTAAGCCATAAAAAATCCATACAAACCAAATTAATCAACTTGCGTAATCATTTATCTTAACCAGAAGCAATTGAAACAAACATAGACATTATAGCACCGCAATTGCACCGAAATTTTGTAAGCCTAAACAATTGATATCAAACAATAACGAAAGATAACAATAGTTTTTCTTAACCGGGAACAATTGAATCACAATCAAACATCCATACACAAATAATGGAATCAACATCAATTGTACCGAAATTTTGTTAAGTAAAAGCAATAAAGATATGAAATAAAATCATGCTTTTCTTAAACAGGAAAACAATTAACTAACAAGATTGTTACCTCAAATTCCGCATCCTCTTCTCCCCTTAAGATATGTCATTAAGCGCAAGTTCACTTAGAACTCTCCCCCATTAAAGTTTTCATCCTCCCGCCAAAACAAAAGAACAACAACAAAGAGCAACCTTTACCATAGAAAGGTTGAAAACCGGTTTTAACTATGCGATGCAAAAGTTGAAACCTCGAAACACATATGCTTTTATGCTAAACCAAAAGATTCAACATATTGTGACTTTTTCACATATTGTTTCTATAGGAACCCCTTATGATCCTTTGATAAAGCCTACCAACATAGGCTAGAACTTAATCCCGCTAAATCATAAGGATTCACACAATTATGAGATCGAATATCAAGGTAATAAAACCGAAATCAAACATCTCATAAACATTCAAAAGTTCTACAACTCTTATTCATGAAACGTACCGAAAGGGAAACAGTTCTTAAATGCATCCTCAATAATGTACATAATATTACATACTCAGTATTGGACACTAGTCAGAGATGTCCAAATCAGTGTCTTCTTCTTCAGAGGAGGTATCTTGATAACTGTCAGAGATAGCATTCAGAGCATAGGTGAGATATGGATGTATTTCTGTAGCATGATCAATCAGGTCGATGATGCAGTTTTTCTTCCTCTCTAGTTTTCTGTTGAGAGATTGTGGATCTCCTTCAACTCTGATAGGAGGAGGAGCATTGAAGACTTGTCCTCTCATTTGGTTGAGGATTCTTTCTCCCAATTTCTTTGGTACTTTCACCCTGGAATTTGGCCAAACAATTCCAAAGGAGATGCATATTCTTGTGATTAAACAAGCAAACCCATGAGTTCTTCTTCCACCTTTTCGGATAGTAATCATTTGTCTAATCATTAGACCACATAAATCAAAGTTTTTGACTCCATTGACAAGATGATATACAAGTTCAGCAACATCTCTAGTCCACTTGGTCTTATGCATATTGCTAGGACACAAATTTTCAGTAGCAAGTTTTCCAAACACTTTTAGATGAAATTCAACATTGTGAAGAAGTAATGAATTACCTGACTATATTCCCTCAATTTTAGATGAAATAGTATCATTCCTAACTCTAAACCTCTCATCCGAACATGGTAAGAAAGTATTCATGTAAGAATAGAGAATTAATTCTGAAATTACTTGTTTGTTGACTTCGAAAGATGTTGTACCGATCATAGTACGAAAAGTTCATCCTTCAAAATTCATCTCATGCATATTAGCAAAGAAGAGCTTGACAAGGTCCGGTGTTTCCTTGAAAGAACTCTCATGAATGATACCTCATTCACGTTTATTCATAAAATTCACATATTTCATATCCGAAACATTGACAAATAACATTTCCATGATGGGTTCTTTGATTGAACCGAAATTTCTAGCACATTCATCATCCACAAAATAATTTTGAGAACCAACATCATAAATAAGACTAGGCATATTTTCATAATTGATATTCAAAGTAGAGTAGAGCATGGAGTTCCTACTTGATCCTTCTCCTCTAACAAAATTCCTACTTCCCCTAGTTCTATTTTCCATTGAATCAACAAGTAGAGTAGAGAGCCACTTACAATCGATATAACTTGTTGAGTGTTGAATCTTCTTGCTTGGGATGAATTTGAGCGGATTAAGAACGACCCTTGGTTCCTTTTGAGTTGTGGAATGAATTGACGCAAGTTTCTCCTTTTGAATCAAAAATGCAAAGATTAGAAGGAGAGAAATTTCGAACCCTCTTGAACTGTCAAGGTTTTCTTGGAACCGAAGAAGATAGAGAAGGAAAAAAGAACATCCTTCTTTGTTTTTATCACCAAACCCATTTTGTATTTGGATGTGGATCCGGATCCGAATATGGTCAAACCATGGGTATCGAAAACTTGTCATGGGTAACCAATCAAGGTTTTTTTTGACAAGTATCAATTTGTTCAAGTCGTGAAGGTTTTCTCTCTTTAGGACTTGAATCGAAATTCTCAATCAATTTCACTTCATTTGTTTTGGGCAAATCAAAACAAAATTTTCTAGATTCATTATTGATGTCTATCACAACATCATCTTCAAGAATTAATTCTTTAGAAGAATTGTCAGAATCATTCTTATGATAGATTTCAGATTCTTATGAGGTGTAATTCATCAAATACTCATGAATGAATTGATTTCCTTTAGAATCATTAGTTCTTTTAGAGATTTCTAATTCCTTGAGAAACTCATCAACCTCATTTTGAACTCTACTACTATCTTAAAGGATCTTGAGTGTTTTAGACAAAGACTCATCTTCCTTTTCCTCATATATTTTAATCTCATTTCTAAAATCAGAGAGCTGTCTTTCCATTTCGGAAAATTCTGACAGCTTTCTGTTGATTTTGCTTGAAGCATCTTCTGTGAGACTGAGATATAATCGACATTCGTCGAATGTCCAAATTTTTTTGGATCTAAGAGAATCCATAATTTGGTTTTCAGACAACTTAGAGTCATATAATCCTGCTAACACATTAACTGAATCAGACATAGATTAAAATATTATAGGTTAGATCGCACCAAACACAGATTGTTAGATCTTTTCGTGTTTGCCTGCTCTGATACCAATTGAAAAGACGATGGTACCCAAATATACCTCAATCTAAAAAATTCTACATATAAGTCCTTTTCCGAAAGTGATTGTCTATGGACTGAGTCGAGACAATACAACTAACCGGTACACACTTTGTGTGATCGTCTATGGATACGAGATCGAGACAATACAACAACGAAGTATGTTTACTTGATAATAGGTTCGGACTTAACCAAACTCTAGGGATTGTCTATCAAGTAAAATAAGAATTAACGTTTGTGCGATTTACTTTAAATTATAATAAACACAATTATAATTGCGGAAAAGAAAAGTAAATGACACACCAAGATTTTGTTAATGAGAAAACCGCAAATACAGAAAAACCCCGGGACCTAGTCCAGAATTGAATACTCTCAGAATTAAGCCGCTATATTAAATCAAACCAACTTCGTATAGTTGAGACCAAGCAACTAAACCTATAGTTCACCTAGTTTCCTCAGTATCCCTGTGCCTCCAACTTGCAGTAAGTCACGCACTTGGAATAATTCCTTTGGTTCGTATTCCAAATAGTAAAGGAACAACAAATCTATTCAGCAATAACTCTTTTCAAACAACGTGATATGAGTTTGACAAAGGCTTTTCCGTTTAACTAATAAACTCTTTTGTCGGGTCCTTAGATCAATCTCTCAATAACTACCGAAGTAATTGTTAGACTATGCAATCAATACTATTAATCACAAAGAAGTGTATTGATGCCAATCTACTAAACTAATCAATCCAATCTATCACAAAGATAAACCGATTATAGTTGGATCCCTTTCCATCCGAAACAAGTATTGTGCACACCAAAGATTATGAACCCAAAAAGTCTTTTTTTCTTCAAATCTTCTTTGATCTTCAATCAGCACCTGCACACAATCAACTTGAATCTCTTGTGATCAATCACACACAGAACGGAGTCTATTAACGTTGGATTATCACAAGACGTCTTTAGATCTACAAACAGTCTAAAGATCCCCGTCGAAACTTCAATCTAGTTTGAGTGAATCTTATATCAGAAGAGAAGATTCTCAAGCATAAACAAACCAGGTGCAATCAAAGTTCAACAACCATTAGTCAATCAAATCAATTGAAAACTAAAATAAACTGCAATTATCTAGTTTCCCACCAACGGTACTAATAGAGCTTCTCAATCCCAAAGAAGTCTTTAAACCGAGCGGCCGTAAGAGGTTTCTCCTAATTAGGGTACTTTCTTCTCCGATAGGCGGCTCCACCAGTAACAACACAACTGAGGTAGTTTTGCTGGCTCTGATGATTAGTTTGCTAGAAATGCAAACTTCAATATTTATAGACAAGGAAGTTTGGACACCAAGGAATTTCCAAAACCGAATATTCTCAAAGATATGCAATAAACACAAAATCGGTTCTCATAACTCTTGGAAATGCACTGTCCAAAAATATACCGAAATCCCAATATAAAAATCTATAATCAATAAATGCACATTACTAATTATTATTTTCTAAAGATATGCATTTAATTGCTGGAAATTAAATAGCATATAAAAACTAAGAAACCTTAATTAAATGATTCTCAATTTATTTCGATCCTAAGATTCTCCTTTAGTTATTAAGGAATATCTTTGAACAATTAATGATACGAGTTACTGCACATGTTCAAAGTATGTCGACATCTTTACTTTGCAAGTCCTTTTTCATACTTACAATCTTGGAACCGATTTGCCACACTTCCAAACAAATTTAGAATTGGTTCATCTGACTTCCAAAAACTATGTGATTGATTATCCTATCAAATCACCAATCATGGGTTTCACGGTTCTACCAAAACAAGTTCGGTTCAACCTCCATGTGAGTACTGTGCATAGTCATGCTAGTTACCAAAATTCGGTTGACTAGGTACTAGGATCGGTTCCCCCACATACTTATGGTAACTACCTGTATTTGGTGCACATGTCCATAGGATCAGTTCCCCCATCTTCTAAGAACTTGTTGCACATGTTCATAGGATCGGTTCCCCCATCTTCTAAGAACTTGTTGCACATGTTCATAGGATCGGTTCCCTCATCTACTAAAAATGTGTTGCACCTCTTACAAGGATCGATTCCCCTCTTGTAAATTTGATGCACCTCTTACTAGTATCGGTTACCCAATGGCTAGATATAAGTTGTTATTTACAAGGCATCGATCATACCATCTTGAGTGATTACTTAAGATCGGTTTCACTAATAAAAGTCATACCAATTCATAAGTCAGGTCTTGTGAATAGTTTTACCAAGATACATAAACAAGTTTATGAGCAGTTATACTAAACACACATATTGGTAATTAAAAATAGATTTGCAATGAATAACAATACCAATAAGCCTAGCGATTTCCCTTTCGATTCACAAAACGAGTTTATGAACTTACTTCCTTTAAACGAATGTAAAACATTGTTTCCTAGGATGAAATCTTCACTCATACCCATACATAATCACAATAGCATTCATATGATCATGTCGATGTCTTATATACAAAGTTTAATGGTTAAGCAATAAACCTCGTATTGTGTTCCTTAATACTATGTCTAACTAGAGTATAATCATTCAAACATCTTCGCAGTTATGTTTTCAATATGCACGACTTGAAAGATACGTTAGGGAATGAAACAGTTCAAGTCAAATTACTAACCTCGAGAGGAAAGATGATGTTGTCGTTGTAGCTCCATACTTCTTCACATTCTTCAAGTCTTCATGTAATACTTGTAAGTTTCATATCCTAACACTTTCAAGCTAACCTATACGAAGTTGACTCTAGTATATAATCAAGCGACTCTTTATATGAGTTTTGATTCACTAAAATATGAAAACCAAACTTGACATACCAACGCTTGGTGGGTTCAACCGAGCTTTGCTCTAACAAGAAGAACAATAGGCTGAGAAAGATTGTCGTTAATAAACCATGGTCTTTTCTCGGTTTTGCAATAGTCTTTCAAGCGACAGTTGAACAGTGGCTACATCACTTTTCCTTTATCATACATTGTAACAGCAAGTTTGCAACGCTTTTCACACGTTGCAAATTCCTGGTTCATTTGATTTCTCTCCTTTTCATTATTTGTAAGCACTTTTGAGCAATGAATTCATATTTTGTGTGTGTTTCCAACATGAGGAGTTAAACTCAATCTCTGGGGCGGCGGAGGAAGCCATTTTTTCAATAATTATGTGGTAAAATATATTTAAATTAATTATGTAATTCTTTTATGATTATTTGCACCGAACGAAAATTTAGTAAATGATTTTGAAAAAATGGGGGTATAACAACCACACCCAATAATTCGTTTGGCAATCTGTATGGATTAAACTCCAATATAATTCCGAGAGCACAAACTTAAAGCGAACTCAGTCAAGAAAGATATAAAAGAGCTTTATCTCTATTTCTCAATGCAATCAACAAATCAAACACATAGAAATATGTGATCCTGATTGATATGAGAAATAACTTGGATGGTACCAAAGACCAATGCTCAAGTGTCAATCAAGTTATATCTAACAATCAAGGTCGGATTTATCAACTGATTGAACTATGCACAACCTGTGATATTTCAATTATATAAACAAATATAATGCGGATAAGAAATAATACAGACACCAGAAATTTTGTTAACGAGGAAACTGCAAATGCATAAAAAACCCAAGACCTAGTCCAGTTTTGAATACCACACTGTATTAAGCCGATACATACACTAGCCTACTACAAGTTAACTTCAGACTGTAATGTAGTTGAGCCCTAACCAAGTCTCACACCGATTATGGTACCATCGCGTTCCTTACGCCTCTAGAACCACGCCGGATTATGCGCACTTGATTCCCTTAGCTGATCTCACCCACAACTAAAAGTTGCTACGACCCAAAGTCGGAGACTTATAAACAAATCTGTCTCCCACCGATATGTTTAATCTTTATTCGGTTTTTGTTCCGTCTTTTGATAAATCAAGGTGAACAGAAACCCACTAATAATCCGGTATTATACTCCCGAAGAGCAGCCTAAACATATCAATCACCTCACAATAACCCAACTAGCTAACAAAAAAAGTTATTACGGAATCACAAGAGTCTGAGATGAAGAACTGTTGCAATTACTTTTTATATCTTACCTATCGGAGATAAATCTCGAGTAAATCTTAGAGAAGATAAAACTCAATACGATAGAACAAGTAAAATCAGAATAAGCAACTATGGAGAAAATAGTTGGATCTGGCTTCACGAATCCCAAATGAAGTCTTCAAGTCGTTAACCTAATATGGTTTTGGAAAAACCTAGGTTAAAGGAGAATCGACTCTAGTTTGTAACTAGGACACATGAAAGTGTCGGGATTAGGTTTTCTTTGCTAGAGTTCTCCTTTATATAGTGTTTCAAATCAGGGTTGATTACAATCAAAGCTAAGATAACTTAGTAACAAAGCATTCAATATTCACCGTTAGATGAAATCCTGATTTAAGATTCAAGCTAAGTATGCTTAATAATAAAGAAATCAATCTCCACCGTTAGATGATCTTAGATTTGTTAGAGCACTTCTTGGTCGAACTCGCAAGCGTTGCTATCTCAAGCTTGTTTGTAAAGTTTAGTTGTAAAAACTATAAGTCTTGATTGCTAGTTTACTTATAGCTATGTCTCGGATTTGGATAGAATGTGTTGTTGAAATTTAGACTTCACGACATTCACCGATTGAAGACGAAGATCTACTAAGGGGAGCTTGGAGTAACTTCATCAACAAAAGGTATGTGGATACTTGAACTCATCTATCACTCAAAAGCATATTCTATTCTATCTCCTATTTAGACAAAGTCGTATAGCTATATAGACTTTACATTATACACATTTGATATTTCGAGTTGAGTTTAACTCGCTTATATCTTTCTCGAAATATATGTTGGAAAGCATTTTGCTTTAATTACGTTCATCATCATTCTTGACGAAATTCAAAAGATGATCATGTGAAAATTTCCTTGTAACATCTTACATGATTTATGTGAGATAGTCATTTGATGTAGACTCGGAGTGTTTCGTATTGATCATTATAGTTTGTGTGAGACAACTATTGTCGTCTTCTAAGAATGTTTCAATGATTGAAATGGAAGTTTAGAACAATTAATCATTGTATGGATATAACACAGTATGCATACCCGTATGCAAACTGTTGTAAGAATAATTCAGGTCCGGGAACCAAGTATGCATTCCAATATGCGAACGGTTTTAACCGTTAAAGTCAGGGAACAAAGTTTGCGTACCCGTTTGCAAACTGTTTCACCTGAGTTCGGTCCAGAACGACAGTATGCGTACCCTTTTGCGAACTGTCGGAAAAGATCAAAGTCCAGAACTTAAGTTTGCGTACCCGTTTGCAAACTTATGTGATTAATTTATAAAATCGGTTAAGTATGATTTCATACTCATGAAAAAATATATTTATATATTAAGGAATGCAATCTTTGCAAACCGTGGCTAGAGTGTTCATGAACTGATTCTTTTGAATCAATCCGATTTTGCTTCAATTGTGTCTTGTATACTTCTATGAGAATATAAACAATTGAACAACTCCATGAGTAACACAATTAGATTCATTTGATCTAGAAGTGTTAAGATGAATGTGGTTAACACAAAAGTTTTCATATGGCTAACTTCGGTTAACTCTTATTGAGCCAACTCAATATACACATTTAGGTACGGTTACCCATATCTAAATGAAGGTATATTTCATTTTTGTATAACAAGATAAGACCATCTAACAGTGGAGAGATATTGCTTTGGTTGTAAGTAAATTAAGCTTGAATCTTAAATCAGGTTTGCATCCAACATTGAATATATATTGCTTTGTTTTAAAGCTATCAAACCCTGATTTGAAAACTATATAGGGGAGAACTCTAGCAACTGGGAAACCTAATCCCCACACCTCATGTGTGATACTAGTTGCGACTAGAGTCGATTCTCCTTTAACCTAGGTTTTTCCTAAAACCATTATAGGTTAACGACTTAAAGACTTCATTGGGATTCTGAAGTCAGACCCAACTATTTTATCTGTAGTTTCGTGTTCCGATCTTAGTTGTTCTATCGTATTAAGTACTATCTTCTCTAAGATTTTTTCGAGATTTATCTCCGATAAGTAAGATATAAAAAGTAATCACAAAGCTCTTCGTCTCATTCTTTGTGATTTCACAATAACTTGTTATACTACCATATAGTTAAGTTATTGTGAGGTGACTGATATTTTCTAGGTTGTTCTTCAGGAATAAAAACTTCTTAGGTTTTCTATGGCAGATAGATTTATCTATCAGAATAGACTTTCCTGTGGGAGACAGATTTGTTTATAAAGTCTTCGACTTTGGGTCGTAGCAACTCTTAGTTATGGGTGAGATCAGCTAAGGGAATCAAGTGCGTAGATTCTTGCTGGGATTCAGAAACGTAAGGAACACGACTGTACCTTGATCACTGTGAGATTGGTTAGGGCTCAACTACATTCCAGTCCGAAGTTAACTTGTAGTATGCTAGAGTCTGTAGCGGCTTAATATAGTGTGGTGTTCAAATCTGGACCAGGTTCAGGGGTTTTTCTGCATTTGTGGTTTCCTCGTTAACAAAACTTCTGGTGTCTGTGTTATTTCTTTTCCGCATTATATTTTTTATATAATTGAAATATCACAGGTTGTGCGTAGTTCAATCAATTGGTAAATCCAACCTTTGGTTATTGATTAAAATTGATTGACACTTGAACATTGGCCTTTGGTACCGTTCAAGTTGTTTCTCATAATAATCAGGCTCGCGGATTTCAATCTGTTTGATTTTCTGATTACATTGAGAAATAGAGATATAACACTTGGATATATTTCCTTGATTGAGTCCGACTCTCTAGTTGATTCTCTTGGAATTATATTGGAGTTAGTCTATACAGATTTCCTAACGAAATATTGGGTGTGGTTGTTAAACCCCATTCTTTTTCAATTGGTATCAGAGCAGGCAAACATGTTTAAGACCTCATAAGTCTGTGTTTGTAGCAATCTGACTCTATGGACAGAAGCGCTATCTCTATAAACGTACTGCCAGACTTTGATGGCTCGAATTATTTATGGTGGAAAATTTCTATGCATGCCTTTCTCCAAGCACGTGATTTTCAATCATGGGTTTATGTTGTTAATGGCTATAATCCTCCATTGGTTACAGTAGATGGTGTAAAAGTTGCAAAGGATATTGGTAAGTATGAGCCTGACGAGATTTTTGCTGCAAGGCAAAATTCTAACGGCTTAAATTTGATCTTTCCCTGATCCACTTCTATGTGAAAGTACTGTATGGCTCCGTAAGTTTTCTTATGTTGAGCATTTCTGATTAAATTAATCATTAATGTTCCTTTGTGGTTAATTTAATTGAGTTTACGGGATTAAATTTCATGTTCCATGTGATTTGTTAATGTCCAAAGAAATCCTTCTTTTCTTGTAAAAGTAAGGTCTCTCTTGTTGTTCTTTCGGGAATGACATTTCATGGGAGAGAGTTCTTAATTGAACTTGTGCTTAATTGCCAAATCTTTGTGGGGAGTGCAGCTGTGGAATAGCATAGGTTTTATCTTGGATCTTTATAACCTCCTTGATGAATACACTAAGTTTCGACTATGTGAAATCATCGAAAAAAAAGTTGATATGTTCTCTTTTAGTCATGAATAATCTCCTTGAGAATTTCATTATGATCCTGCTAGTTTTCGGACCTTTGCCAATTTCTATTGACAAAAAGGGGGAGAATTATTTTGTAGTTCACACTACATACATATGGTTTACGGATCATTATGTAAGGGGAAGTGGTTTTTATTGTGGCCTGAAGTATTGACTAAGGGGGAGTGATACATATCACCATAGTATTATTGTCAAAGTTGTGATACAATTGACCTTTGATGTTGTGTAATAATACTATGACATTGTATAACAATAATTGAGAACAGATGTTTTCTTATTGTTATGACTACGGATCTTCAACAACTATGATGCTGAGTTGAACACATTCAGAATCACTGGAGTACTTGGAGTGACGAAGAATTCAAGGAATGTTGAAAAACCAAGGAAATCAAGCATTTGGATGAGAAGCTACAAAGTTTATTTATTTTGTAATCCATATGTATTGATAGTTTTGTCACTAAAATTGACAGAGGGGAGATTGTTAGAGCACTGCTCGGTCGAACTCGCAAGCGTTGCTATCTCAAGCTTGTTTCTCAAGTTTAGTTGTCAAAACTATAAGTCTTGATTTCTAGTCTACTTATAGCTATGTCTTGGACCAATAGCTCTACATGAGCTATCATCAACTTCATTTGATTGATGGAAAACTTCGTATTTCGTCGCTTACCCCAGGTATTCGGGGATTCTACATTCATAGTTGATCTGGTTTGCCGGTGTCACTGTAGTACATTGGTAAAGTCGTTGGATGATGATACCAGTGACCTGAATTCGAACCTCGCCAGCACCAAATTCTTTACCGATCAAAAAAATAATAATTTATGTCTCGGATTAGGATAAAATGTGTTCCACATGGGAGCTTTCATTCTAATTTCATTGTCTGCAGTGAACTTCAAAATTCTGTCTTGGATGCACTTTATATTAAAATTTTCCCCCTCATACACACATTTGTTCCTTTGAAACAAAATTTCTTTCATTGTAATAAAAGATGCATTCTTCCATAGTTCTTTGATTGCAGGACTTCTGTGTTTTGCCATTGATAATAGTTCCTCAAAAGATCTTGGATTTAGAAAACAGAAAATTCCTCCAAGCCATTTCCAGATGATCTCACTATAATCACCGTGCCATAAGATATGGTTGAGGGTTTCAACTGATTTTTTGCAAAAATAACATCTTGAGGCAAAATTGAATTTTCTGGTTTTCATTTTGTCATCTGTAGGAACAACCCCTCTAAATAGTTTCTATACATTGCTTGAAATACTAGTGTGTATAGATGAAGACCATACCTGCTTTGTCCAAGGCAATTTTGTGAATTTTTTCCTTACTCTACAACAGATGCAACTGAAAATTCTCCTGTGATAGTGCCATACCAGATTGTCTGCATTTGTATTCACCACAAGAAGTTCATCTTGATTAATTATTTCCAACAGCTCTGCAGGAATTACCCGTTCTCCATCCAAAAGTAAATCAGACACTTTCGTATCAGGGAAACTATGCATGTATGCATTAGTTGGATATAAATTATTTAGAGCTCTTTCTTTCACCCAGGAATCTCTCCAAACTGATATTTTAGATCCATCACCAATAAGCCATCTGGAGTGTTCTTTTATATCTTCAGTCACCCATTTCAGACCATGAAGTATAGAAGATTTTTTGTAGTACTTAATCCAGTAACCAGTTTCTGTCATAAATTTTTCTTGGAAGTATTTTTCCCATTCATCTGAACCATTTTGAATTTTCCAAAGTAGCTTCATGAGAAGAGCTTTATTTATTATTTATAACCTTCTCAAACCAAGACCACCTTCCTCCTTTGGAGAGCACACATAATCCCATTTCAGAGTTACACATTTTCTTGTTGAAGGATTACCAGTCCATAAAAAATTTCTTATAATTATTTCAACATCTTGAATAACTTTCTTGGGCCATTTGTAAACTGACATGTTGTATATAGGTATACTGCAGAGGACATGCTTTACTAAAATTAATCTTTCTTGAAATAAAAGTAGTTTACCTTTCTAGCCAGCAAGATTTTCTTGAATTTGTTCCACACAGCTCCATACATGTTAAGATCTGATGCACCCTGGTATTAATACAACACCTAAATACTTATCTGGGAAGGTTGATAGTGGCATGTTAACTTCATTTTCCAATTGAGTTTTTCTGAGTTCACTAGTCCCTCCAATAAAGCATTTACTTTTTTCAAGACTAACCACTTGACCAGATGAAGCTTGGTAGTCCTTGAGAAAGTTAAGAAACTTCCTAATGTTTCTCTTGTCTCCATTACAAAATAGAAAAATGTCATCTGCAAATAGAATGTGAGAAGGTTGAACTCCATTTCTTGACACCATTGGGTGGATTGTTCTGTCTTGAATCATTCTTGATAGAGTTTTGCTCAAAAGATCTTCAACAATTATAAAAAGAAGAAGAGAAAGGGGGTCTCCTTGTCTCAGCCCTATGCCCACTTTAACATACCCTACAGGTCCACCATTTAGAAGTATTGATATTCTAGCAGATTGCAGCAATGTATGTATCCATTTAATCCCTTTTTCAGAAAAACCAAAACTTCTCATGACTTGGAATAAAAAATCCCAACTTAAGGAATCATATGCTTGGGTTATATCCAATTTCAGACCCAAATTCCCACCTCTTCTTTTCACATCAATTTCATTTATTAGTTCAGAAGCAAGTACTATATGTTCTTAGATATTTCTGCCTTTTATAAATGCATCTTGCTGGGGGGATACAACTTTTTGAATCACACTACCAAGTCTTGTAGTTATTATTTTTGTTATCACTTTGAATCCAAAATTCATCAATCCTATAGGTCTGAATTGTTGAGCTCTTTTAGCATTTTTTACCTTTGGCAGAAGAAGTAGGAAGTTTGCATTGAAGCCTTGAGGAATAAATCCACCCCTCCAACAGTATTGAATTGCAGATATAAGATCTTTACCAATTATTTCCCAAGAAAATCTCTAGAACCATCCAGCAAAACCATCAGGGCCTGGAGCACTATCTGGATCAAGGTCATAAACTGCTTTTTTAATTTCTTCATCTGTTGGAGTAGAATCCAAAAACTGGTTTTCCTCATCACTGATTACCTTAGGAATATCTTGAAAAATCCCAGGAGAGAACTGAACTTCTTGAAATTTGAACTTGTCTTCAAAATGAGAAATCAGATTATCAGCAATAAGTAGTTGATAAGAAATATGTTACCATCTGTATTTTCCAACTCAACTATTGCATTTTGAGCTTGTCTTATTTTTAGATTTACATGGAAAAATCTTTAGTTAGAGGCTCCTTCTTTTAACCATTTGACTCTAGCTTTTTGTTGTAAAATCTCTTTTTGTTTATCAGATAACACTTCAAGCTCTCCTCTTGTTGTCACCAATTTATTCAAGAGAGTTAAATCCATTAGATTCTTATCAGAAAGTAAAGAAGTCTGCATCACCTTGTCTTCTGCATCTTTTAACTTCTTATCTATATCTCCAAAGACAGACCAGTTCCATTTTTGAATTACTTGTTTAAGCATTTTTAATTTCTTCATGAAAACAAAAATAGGATTACTTGTTATATGAATCTTCCATAATTCCTAAATTTGATGATAGAAATCAGGGTGGCTCATCCATACTCAATATTAATCTCAATCACATATACAAGATATACACTATGGTTAGGTAAACGGTAACCGAACCGTGTATAAAGACTATGTTCAACATGGTTAGCCGATTTGAACTTAAAAGCTTAACACTCATTTTCACGTTCACTAAGACATTAATATTGAGTCACAATCATGTGATCAAATGAGTCTAGTGTTGATTAAAGTAATTAAAGAAATGATCAAATGCAAATTACTTCATAGAAATAATTTAATCGCAATTGAATCATGATCGACATAGTTTATAAGTGTACAAAGTACAATTACTTGAATCGTTCGTGAATCGCCTGAGTCACAGTACGCGGACCGGTTTGCAAACTTATATGCAATTACCGAGTTCCAGAGTCTACATAATTTTTCAGTTCATAAACGGGTTTGCAAACTTATGCAATTACCAACTTTCGGACTCTACAGAACTTTTCAGTTCACGTACCGGTTCGCAAACTTTAAACCAACAAAGTTCTGGAGTCTACAGAACTTTTTAGTTCACGTACCGGTTTGCAAACTTAAGACCTTTGTCGGTTCCGGAGTTCACAGAACATTCAGCTTGCGTACCGGTTTGGGTACTAAACTGGTTCTAGAACATAGAATTTTTTTGGCTCGCATACCGGTTGGATTATTTTAACCCAGTTCCCTTACCACAGTTCCACAATTTTTTGTATACAAATATACATACTTTTCGGATCACAAAACAAACAGATTTTCCCATGATGTACATACGAATATGCATATCACACAAATCTGAAAGTCGATATATAGCTACTCCGCTACGTGTACGAATACATGTAATACAACTTCAGACATATAACAGTTTTCTCAAAGGCTCGACAAATCATCTCGATTAGACAAGGAAAACCCAGTTTCTCATCAAAAAGTGTCATGGTAGCCATTTGGTGAATGATCCTGAAAATGAGAAAGTACCAAGTATACCACCAACTTTTTAACTACGAAATGCGCCATAGTGGCGCGATATTGGTTCTAGGACAATGTAACTCACGTATTGCACCATGGTGGTATGTTATTGGTCCAAGGCCGGTGTTCCCCTTAATGCGCAACATAAGCTTGAGAGCAATGACGCATTTTGAGCATGCACCCTGCGAAAAATATAGGTGTTACAAAATAGGTTTGATGTTATTGAAAAAGGAGTAAGAGAGTATTTTTTTCATCCAAGTAAGAACTTATGGAATTATTAGGATTCCTGAAAGGGTTATTTGGTTTTTGGTATTCATGTTTTGAACAAAAACTAGTTTTAGTCTAACATTTGTCTAGCCTTTGCGTTTGGTCTAAAGACCAATGTTAACCCATGTTGACTGTCTTAAGTTTTGACTTCTGTTTGGTAATTATTAAAAAAGTATTTAAAAAAATAAAATAAAATTATGATACGAAATTACCATGATAACCTTTACTTTCCTAACATTTACAAACTATTTACTCCACCTCATCACGCAAACATCGATTTCTCCGACTCACAACTCCGATCCAATCACACATGGTTCGTCTTCTTTCCCAATTATGAACCCTAATTGATTGATAACACAGGAACAAACAGAGAACAAATTAACATTTGATAAAATCCCATTAATCAAATTAATTAGCTTTCCATTAATCATTAATCAATAGTCAACTTTGAAACCCCCAAAACGAATAACCATTGAAATCAATGGAAATAACATCAATCCATCAAAATCAGCTCCAAATCAAACCCAGTTCAGCTCCATATTTGAGCTAATAACCACCAATTTGGCCATCATTTCAAACCCATAATTTCCTTGTAAAACTTATCTTAGAAAACCTCTTCATTCCATCTGATTGATGTCTTGAAACTCAACCTAATTCAGTCTGCAACTGAATTCAAGAACATGATACAAATTAGCGCCAGAAACTCCATTTCAGCAGCACAGAGAATAAACCTTTGATAACAGTGCCCACAGATCCCCTTTGCTGCCTGTTTCGGTTGCACAAAAAATAACACAAATCAACCACCATTCGGTACCTAATTCACCCACAAATTCAAACTAAAAACCACCATGAACTCTCCATGAACTCCAGTCATCTTCCTCGCCAGAAACCATCGATTCAACATCACAATTTATTCCCTAAAATGCCAGCAAATATTCACTCCGTCTTCTTTCTTCCCGGCTTCAGATAGAGGTCTTCATCCATGGTGAATAGCCATAAGGCTAAGTCCTATGGTCTTCTAATCCAGCAGTTTATCTAGCAGTCCACGTCAGCTAGGGCAACCTCCTAAGTCATATGGGAGTGCTAATCTAGCAGTTAGATTAGCAGTCCACGTCAGCTGGGACCACTGCCCAGCGCTGTTTGGTTCAGAGCTTTAAATTTCAGCTGTCAGATCAAATTTTGTGATTTTTGTGATCCGTGTGATTTTTGTGAGGTTACTTTTTCAGCGCTGAATAATTCAGCGTTTCAATCTCGCTGCTAGTTGAACTGCGAGCACTTGCTAGGAGAGAGAAGTAGTGTTAACTTTTAGACCATTTTTTTTTTTGATTTGCAACACTTTTTGTCCAATCTAGCAGCTCAATCTAGCCCATAGGGGTTAGCCTAACCCACTGCTTGGACGATGAATGGTAACGAAAATCCGATCTCCCTATTTGTTAGTTAACTGGTGACTGAAAGAAATGAACCTATTCCATATTTTCTGCTGAAGAATTTGGGTATCAATGAAACCAAATCACTAGAAGATAATCGGGATAATAAAACAAAGGGGAATAGAAGGGGGGAGGATAGGTTAACGAAGGATATGGTTGTGATTTTAGGCACAAAAAATAAAATATTTATTTTTAATAACTTTTTAATATTTTTTTGATAATTACCAAACATAAGTCAAAAATTAAGACAATCAACATGAGTCAACGTTGGTCTTTAGACCGGATACAAAGGCTGGACAAATGTTAGGCCAAAACCAGTTTTTGGTCAAAACCTGAGAACCAAAAACCAAATAATCCTTCCTGGAACGACGAATGAACTAATTGTAAGAATTTTCAATTACTGTTACATGTCTTAAATTACTGATTTTCCAATTAAAAACTAAACTACCTAATGTTTGTTTTTTGTATGAGGGACTCGCAAAAAGCTATTACTTCCGGACTAATATAAAAGAACTCGAACCCGAATAAGCTACCAATTTTTATAGTAAAAGTTTTCATGTTTTAACTTGGATGTTGTACCTCTCAATCCTCTCGAAGATAGAGATGAAGATCGAGACAAAGGCGCATATTAGAGTAAATTTTCTAGGTACATCTTTTATAAAGCCTCACGTTACTAAACTCATCCGCTAGAATCATCTAAGGGTTTAAAGGTTTGTTAATCTTTCCACTTTATTCAATTTATTCAAAATCTTCAATTTCACTCGAATTCGTTCAAATTTGACGTAACACCTTAAATCAGTCCTACAATTTCACTATAAATTCCTTATTATTACAAGAATAGTATTATGATTTGGCCAATCTTAGTTCTTTGCTGGGCCCCACCATAAAACGATCATCTAATTATTTGAGGGAATTAACAAAATACTCAAACAAACCTTACTAATGAATATAAAATCTAGAACAAACCTTTATGCTGATGTACGTGAGTCCACTTGTTACCTCGCTAGGGTGGATTGGAGGCCCATCCTTATAAGCTCATACGTGTATTGGAAAAGCTCTCCAGCGAATGATATGAGGTTTGTTGCATCTCCAATTTCCTGCTGATGAGCTTTGACAACTAGATTACTAGAAGTTTTACTGTTGGGTGTTGTACATTTACCTCAATTTCGGTGGCAATTCTTGTAACATTGACGAACAACTTGTTTGATTCCCTCTGCTTAAAAAAGTTCCTTATACATAATCAAGTCGGTTGAATATTCAAATTTACCCACAAAGCAAACATCCTTGTACTGAAGATGTAACCAGCTTCTTCATTGTGTACACCATGTCTTGTATAAATACTAACATGAGGTGCTCTTATTTTTCATTTTACTTGAAGTTTATTGTACCTTTTGTCAACGTTTAATATGTTGCTTTCTGTTTATTTTTTTTGAAGAATTCATTTTTTTCATCTTTTAGCTTCTTTTTTTTCCCCCAATATATGTCGCACTCTAATTATGTAATCTTAAGTCGGTCGACATCTGTAAAAGTCTGTGGGCATCCAACTCAAAACCAAGTAACAATGAGTGGAGCGGCCCTTCCAATTGGCAATGAGTGGAGCAGCCATTCCATATTGTATTTAAGTTAATTATGCAGAAACTAGCGATGTGGGACTATTGTCCTTTGACACGCCCCCTCACGTGTAAGGCCAGTCGTTCGGCCTAATATGTGGACCTAAGTTACGAGTGGTCACAAGTGTGCATGTGACATTCGGTCACGGTGGGTAATTCGGCCTACACCCCGTGTGCGGGTCTGATTCTGATACCATGTAAAACTCTGCGGACATCAATCTCAAAACATATTGACAATTAGTGGAGACCCTTCCATATCATATTCAAGTTAATTGTACGGAAACTAGCAATATGGACTGATGTCCTCTCATAGCATCTATGTGGAAATGTATGTGTCTCGTAATTCTAACAAGTAATTCACTTTGCAAATTTCTAAAAGACTTTGATTTCATTCCCATTCTTTCAAGTTGAAGTTCTCACCTTCTTTGATTTCTATGCAGAATTACTACAAATTATTACCACGCACCAATATCTACTTTTCTCTATCTAGACAGAAGAGTAGTAGACCACTCGGTAAAAATAAATTTCAAAGTTCGAGGGTTAAAATATCCCGTCACTTCATAAAAATTGTAGTATGTATTTGAATGCGGAGAAAAACCAAAAGTTAGCTCGCTAGCTAGAGTCATGATCCGGGTCATACCATTTAGATGAATTAACACCGTTGATAAATTTTAAGCGATCCGTAACACCTTATATCGTTCACAGCCGTTGATACCAGTATTCGCGATCCGAATGAAACATTTTAAAGTAATAACATTCGTCGATAACATCATAATAAATGAACTACCACCGTTGATAAATTTTAAGCGATATTATTCACAGTTTTCGACAACAATATTCGCGATCCGGATGAAACATCTTCAAGTATAACACCCGTCGATAACATCACAAAATCAACGACCAAGATTGATTACTAATCCCACCCCGGATCGTTGTACTCACTATAAACACCCAAGCCCAATTTCTCATTTCACTCACAATTCACATCTCTCTCTCTCCCGGTTTCCTTCCTCTGAACCCTGAAATTCATTTCTTTTAGCTCATTACGTTTAGCAATGGCTCGTACTAAGCAAACTGCTAGGAAATCCACCGGAGGAAAGGCACCAAGGAAGCAATTAGCAACAAAAGCTGCTCGGAAATCTGCACCGGCAACCGGAGGAGTGAAGAAACCCCATAGATTCAGGCCAGGAACTGTTGCTCTAAGAGAAATCAGAAAGTACCAGAAGAGTACCGAGCTTTTGATCCGTAAACTTCCATTTCAGCGTCTGGTTCGTGAGATTGCTCAGGATTTCAAAACTGATCTGAGATTCCAGAGTTCAGCAGTTGCAGCCCTTCAAGAAGCAGCTGAAGCTTACCTTGTTGGATTATTTGAAGATACTAATCTCTGTGCGATTCATGCTAAGAGGGTTACCATTATGCCCAAGGATATTCAACTTGCTCGTAGAATCAGAGGTGAACGTGCTTAGAGGAGATTAACAAGGTCTTTCTGTCTTTCAATTTCTTAGTGGATTTTTGTAAATGTTTTGGGGAATTTCTAGGGCCGATTAAGGATGAAATGTGGGTTTGTAGTTTCCAGATCTAATGAAATGATAAAAAAAAATTAGTTGATGTTATTTTTGTCTATCCTGAAAGTTTCTATTGATCTGATGAAATGAATGAATTACCAGTGTTATCATTTTGAAACCCTAAACCCTATTATCCCTTTATTATGAATCATCTCTTCCTTAACTAAAAAACCCAAGAAAGATTATACTGGTCTTCTCACCGGATAATTGAATCTCCTTTCAGAAAACTTCTTAATTGAATTTGTGTTTTCTGAAATGCTAGTATCATTTTGATTACCTATGTATCTGCTGTTATATAGTTAGTTTTTTTAATAGGAATTTTATTGCTTTTCATTGAGAATGAGATTGAGACAAGCATCACATTAGTTGATTTTGCAAGCAAAGAATTGTGAGGCATATGTACATTTATGTTCATGGATAGTTTGAAATAACTATAATCTGTAGATGCAGCTTAGTTTGTTAGATAAATTAAATTTCTTAGCTAGCATTCTTGTTGTATTGCAGTCAATCACGTTTGTAATTGATCAGCAATCCCTTTTAGAAATATCATGTTTGGGAGCAAGGAGGGTTATGTCAGTCCTCTTTGAAAATATGCGAGAGGCTGAGAAGAATGAGATTTCATTATGTAATCCAATTCTTCTGCTTGTACATTACAGCCTACTTGGGTCCTTCTCTTGGTAAGTTAAAAGTTTTCCAATACACATTGAATCACTTTGGTTTGTTAATTTGATTTTCTTAGATAATATTTGGATATGCTAAGCTCAATGAGTTAGAATTCTATTGCAAATTTGTATACATATCTACGCATTCTGGTTCATATGAGAACTGTAACCAGAGGGAGGGTATGCATTCCCCTTTAATTCCTAGTAGGATTCCCTGATATATTTCATATTTTTTGCTACAATGGGTTTTCAGTAGGTTTATCCAAGCATAATCTTTTTTGTTGCTCACTGGTATGCGCACTGTTTCTGTTTTCGATATGTGCAGTTTCTGTGCTAGAACTGGAAACCCTCGCACGTCCTCAAGGCGATGATTTCAACATTTGCAGGGAAAGGAGTTAAAGCAGCTGAAAGATGAGGCACAGGAGGAGGAAAAATATTGTGAGAAAGAAGAAGCTAAAATGATATCAAGAAGCTTCTGGAGTAAGTGTTGGAAGAACAAGAAAGACAAGAGATACAACATTGCTTATTTTTGGAAAAGCTACATGCTGTAGAAAGGCAGGCAATGTTGATGTAATGCTTACTTAAAAGTAAATGATCTGTGGTTTTTATTGATGTTTTCCATGGTTTTCTTTGCCTTGTCTAGTCTTTGTTCCCTTAATGTTCTAGTGGTTTTGATAATTGAATGATTTGTTTTGCCATGGCATGATTAGTTCTAAGTTTTAACCAATGATAGTAGCCAGCTTGGTGATTAAGACGGAGAATTCGCATCGGTCACTGAGAATTTGAACTTACTTTTCCTATTATGCACTGTGGAGCACTTTGGTTATCTCTCTGTATGTGATATATGGCAGTTTGTATCTTCTGGATTATCTTCTGCTTATTATTTTGGTTTCATTAGCTTGAAGTTGTTTCTCAAGATTATGGAGTTTCTCTGGTAAAATTTGACTTAAAGTTTGTTTGCGGGCGTAGTTTTGAATGTTCTGCTTGTCCATGGTAGAGTGTTATATGAATTATGACAGTGTCTGCATCATGAATTCCCCTTCTATAGATTTTGTTTGGTGTTCTGTCTTGCTTCGATCTTCATTAAATTTTATTCCTGTTTGTTGTTAGCAAACAAAGTCATAGAAAGTAACTGAACTTATGGTTGCTGTACATGCTGAGATCGATTGATCATGTGACTAATTTTATCGTCCAACTGACATATGTGTCATTCGTTATGCAGGAAATGCAATCTGGAGTGCTCATGTTGCTCTTACATTGGGCCAGGGGTTACCATCTGAACATATACGAAGGAGTAGTTGCTATCTCGACATTCAGGATGGTGTCTAACATGGTAATATCTTTTACATATTGCTGACCTGCATCTTATCTTGTCTTTGAATTCCTTGATCGCAGACACTAATCTCTGTGCAATTCATTCTAAGAGGGTTACTATTATGCCTAAAGATATTCAACTTGCTCGTAGAATCAGAGGTGAACGTGCTTAAAAGGAGATTAACAAAGGTGTTTTGTCTTTCAATTTCTTACTGGATTTTTGTAAATGTTTGGGGGATTTCTAGGGCTAATTAAGGATGAAATGTGGATTTTTGGTTTTGCTTTTGCTGCCTCTTTTGGCTCCTCAGTTTTGTAATTTCTGAGATTCTTCGGCTTTAATGAATTTTTTGATCAAGCAAAAAAAAAATGTATAGCTATTCTAAAATGCTGATAATTTTGAGCTTTTTACAGGGCATCCTAGGCTAGCTGTACTCTACATTGCAAGATGAAAAAAACAGTTCAAGCTGAGTGCCTAGTTTGGGGGGGAGTCCCATATCTTAAAGGCCTAGTGCCTTAACACATTCAAAATTTTGCTTCCTCACGTGACTGAAGCCTTCCAAGCAACCGTCATCAACGAACTTCCTCCCTGTATAAACATGAGAAGGTGAATTACTCTGCTTCTCTCAAAAGAAACTTAACGTTTCAGATAAATTCAATCCTCTGAAACCCTAAATCAAGAAATATAATCAAACCCCATTATTCTGCAAAAGATAGTTTCAACCATCTCTTCTTTGAAAATAACCAAAACCCTTGAAGAAATTCGCCATTTCCTGCCAAAGAAGCTTTGATAGATTGATTTCAAGAAACTTTGATAATGGAAGAAGATAAAGAAAATCCTTCTGGAAAAAGTATTGTTGTTGATGATAGAAAATCTGAAAGTGAAGAAGGAAGAAGTAGTAGTAGTATTCATGATAAAGAAGGTGAAAATCAAGAACTGGGTTTTCTATTTCTACTGAAGAAACAATGAGTTGTAGCAGCAATTCTCAGCAGATCCATCAAGAAGTTAAGAAAGAAGATGATAGTAGTAGTGGAAAACAAGAACCGACCGGCATTACTGAAACAGGAAGTAGTTCTTCTTGTCAACAAGATGATGATCCAAACCCAGAGAATACAGATTCTTATTTTGAAGATATGAGTGGAAATCTTGATGCAAAAGTAGAATTGTTAAAGGAATGTATAAAAGAAAAGGAAAAATTGGAACAAGATTTAGCAGTTCTTCAACAATGTTTAGAAATGGAACTTCCACCTGAGGAAATCACTGAAGAGGTAACTTTGAATATGGTTCTAATTCTAGAGAGCGCAAAAGAACATGTTCGATTAATAGATTTGAAAACTGAAGAAATCCAAGCATTGACGCAAGAAGTGGATACTGGTTTCAATATTTCTTTTGATTACTATGCCGATAGAGCTGAATCAGATGAACATAATGCTGGATAGCAGAACGAAAAGGTGAAATCATTGATGCCAACTGAAGTTAAACAAGAAACAATGGAGTCATCACCAACTGAACGGGAAACGACAGAGCCATCTCCAGCTGAGAATGTAGCATCAGATGATTCAGATACGTTAGAGTTAATGGGCTCGAGCACAAAGAAGAGATTAGCAATGGCACGCGAAGGTGGTGGTGTGGCAGGTGATACCATTTATAATAAACTCACTGACTTTGGTTTCTTCAATGAATTTGAAGATGATTTCGATGATACGGATGTCAATTAACGGTTCCTTTGTGTCCCTTGAACCTGCAACGCCAGTAGTACATGTAGTACATAGACATTCTTTTTGTGTCCCTTGAACCTGCAGTACCAGTAGTTCTTCTTTTTGTTTCGCATTAGTAATTTTGAATTTGAAGCTCTTATTCTGAATTGAACTCATTTGGAACGTTTTAGTTCAATTTCGTCAAGCAAGTCACAAGGATCATTGTCTGCTTTGAAGCTTGTTCTTGTATTTTTGTGTTATGAATTACTAATTGTATTTTTGTGTTACGGATGCTGAGTTTTGAATATGTTTATGTAAATTATGTTACTGCGGATTTCGTCAGGTGGATATCGATTGAAATTCTTAGTTGAAGTGTTCTGACGAGTCCATAAATGTTAGAGGCTTAGAGTTGGGTTTCTTATTTGTCTTGGTTTCAGAGTCTCGCAGGAAAGCAACATTCTGCAAGGTCATAGTTGGAGTTCTGTTCTTGCAGTTGCGCAAAACTCAATATGCAACATAGGTATTTCAGATCTGTAGCAAATATCAAACTTCAAGCAGCACATTTGTGGCTTGGATTTTGCACTAATTATAGAACTTTGAAAACAAGAGTTTTCTTAAACCAAAATACATAGAAAAATTGCATCCCCCTGTCCCTAACATAATTTTGGGGTTGAAAAACGCAAACAACCTTAAAATCTTGTATTTGCACTGAACTAACAAGCCTGATGATAAATTGAACTCTTCCAAAATGTTGCTTCATGCATCTGAATATGCATCACCAGGCATCATGGCTGGACGAATAACTGCGGCATGAAATATGCAACTGTGACAAAGTAAAACTCTTAGTATTGTCTTATTGGTTCCAATGGATCAATGTCATTTTCAGAAGATCCCAACATTAATCTACAAACCCCTCGAATCATTAGCAATGTTGTGCCAATAAAGAAATCTCCATTCATGTACCTGCAAACAAGATCTAATGTCAAGCACGGCGAAAAATGCACATAAAAGTTAAAGTTGAAGTGGGAAGACCTTGGGGAAAAACCAGACATGGCATGATGTGATGATTTATCAAAATTTACTCAACAAGCAGATAATTCCTCCTAGAATCATGCATTTCTCTGGTGCTAGGAATATTTTGCTACTAAAATCCACATGAGAAAAACCTCCAGCAAGCTGTTGAAGGTTGTACAAACTGGGAATGATTTATTTACAAACACTGATACAGGGCAGAGCAGATGAAGAAGGAAGATAATTAATAATAAGAATGGGTAAAGATTCATCCTGATGAGGGCTTTGCTAATATTGTATATCCATGTATCATCATTATATATGTCTACAAGAGATTTTTGACAACCACTTCTCGAATATTAAGCGTCTGAGGAACAATAAAATCTACTCTCCCTTGTAAACTAATTCCCTAAAAGATAGTCCAAGGCAATAAAACCCAATCAAAACTTTCTCTGTTCCTCTAAATCGCCATCTTTCCTTACTTGAGGATTCTGAATTGCAGGATAATGTATACTATAACTAGTGACCAGCGTTATACTGTGGTTGAAAAGGAGTAAAATTGGTGTTTTTAATCTTTAACTGGATTCAGAGAATTCAGCAACTACAAGTTTACAGAACACTTAGAGAGAATGTAAATGAAACTTACTGAAAATTGGTGGCATCCTTTATCCGCTGCTGAAGCATTTGATGTCCTGTATTAGCCATCTTTCCCATTTCCTATAATTAAACTGAACCCAATTTTTTAACTAATTCATAACACTTTAAAAAGAAGCCCTAAAACCCAGTAATCATCAATCAAAGAAAAACTCAGACCATGAAGACAGAAAACAAACAAAATCCTTAATTTCTTTTTTGAACTAGAAACAAAGGATAAGTGAGAGAGAAATTATACTACTTAGAAATTTGACAAGTTCTGCAAAATGTTACCCTGAGAAAGCCCGTAGAAAGCTCGAGAGTTAAGTGATAGATGTGGTGAGAGATGACATACTGCAACAGGAGGTAGTAGTGACTGTGTGCATCCGAGTTCTCCCAATATCCTGGAAACATAAAACCCGCATGGATAATCAAATAATTTGAACATCAAAGAATTAGGGTGTTAGAAAAGCCTAAAAACATGAAATCTAAGACCTTTTAGTTGTTCTGAACTTTCACCTTGGATTAGCGAAGGAAAAACGACGATTCCGAGGGGGAGATGTGGGTAGCTGTGACGGACGAAGGCGAGGAAGTGCTGGTGAAGATCGTACTGAAGAGGCTCTTGCTGTTGATAGTAACGACCTCGATAGAGATCCTGCTGAACGCCATGCCATCTGTCACTCTCTCTATGTATTCTGTATGTCTTTCAAAGGTCAATGGGTGAGAACAACTGAAATACCATTTGATGCACAGCTTTATATTGATAAAATTGAAATAGCATTGTTGCTGTTTTTAATCAGAAAATATAAGCCTCACTATAAATATAGGCCTTGCACGGTGGCAGGTATGCTATAGGCAATTGTGCGGCTGTTAAGTTATTTATAGACAGTTTTCCAGCTGCTTGGTAAAGTGGAAATTTGCCAAAAGAAAAGGTTCCCAGCTGTATACTTGCCTTTCAAAAATTCAGAAGTTTAAACGTAAGAGTTGTTCAAAATTATATCAAATTTACTTTATAAAAAAACTGGTCACAGAAATCATTTACAGTTACAGTGTAACACATACTTTCAGTTATCATAGTGACTTACTATCTTCAACACAATAAGAAACTAAAAATAGAATAAGTCATGGAATTTGCAGGATACATGTACAACCTACAAGCAACATGAACTGATTCCGTAATGCAACGGCATGTGATATGTTCCATCCTGCTTCAAACTTTATAAAGTAATCCTAATAGGATCAACCCATATCCATATTGCATTTAATCCATGATTGACAGAGTTAACAACATCCCGATCCTTTTCTGTTTCCGACAAGTTTTAACACTTGCCATTGGATTTGCAACTTGAGAGGGGTAGGTGCAAGAACTTAATAATTAGGATACAAACGGAACTAACTGAATAAACGAATCCTGACTTCTATTTACTCCAGATACAAAACTAGTAATCTCAAAGCCAAAGTGAAGCTAGCTCCCACAGTACCACAGCTCATTTAGATGTCTTCCTATTATCAGCGTGTCAGAAAATCAAAATGCAACCTATTGTCCTGTAAACAAACTCTTTTCTACATGGCATGTTAATCATTTTCTCAACCTATAACAAATTTAACCAAACCTTGAGTACCAAATTATCCTAATTTAGGCATTTCATTCACTTAAAATAGAGTCTAAGATGATACTAAAAAGTGTTGGTAACATAATCCCCAATCCCAATCCTACATTCTAGAGCAAACATAAATTTCTCTTAGACATTTTATCAAACAGTTTGCATACAAAGTCCTTTCCAAGCTATACATGCATTACATGATAAAAACAACAAAATGGGAGTATGGGAATCTGAGTTCAGAGTTCAAACACTACAAAATTGAGATCATCAACAACAACATAAGAAATCAAATTACAGGATTTGGGGTTTTGAATAATAAGAAGAAGAAGTTGGAAGAAGAAACTTACATGAACGAAATTGAATTGATTCTCTCTGTATATATATGCACAGACAAGTAAACTGAGTGTGTGTCGCTCGCTGATTCCCTAAATCTGTATCCCTCCCTCTCTCTCTAGGGTTTTTGGCAGAGAAGAAGAATGTGTACTTTAGTCATTGGGTGGAATCTTTTCTTTTTTTGTTTTGTTTTTGAAAGGAAACCTATTCATTATTTATCGGTACAACAAGCCCAGTTGGGAGTTGTGCAAGTAAAATAAACGAAAAAAGAAAACCTGGATCAGACCATGTCTCAGATTCTGTAGTTGGCGTTGAGACTTGAGAGGTTGACAAATCAGTTCCTCTATTTGCTAGGGCATCGGCAGCTTGGTTACCATCCCTGAATTAATGAGTGACCATAGTCTGTGATACTGGTTCCAACATGGAAATGGATTATGCGATCAAATGATGTAACTCCAATGGATACGCCTCCATTTTTTTTTTTTTTTTTTTGCTACACAACACAAAGAATAGAAACTAGAGAGCACGAATGTCGTCTTGGATACAAGGCGCAATACAATAGGGGGGTTTGGAAGAGAACCACCACATGTTGGAATGATGGTTTAAGGCAAACTTGGCGAGAGTATGGGCCACTGAATTCCCATCTCTTTTGTTGAAAACTATCTTAAACTCTGCGATTTTCTTCAGTTGAGCTCTTATCTGTCCCATCTGTTAGCATTCTGACCACTGTCTCGGCATCACTTTCAAAGATAACTTTTTTCAGTTTAGAGATTACTGTAAATTCAGAAGCTAAAAGTAAGGCTCTTGTTTCAGCCTCTACAGGGTTTAACAAATCATGGGACATGGTGCCACAACCTTTGAACTTGATGTTATAGTCTCTAGCAACAACAACCTAAGCTCCTTTGAAATTTTTGAAAGCCGCATCCATATTAATCTTGGTCCAATCAGTTTCGGGTGGCCTCCACTTGGTCGCAGGCTACTTAGGAATACAAATCTGGACTTCTTGTTCTTCTTCAGGAAGTAGAGGTATGGAGTAGTTGAACCAATAAACAACTTCTTTAATAATACTCTGAATGATCTGGTCTTTGTTGTCAAAAACCTTTATATTTCTGTTATTCCAGAGAGCCCACATAATACAGCTGCCCATTATGAAAACATCAAAATTACCTTTCTCCATTAGCCATCCTGCAATAACTTGCTTTATGCTCATGCCAGAGTAAGTCTCAGTTCTACAGCCAATGGGTGAACCAAAGAAAGTTGTGGTGGCCACAGGACAATGAAGGAAGAGATGCTCAAGGTCTTCAATAGCAGCTCTACAAGATCTGCATTCTTGATTAATGCTTATTATGTGCTTCCCTAGCTTTTTAAAGATGGCTAAACCATCATGAAAAACTCTCCATATAAAGATAAGAATTTTTGGAGCAAGGTCTCTGACTTTCCAAAAAGTTTTCCAAGGAAAATTATCACTATATCTAGTAGAAGTACTAGGTTGTCTATCTTTGACAGTCTTAATGAAGGACTTACAAGAGAACATACCATTGGGATGAGGTTTCCATATCAGTTTGTCTTTAATAGCTTCTTCACGATCAGGCAGATAAATGCTCAGGATTTGAGATGCTGAATGAGGCTGGAACAACTGATTGATGAGGTTTGCATTCCATCTTGTGGGTTCATGCAAAATATTGTCAACCACTTTGTTGATGTTCCCCATTGATATGTTGTCTTTCAGCTCAGGTGTGACGTACCGGAAAATTACGCCTTGCTCGCCTAGGCGTGCAGGCCGTAACTTCCCCGATGTGCCATGATGAAGCTACGATCCGGGCCTTAAAGCTAGGAAAATGCACGTCCATTTTCCCTTGCAAGCATGCTCGTGGAATAAAATAAATTTAGCAGCCATAATGTGTAGATAACCTTGGTATCATGTTATTAATTTCAGTAATGAGTTTAAGGATTAATGTTGACAAAATCCATCAATGTCTGACCAGAGTTTTTTTTTTTTTTTTTTTGTTTGTTTGGGATTTGGTACCAATAGTGTTAGGGCATTGCTAGGCTGAACTCGCAATTTTTGGTATATTAAGCTTGTTGTTAATATTAGATGTACTTACCTATATCTATTTCTAGTCCACTAAAGTCAAGTCTCGGACTAGAATTAGAGTATGATAGTTGAGTATCAGGCATTACTGAATAACCCTTGAAGATTGAAAACTGAAAAACAAACGAAGACATTTGCGAGAACTTCATCAACAAAGAGATATGTGAAGACTGATCTATCCTATTTACTCATGGCATATACCATTCTATCTTATGCGACTATGTCGTACGATTTTATAGATTTAATATTACAAAGAAGAATTTTCGAGCTCAAGATTGTCTTGGTTAAACTCTCAAGATATGGTTCAACCAATAGGTGTTCATAGATCTTAGCAATCTTAGTTAGAACAATTTATTGTTCACAAACTATTTCAAGTTGATCATTTCAAGAAAATAGTGCATACTATCTATGGGTATTGGGAATGTTTCAAATTTAAAAATTAGATAATTGAACTGCTTAGAGCAAAGTAGTCGATCTGAATTCCACGAACTGTAGAGGTTTGCAACTCTCGTTTTGCATACGAGTTCTGGAACAGGGGAAGTTTGCAAACCCGGTTTGCATACCCCCAGGATCAGTGATCGATGAGGTGTGAAACTCACAAAAGATATATTTCTTACTTTTCTTGCACTAACTAGTAGAATAATGATAAGCATGTTCATTCCTAAGGGAGAGTTGAGTTAAAGTTGTCAATTCAATTTTTTTTTTTTTTTGAGACAAGAACAATAAAATATAAACTGAAAATAAAACCAAAATAATGAAACAACTAATATACTACTATGGTCGTGGGAGAATTACTTTACCACTTGATTCTTCATAACTTGTATTGTCTAGAAATCATACACATTAATGACTCTCATACTTTGATAATCTTTTCTCTTGTACATAAGTCCTCAACTTGTGTATATAATTTTTCTCCTTGTATTGTTGCTTCACTTGAATCTGAAATTTTGCTTCTTTTTGTACAACTGCTTATAAGTTAGCAATTCTGATGGCACCCTCGTGATTGAATAAATAACATTCAAGAGATCAAAATAGTGGTGAAATTGGTTGCAGATAAAATGCGTAAAAACCTCACACAATCACAAGCAGATCTAGTTAAATATCCTTAGACAATAACATTTTATTATTCAGAAAAGTTAGAGCATTGATTCGTATAATATAATGACAAGGGGTTTAAAGAGACAATCAACAACAAATTTCTTGAAAATATATACCAAGTGGATCTCCACTCCTAGATGATTATATGCAAGTTAGAGATTTATGTATTCTGAATGTGGTTAGTAGTTTGATTAAATTCCATATGAACTTGATATTGAGATTGCAGGAAAATGGACTACATGCTCGGTTGTTCCAAATATTTCTTTTTGTTACCTAGTTGAAATTTTTGAATCATTTCCCCAACATACAGTTCGATCCATGATCACACTCGCACACTTGCATCATCAAGGTTTTGTCAATGCTCAGGGTTATAATACGACAAATTCAATAGTAAAAAATGGTGTACGAAAGAATTATATACATAGGTCTTGGGGATTTGGGCCTAAGTATGTGGACCTATTTTATCATGGGAACATGTTTGAAGAAGATGAGTATTGAGTCATGGGCTTGCAGTATTGAAAATGACGACTGATTATTATGACAATGGACAATTAGTAGTAACTGCTAGTGGCGAGAAGATAGGAGTGCCAGTTGGGAAAATATAAATAGATGAAGAGCATGCAGTTGTGATAGTAGGATTGAGGGTTGTATATTGCAGAGTAGAATACAAATATCTTAATTCATTTCAGATCAATTTTAGACGAATTGGATATGGCTGGCTGATAGGCGAGGCGATTCACTTGGTCTATGTCGCACAAGTATTGACTTGAACTGTTTCATTCCTTCCTCTTGAGGTTAGTAATATTTTGACATGAACTGTTTCATTCCCAACGTATCTTTCAAGTCGTGCTATATTGAAAACATAACTGCGAAGCTGTGAATGATTATACTCTAGTAGACATAGTGTTAAGGAATTAGAATACGAAGTATAACGCTTATCTTTTGAACTTTATATATAAGACATCGACATAATCGTATGAATGCTATTGTGATTATGTGTATGGGTATGGGTGAAGATTTCATCCTAGGAAACAATGTTTACATTCTTATAAAGGAAGTACATTCATGAACTTGTTTTATGAATCGAAAGGGAAATCACTAGGCTTATTGGTATTGTTATTTATTGCATATCTTTGGATTACCAATATGTGTGAGTTAGTAGAACCGATCATAACTTGTTATGTATCTTGGTAAAACTAGTCACAATGCCTGACTTATGTATTGGTATGACTTTTGTTAGTGTAACCGATCCTAGTAATTGGTGTGACCGATCACAAAAGAGTAGCAATCGATCCTTGTAATTGGTGTAACCGGTCCTGGTAATTGGTGTAACCGATCCTGGTAACTGGTGTGACCGATCACAAGTAATATCATGAGAATATGGTAACCGGTCCTTGTAATTGATGTGACCAATTTGGTAACTGATGTAACCGGTCCTGGTATTGTTTTATCTTTATAATTGAAATATCACAAGTTGGGCCTATCTTAACCTAGACAGTGTTAACTCAACTGTAGAGAACCTACAAGAATCTTTCTTGTTGAATTTGTATCTTGAAATATTAGATTACAGGATTTGTTCCTGTTGGAATTCGGTTCGCGAACAACTCAGGTATATACTGGGTTTACCTTGTCAAGACAATCTTAAAAACATTTTCGTAGCCAAACATATAGACTGTACAAGGATTGTCCGTATAGGTTCCCGAACGGAGAAGTTGGTGGTGTACTAGTTACCCTCTCATTTTCCTGGGGGATATGTTTTTTGTTTTTATATTTAGGTGGAAGGGTATCATAGTCATTTCGTTAGGTTTTTAATTAACTTAAAGTGTATTTTTGCCCATAAAAAACACCCCTTAGCAGGATTATAAGGATGGGAATAGTAAATCATATCCCCCAATTAAAGGAGACATACCCCAATTGTGTGTTATTTATGAAGAGATTGTGACTGTGAGTGATTGGATGCTGAATTAACACAAACATCTGTATTAACTTTCTCCAACTTTTTTCCCCCGAAAACATTTTGTTGCAGGAATGAGTAGATGAAGTTTATCGAGATTTCATTTCAGCATCAGCCTTAGTGCAATTCGATTTTTTGTAAGTTGTATCATTATTTCTACTAAAATGATCTTATGGTTTTCAGAATACGATGGATGTTCATTGGAAATCATGCAAAACAAATCCTGAAATGAGCTTATAGTTTTCAAAGTATTAATGATTCTTCATGTTTTGTGTTTCAATAAAAGGGAATTTTGATGTGCAACTTTCAAACATATTTGGTCACTTTTTATAGGAAGGAAATGCCAAAAGCATGATGTTTCATTGACCAAATAACCTATCAATTACACAACTCTATATGAGAACGATCCTTACTACAAATATTACTAGTTAATTAATGAGAAATATATCAAGTAATTTGTTGCACTTACGACACGCATCACACGTCAACGCACAACATCAAAGAGCTTCCACAAAATCCACAACAATACCAAACTAAGCCTAAGATTTTGTGAATAAATACTAAAGAGTTAATAAAAATATGAAATAAATACTAAGATTTTGTAAAAATGGTGAGAAATTATTAAAAGATACGGAAACACTCATAATGTCGACACACAAAATCCTTATTAAGAAAAAGATTTCTAATTTTCTTAGTAAATATGGAATAAATACTAAGATTTTGTAAAATTGATGACAAATTAATAAAAGATACGGAAACACTCATAACTTCGACATGCAAAATCCTTATTAGGAAAAATGGTTTTTAACTTTCTCAATAGATGTGAATAAATACTAAAATTTTGTAAAATTGATGATAAATTATTAAAAGATATGCAAATAATCATAATGTCAACGTGCAAAATCCTTGTTAAGAAAAAAATGGTATTTAACTTTCTCAATAAATCATTTTTTGTTTGTTTGATGGGTATAAATTTGGTGCTGGCGAGTTTCAAACTCAGGTCAGTAATGAATCTTGTTATCAGGTTAGATATAAATTCTCTCAATACAATATTATAAATTGAAGTTGAAAACCGAAGGTAGTTGTGTCCGTCAAAGTTATTTTCGCCAAAAATGGGAAGAATTCTTTTCATGATGTTTCTAACAATTATTCGTGTATCACTACTAATTAACTTAGTATTTGCGGTTAATCTAAAGAAAGGATTTAGCTTGAAGATGATTCATAGAGACTCCAAAGAATCACCTGTATATCCAGGTGACCATTTAACAACGGAATAAAGACTTCAAAGACTCTTTGAACAATCTAAATCTCAAGCACACTACATCGAGTCACAAATTATTCCATAGCAATGCAACACGCTCCATGAATCCTGAATCTACACGTTTGCCTGTAGTTTATGAACATAGAATGTTTTACGTTACCATGGTTGGTTTAGGTACGTTTCCTGGTAGACGACAACCATTCATGAATTATTACTTAATGATTGATACAGGTAGTGATCAGACATGGCTTCTATGTGAAGGTGCCACTAAAGTTTTCGCTCAAGAATGCCACTTTATCCTTGGAATTTGTCAACTACATATCGTCCTGTTCCTTGTAATACGCATCCTCTTTGCAAGGGAGATAAGTGCAATGTTGATGGACAATGCACTTACAAAACAGGCTATTCGGCTGGTGGAATCACATCTGGTGTTGTTGCTGAATAAAAATTCACTCTAGGATCTAATACTGGTGGACTTGAAAGTATTGAATTGCATATGGGTTGCGGATTCCTCGAAGAGAATTTCAATTTTATCGGCAATAATCATTTATATGGAAAACTTGATCTTATTGCGGGAATACTTGGTTTAGGATAAGGACAGTGGTCTTTTATAAATCAATTAGGTGTCGCAGGACAAGGTAAATTTTCATATTGCTTCGAGACGTTTAACCCGAATATTGAGGGATCTGATACATATCTAAGGTTTGGTACAGATGCGACAATTGGAGGCGTAGGTCAAAAAGTACATACAACTCCTATTTTTGTGCCTAAGTTCCAAACATCATTATATTACTTAAACCTAGAAGATATTAGTGTGGATAATAAAAGAATAAGATTTCCTAGAGGTACTTTTGAAGTTAACACTCAAGGAAAAGGCGGTACTATCATAGATTCTGGTGCTCCAATATCTATGATGTTTAAAGATCATTTTGATAGAGTTGCAGATTTGGTGAAGGCACATTTTGACAAGCTCGGAATTGAATATGTTGGTCCCCACCAATATTTCGATGTTTGTTTCCGCTTACGGGGAAGATTTGATATTACCAACTATCCTTCTATAACACTTCATTTTCAACAGGCCGACTATGTTATTCCAGATTATAAAGCGAATTTTATAATATTTAATGACATTGTTTGTCTAGGAATTTATCGACAGAATACAATACGACGGCCTTTATCTTAGGAGCAATGCAACAAGCTAATAAAAGGATTTTATATAATATTATGGATCAATCACTCTCGTTTGTTACGAAGTATTGTGAATTAGGTTCATGAATAAAACCATTTCATCTTTAATTTAATAAATTATTCATTTAAATTCTTCTAAGTTACTAAAAAAAGCATGTCTTTAAATCTCTAAAGAACGGGATTTATTAAGAAAGTATATTAATTAGATCCTTAGTTATCCATACATCTATTAGGAAAATATTCTAGTAATTTGAAACTTATTACAAATTAACCACTCCACAAATGAGTTGGCAGTAACAAAGATAAATATACTTTCAAATATCGATGTCCTCCATTGGGGATTCTAACCATAATGGAAGTTATCAATTCCACAGTATCAAGTAGTTGCGGTTTAAGAATCTTTAGCTACTAGGTCAGCAAGACTATTTGCTTTTCTGACTATGTGACTACATTTCACTCCTCAAAATTATTCAAAAGATGTAAACAATTTAAAATAACCACAGCGATAATCCATTTAACAACTGAGATGTTTTTGTTCAAAGATGCTACTACAGTTTTATTATCTCATTCCAGATGCAGGTGAAATATGTTATTAGCTTGGGCCCAAAGAATAGCTTCTAAATCTCCAATTGCTTCTGCTTTCTCCTCATTCATAACTCTTAATAGTAGTAATCCTTCTACCCCGTGCAGTCACCTGCATTTGTTCGAACAATTAGTCCAAAACCAGCAGAATTAGAATTTATATCAAAAATTGTATCAAGGTTAAATTTAATGAAATGATAAATGCGTTTTTCCCAACGAGAACTTCGATCCATCCTTGTATTAGGAAAATCGTTGCTTTTACTAGCCAAGGATTTCTCATATTTACTCTTGTATATACTTATACGCGTGACTATAATAGCTGCTTGGATTTTAATGTTTTCAAATATTAGTTGCATGTACTCTTCCAAATGAACCACATACTTATACTTGCAAACTAAATCAGTTTTATTGGATCTCTAAACCACTCAATTAACCAATGGGGTGTTATTGAACTGGCATTTTTTTTTTTTGAAGGTTCCATATACTTCTAGAAAAAGTACAATCAATGAGAATATGTTGGAGAGTCTTGTTAAGGATGTTTCTTCCACTTTAGCGCGATTTGATCAATCACGTAGTTCTTGGAAATCAGATGAACCAGTTCTAAACTTGTTTGGAAGTGTGGTATAATCGGTTCCAAGATTGTAAATATGAAAGATGATTTACAAAGAATTAAGATGTCGACATACTTTGAACATGTTCAGTAACTCTTATCTTTTATTGTTCAAAGATATTCCTTAATAGCTAAAGGAGATCCCGAACCGAAATAAGTTGAGAATCTTTTAATTAAGGTTGTTAATTTTTATATGCTTTTAATTGCCAGCAATTAAAATGCATATCTCTGGAAAATAAAAATTGGTAATATGCATTTACTAATTGGAGATTTTCTAGTAGGATTTTGTTATTTTTGGACAGAGCATTTCTAGGAATTATGAAACCGATTTGGAAATATATTGCATATCTTAAGAATATTTCGGTTTTGGAAATTCCTTGGTGTCCAAACTTCCTTGGTCTATAAATACCCAAGTTTGCATTTCATGCAAACTATCCTAAGAGCCAGCAAAACTACCTAGTTGTGTTGTTACTGGTGGAGCCGTCTATTCGGAGAGGAAAGTACCCTAATTAGGCGAAATCTCTTACGACCGCTCGTTTAAAGACTTATGTGGGATCAAGAAGCTCTACGAGTACCGTGGTGGGAAACTAGATAATTGCAGTATTATTAGTTTTCGATTTGATTTGATTGACTAACGGTTGTTGAACTTTGATTGCACCTAGTTTGTTTATTCTTGAGAATCTTCTCTTCTGATATAAGATTCACTCAAACTAGATCGAAGTGTCAACGGGACCTTTAGAACTGTTTGTAGATCTAAAGACGTCTTGTGATAATCCATTGTTAATAGACTCCATTATGTGCGTGATTTATCACAAGAGATTCGAGTTTTTTTTGTGCAGGTGTTTATTGAAGATTTAAGAAGATTTGAAGACGAAAAAGATTTCTGATTTGGGTTCATAATCTTTGGTGTGCACAAAACTTGATCGGCTGGGATCCAACTAAAATCGGTTTATATTTTGGTAGATTTGATTGATTAGTTGCGTAGATCGGCATCAGTATTTAGTATCTGGATAGATCCTATTATTGATTGCAAAATCTAAACTCGACTACTTGTTAGTTGTTTGTTAGAGAGATATAAACCCGACAAAGGAGTTTATTAGATTAAACAGAAGAGCCTTTGTCTAACTTATATCACTGGGATTGAATAGAGTTGATACCGAACAGATTTGTCGTTCTTTTACTGTTTGGAATACGAACCAAAGGAATTGTTCCAGTGCGTGCACTTATTGAATGTCGGAAGCGCAGGGATACTTAAGAAACTAGGTGAACTATAGGTTTAATTGCTTGGTATCAACTATACGAAGTTAGGTTGATTTTGTATAGCGGCTTAATTTTGAGAGTATTCAATTCTGGACTAGGTCCCGGGGTTTTTCTGCATTTGCGGTTTCCTCGTTAACAAAATCTTGTTGTGTCTTTTACTTTTGTTTTTCGCAATTATAATTGTTATTATAATTTAAAGTAAATTACACAAACGTTAACTCCGTATTACTTGATAGTGATCCTATAGATTTTGGTTAAGTCCGAACATATTATCAAGTAATCACACTTTGATTGTTGTATTGTCTCGATCTTGGATCCATAGACGATCACACAAAGTGTAAATACCGATTCGTTGTATTGTGTCGACTCAGTCCATAGACAATCACTTTCGGTAAGAGGACTTATAGGTGGAAAAGTTTTAGATTGAGGTATATTTGGGTACCCTCGTCTTTCAATTGGTATCAGAGCAGGAAAACACAAAAAGATCTAACAATCTGTGTTTGGTGCGATCCAACCTATAAGAATTGAATCTATGTCTGATTCAGTTAACGTAGAGCAAGAAGATGATATACTTCAGAAAGGCTATTTGTTTTCAAAACCTGGTAAATAACTCATCTCTGTTAGTTCTTTGATTGGACACAACTTAAGGAATATTAATCATGATGGGTTAATAAGAAAACAAATACTCGGGTCAGACAGGTCAGACTCAGATGACAGTGCTGAGATTAAATTTTTCATAAAGCTTGCTGAAAAATATAATGTAAAGGATAATATTTATTATCCATCTGTCGAGAGAATCATCAGAGAATCTCTAATAAAAACCAGGTTGCATGAAGAAACTGTCTCTCAAGAAACTCTTGAAGTTCATGAACCTCATGATATGATGATTATCACATCTAGTCTATATCAAGGTGAAAATTATGTTCCATTTTCTCTTGAAACTGAATCTGAAGGATTTAACAATGATCAAATCATAAAAAATCTATTAGTTAAGAAAGGGATATGTAATTCCCGGAATCTCTTAGCTAATAAACAACATCCTGATTCCAATAGTCTAATCACTTGCAAGAATCAAGAGAGATGTGTTTCAAGGAATAATCCAACAGTTGATATCTGGTCAAACACAACAGTTGACAAGGATTTTCCTACTGACTATGGCAACGTTTAGCAGAAATGCACTCAAACAAATGATTTCAAATCATGCTGTTTTGCTGTTGATCAACTGTCTAAATCAGAATCAAGGAAACAATCTCATCAAAAGATGATGTCATATTCCAAGAATTTTTTGGGACGATATAATAGCTCTTCTCAATTCATGTCTCAAAAGAATTCTTGTCACACTTATGATCCTTCTGTTGCATCAGATCACTCAAGTTGTGACTTAACGGAAAAAGATTATTCTTGGAATAGTTTCAGAAAGAAAGATGTTCAAAAACATCATGATAGATCATGTTCCAAATATGAAGACGAGCAATCAAGTGCTCACTTCAACAATTAAGTTTGTTGATCAGATTTTCCCATCTGTGCTCAATTTAAGCAAATGGGAAAATCTTAAAAGAGCACTGGAATATGAGAAAGGTATATTTCTGTACTCATCATGAACATCTAAAGTATTTTTCTAAGTTTTGGAATACTCTTTTCTATTTTTAGAAGAATACTTTCGATCCTAGGAAAGTTCATGACAAAAATTGGGTAGAATATTTTCAGACCCTCTTAATCATACTGTTTCGGAAAACCTACTCTGTTATTTCCGAAAGCGTATATTTTCACGACTTTTATCAAATAAAAATTACCTTGATTAGGTATCTCAAAACTTGGAAACCAAGTTCGATTTGATATATAAAACGTCTTAAGAACCGATTCTTCTCTTCTTGTTTTGTCTACGGTTAAAGATGGGTGAAGATACTATTGATATCAATTCACAATTACAGGAGCTTGAAACATGTCCTCCCACTGAGATTAAGTGCTAGTACTCAAGGGAACATAAGAAGAATCATATATCACTTGATCTCATGTTCTATTTAATGAGAGATTTTGAGATTGCTCGAGAACATTTGGAAGCTTCTGAAAAGAATGAAAAGTGGCTTGAGTCAAAACTTTTGAAGTTGATTGTGGAAGTGAATATTTTGAAACGAAGACTCAATCTCCTGAAAGAAAAGAAAAGACTCAAGACTCAATGCTCTGAAGAATCTTCGATGAATAATAAGAGCACTTCTAGAGATTAAGTTATTTGCTGTTATACTTAATCCAAACAAAATAGACATCAGTTTTTGATTTTTTTTAAATTATTGTGTAAGGTATATTGATGAATAAAACTATCTATTAGTGATGAATAAAATTATTATTTTATAATTTTTCTTGGGATAGTTTTTCGATTACATAGCCTGTGCTTGAATGCTTTATATTATTGCTTTGTGTTATGGGATGTTTGATTTCGGTTTCTTAACCTTAATATTCGATCTCATATTATGTGAGAACCTTTATGGTTTGTGTGGATTTTTGATTTAGCGGGATTAAGTTTTAGCCCATGTTGGTAGGCTTTATCAAAGGATCATAAGGTGTTCCGATTGAAACTCATATGTGAAAAAGTCACAATATGTTGAATTTTTGTTTAACATACAAGCATATGTGTTTCGGGGTTTTCAACTTTTGCTATGCATTAGTTAAAACCGATTCAACCTTTCTCTGGTAAAGGTTGCTTTTGTTGTTCTTCTTTTGTTCTTGCGAGAGGATGACAACATAATGAGGGAGAGTTCTAACTTGAACTTGCGCTTAATGATATATCTATCGGGGAGAAGCGGATGCGGAATTTGAGGTAACGAATTTGTTAGTTAATCGTTTTCCTGTTTAAGAAAAGCTTGAGTTTATTGCATATATTTTGCTTTTGCTTAACAAAATTCGGTACAATTGATGTTTATTCCATTGTGTGTGTGTGTGGATGTATGTGTATGTGATTCAATTGGTTCCTTTTAAGAAAAACCATTGTTATCTTTCCTTATTGGTTGGTATCAATTGTTTTAGACTTAACGAAATTTTGGTGCAATTGCGGTGCTTTAATGTTTATGTTTATTTCAATTGCTTCCGGTTAAGAGTAATAATTGTGCAAGTCAATTTATATGGTTTGTATGTATTGTTTATGGCTAAACAAAATACGGGATCGTTTGTTTAGTCCAATTCGATTCCGGATAAGAGAAACTAAGTTAATTCTGATCTTAGTTAGACTTATCAAAAGTAAAAGGATTCGGTTATTCAAGTCTAATCGAATGCCTTGACAAGAAATATTAGTTAACTAACCTAGTATTTGTCTTGTCTAAAGTGAAAGGCCTAAGTTATTGTCTGAATAATTAGTGCCCAATGAGAAAAATAATGTTAATTCTGATCTTTATTTTTGTCTTATCGAAACAAGCGATTGTACTTGTGAAATCGGTTTAGCAAGGGAACTAAGTTTCTTAGTCAATTTGTTATACTATTAGGGAAAATTGTTTCGGGCAATTGTTTCCTTGATAACATTAAAACCAAATTATTTGTAGTTTCGGTTTTGGTATTGGTTATCTAAAGTGGTATGTGAAACCTTCGTGCTTAACTCTTGTAGGCTGTACAATTCTTTTAGATTGTAAGATCCTTTCGGTTTTTGGTATTTGCTCGTACCTTTGTCATTTTGTGACAAAAAGGGGGAGAAATATATGGAGTAAACAAAGTGATTTGTAATCACTTAGGAAAGGACAATTGTGCTTAAACATTATATCTAACGAAAGAGTAAAGCATTGACTAAGGGGGAGAAACATATCATATGTTGATTGTAGTTATTTGGACTACAAATGAGAAATAACAAAGATGTGCGGATTGAAAATCTACCTATCTTACGTTTAGGGGGAGTATAAGCTTTGTTATTATAATGTCTTCAACGACATTTATGGATTGAATATATGCAGGGTATTGTGCCGTTGAAACTTGGAATCAAGCGTATGTATAATGAATTTTTGTAATTTGTTTATCCATATGATTGTAAGAGTTTTGTCAATAAAATTGACAAAGGGGGAGATTGTTAGAGCATAGCCCGGTTGAACCCACCAAGCGTTGGTATGTCAAGTTTGGTTGTCATAATTTAGTGAATCAAAACTCAATTTAAGAGTCGCTTGATTATGTACTAGAGATAACTTCGTATAGGTTAGGCTAGAAAGATTAGGATAATGAGACATACAAGTATTACTCGAAGACTTTAAGAATGTGAAGAAGTAACAAGCTACATCGACGACATCATCCTTCCTCTTGAGGTTAGTTGTTTGTTAGATAGATCTAAACCCGACAAAGGAGTTTATTGGATTAAACAGAAGAGCCTTTGTCTAACTCATATCATTGGGATTGAATAGAGTTGATACCGAACAGATTTGTTATTCCTTTACTGTTTGGAATACGAACCAAAGGAATTGTTCCAGTGCGTGCACTTATTGAATGTCGGAAGCGCAGGGATATTGAAGAAACTAGGTGAACTATATGTTTAGTTGCTTGGTCTCAACTATACGAAGTTAGGTTGATTTTGTTTAATGGCTTAATTCCTAGAGTATTCAATTCTGGACTAGGTCCCGGGATTTTTCTGCATTTACGGTTTCCTCGTTAAAAAAATCTTATTGTGTCTTTTACTTTTGTTTTCGGCAATTATAATTGTTGTTATTATAATTTAAAGTAAATTACACAAACGTAAACTCCGTATTACTTGATAGTGATCCTACAGAGTTTGGTTAAGTCCGAACCTATTATCAAGTAATCACACTTTGATTGTTGTATTGTCTCGATCTTGGATCTATAGACGATCACACAAAGTGTGAATACAAATTCGTTGTATTTTCTTGACTCATTCCATAGACAATCACTTTCGGTAAGAGGACTTATAGGTGGAAAAGTTTTAGATTGAGGTATATTTGGGTACCCTCGTCTTTTCAAGATTTATACAGAATCTTGAATGGAAGATTAGTTGTGACATATTTTAAAATGTCAGATATAAGATCGAAAGCCCTGCAACCATTTAACCCAGAACAATATTAAACCGGAACAAAACACAGATTCGTGTCTCCTATGTCTTCTGTATCTCTAGATCATTTACTATTGTCGTTCATCGTTAGTTATACTTGTGTTGTAGTACAGAGTTCATAAACCCCAGAAAAAGACCCTAAAACTTTTTATTTTTAATTTGTATTTATGCTTGAAATATATGTGTTTGAGCACTGCTCGGTCGAATTCGCAAGCCTTGCTATCTCATGCTTGTTTGTCAAGTTTAGTTGTCAAAACTATAAGTCTTGATTTCTAGTCTACTTATAGCTATGTCTCGGATTAGGATAGAATGTGTAGTTGAGCTTTAGACTTCACGGCGTTCATCGATTGAAGACGAAGAACCACTAAGGGCATGTTGTGGAACTTCATCAACAAAAGGTATGTGGAGACTTAAACTCATCTATCACTCTGAAGTATATTTCTATTCAATCTCCTATTGAGACAAAAGTCGTATAGCTATATAGACTTTACTTTATACACATTTGATATTTCGAGCTGAGTTTAACTCGCTTACATATTTCTTGAAATATGTATTGGTAAGCTTTCGCTTTAACCAAGTTTATCTTTATTCTTGACGAAAGTCAAAAGATGATCATGTGAAAATCGCCTGGTAACATCTTACATGATTTGTGTGAGACAGTCATTTGATGTGGACTCGGAATGTTTCGTAATGATCTATTGATAACTTGAAAATTGCTTTGAAGCTAATAGTTTGTGTGAGACAGCTATTCCCATCTTCTAAGAATGTTTAAACGATTAAGATGGAGTTTAGAACAATTAACCATTTATTGGATATAGCAAAATATGCGTACTTGTATGCTAACTGTTGCAAGTTATTCCAAGTCTGGGAACCATAGTATGCATACCCGTATGCGTACTTGTTTAATAATTGAAGTCCAAGAAATTAGTATGCATACCCGTATGCGTACCAGCTTAACATTTCAAGTCCTGGAATTCAACTAAGTTTTGGTCGTGAACTACAGTATGCGTACCCGTTTGCATACTTGAGTGGGTTAAGTTCTAAAATCGATTTGTTCATGAACAAATACATTTATATAATAAGGAATGCAATCTTTTGCAAACCATGGCTATAATGTTCATGAATTGATTCGAGTGAATCAAAATCGATTTTGATTGAATTGTGTCTTGTATACTTCTATGAGAATATAAACAATTGAACAACTCTATAACTAGTTTCATTTGAGTCATTTGAACTAGTTGCTATTAAAATGAACAAGGTTGATATGAAAGTGTTCATATGGCTAACTTCGGTTAACTATTGTATAGCCAACTAAGTGTACATGTTTAGGTACGGTTACCCATATATAAATGAAGTCATATTTCATTTGTGTATAACAAGTTAAGTTCAATCGAACGGTTGAAAGATATTAGCTTGAATCTAATTAGGTTTTCATCTAACGGTGAATATTGAATGCTTTGTTACCAAGGTAGCATTGATTGCAAACCCTAATTTGAAGATTATATAAGGGAGAACTCTAGCAACTGGAAAACCTAATCCCCACACCTCCTGTGTGATATTAGTTGCGACTAGAGTCGATTCTCCTTTAACCTAGGTTTTTCTTAAACCATTATAGGTTAACGACTTAAAAACTTCATTGGGTTTTTGAAGCCAGAGCCAACTATATTCTCTGTAGTTCTGATGTGATTTTAAAGTTGTAGTAAAAATGATTCGAACTCTAAGACTTGTGAAGATTCGAGTTTTTAAATTTAATAAAAATTATATACAAAAATATTAACAAAATGGGCGAGAGGTACTAGGGCTTAGGATTCCACCAAATTCATTTATTAAGGTTCAAATAATAATTCTTTTAACAATTATAACTCAATAAAAATATAAAATAAAGTGACTCTTATTTTTGCCAAGATAGATTCTCAAAATATTAGATGTAAATGTTAAGCATGGGACATCAAATCACCTAAGCTAAGCATGACCCATCTAATCAAATGACAACTAATTAATTCAAATCATAATTTCAATTAAAATTAGTGCAAAAGTCATGAAAAGAATTAAATATAATTACCCAAGTGTGAAATAAGGCTTCCTCTATCGCCCCAATGTTGGGGTTTAGCTCATCATAGTAAATGTGCTCTCAAAATATTTATTTAGGCTCAAAATGGTTCACAAAGATGAAATAAAGAGAAAATGGTGTAAAACAGGTTTTTGTGATGCACAAAAATCGTCACAAAATGAATGATAAAAGATAAGTGTTGTAAACACTATTCCACAGCGCTGGAAAAGAGTTGGGAACTGTCGCAATTAAGGGACAGTTTGCAACGACTTTCCTTTATAGGCTTTTGTTTTTCGTGTTCTTGAGTTGCAGCAGCAGAAAATTTTTCCTGCAACTCATGATTTCTTCGCTCCGTAGCCTCCAAAACTTCCCCAAACTCTCGACTCCCTTCCTTGTACCTCTAGAAATCTATTTATACTCCTAAGCCTCATTTAATCACGCCATATCTCCCAAATAATCTTCATTTATCACTATTATTCTCTACGACCAAAATTCCCCTTTTTATCAATTCCTCGTGCATGCAGCTGTATTTCTTTCCTTCTATACCTTATTCACGCTCCAGAATATCGATTAAGTCTTCCAAGCATGTGCAGTACACGTTTAAATTCCTCACAACTCGTGCAAGCTCATGTTTTTCCTCCAACTCCCTGTTGGGATTAAACCAAGTTATTCAGCCAAATTTGATCGATAAAATCACCCATACTAGCTTCCTTAATCCATAACAAGTCCATCCCATGAATTTCAGCGACTGAATCGCTCTAAAACTCCTCAAAGATTCGATCCAAATTCTGCCAGTGAAGAAATATTTTTACCGCCAAAACCATAATTCAAATTTTGTGAAGAAGGTCATCCCTTATCCAGTGGTCGCCCCTTATCCGTTGCTGGAGTCCGAATAACACATGTCCCTTGGGGTGCCTTTAGTAATTTTCTGGGGTGTCTTCAATACTTTTTTCAGGGTTCCTCCGGTGCATTTTTGGGGTGCCTTTAGTACTTTATCCTGGGGTGTAAAACACCACTTTTCGAGCATATTTTGCCGCAAGAGCTTATTCCCTAGAAAAGACTTAAAACAACTTTATTAGAAATAAAATGAGTCCTAGATAATGTAGTTATGGGTGAAAATGCGTCACACTTACATGCTTATCAAGTTCCGTGTTCTGATCTTACTTTGTTCTATAGTATTGAGTATTATCGTCTCTTAGATTTGCTCGAGATTCAATCTCCGATAGGTAAGATAAAAAGTAGTCACAAACATCTTCGTCTCATCGTTTGTGATTCCACAATATCTTGTTCCGCTTCCATACGGTTAAGATCATTGTGAGGTGATTGATATTACTAGGATGTTCTTCGGGAATATAAGTCCGGTGTATCAATTGGTTCCTGTTCACCTTGATTTATCAAAAGACGGAACAAAAACTCGTAGGTATTTCTGTGGGAGAATAATTTATCTATTAAATAGACTTTTCTGTGTGAGACATATTTTTTTATCAAGTTTTCGACTTTTGGTCATAGAAACTCTTAGTTGTAGGTGAGATCAGCTAAGGGAATCAAGTGCGTAGGGTCCTGCTGGGATTCAGAGGCGTAAGGAACGCGACTGTACCTTAATCAGTGTGAGATTAGTTAGGGCTCAACTACATGCCAGGCCGAAGTTAACTTGTAGTAGGATAGAGTCTGTAGCGGCTTAATACAATGTGGTATTAAAATCTGGACTAGGTCCCGGGTTTTTTTTTGCATTTGCGGTTTCCTCGTTAACAAAATTTCTGGTGTCTGTGTTATTTCTTTTTTCCGCATTATATTTTTTTATATAATTGAAATATCACAGGTCGTGCGTAGTTCAATCAATTTGATAATCCAACCTTTGGTTGTTGATATAAATTGATTGACACTTGGACATTGGTCTTTGGTACCGTTCAAGTGTTTCTCATAATAATCAGGCTCGCGGATTTCTATCTGTTTAATTTGCTGATTACATTGAGAAACAGAGATATAACTCTTGGATGTATTTTCCTTGATTGAGTCTGACTGTCTAGTTGATTCTCTTGGAAGTATATTGGAGTAATTAGTCCATACAGATTACCTAAACGAAATATTAGTGTGGTTGTTAGACCCCCGCTTTTTCAATTGGTATCAGAGCAGGCAAACACGTTTAAGACCTCATAAGTCTGTGTTTGTAGCAATCTTAATCTATGGACAGAAACGCTATCTCTATAAACGTACCACCAGTCTTCGATGGCTCGAATTATCTATGATGGAAAATTGTTATGCGTGCCTTTCTTCAAGCGCATGATTTTTAATCATGGGTTCGTGTAGTTAATGGCTATGATCCTCCGGTTGTTGCAGAAGGCGATGTAACTGTTCCGAAGGATATTGGTGCTTATGATCCTGCTGAGATTCTTGCTGCAAAGCAAAATTTTGAAAGATTAAATGCTATCATCCATGCCATTACCCCAGATCTTCAGCACCATGTGACTATGTGCACTAAGTCTAAAGAAGCCTGAGATATCTTAGAAACTGTATTCGAAGGAAATTCCTCTGAGAAAGAAGCTAGGCTTCAAAACCTAAATTCTGGTTGGGAAAACCTTCGTATGGATGATGAAGATTCATTTGATGAGTTTAATCACAAAATGTTTGAAATTGTTAATGCATCTTTTGCTTTGGGTAAGACTATTCCTGAAAAGGAAATTGTGATGAAATTTCTCAGATCGTTGCCAGCCAAATACGATTCCAAGAAGCATGCCATCATTGAAGGAAATAACCTTAATACCTTATCCATAAATACTCTTGTTGGGAAGTTAAAGATCTTTGATCATGAGCATACATCCAAATCTGGGAAGGATATTGCTTTCAAATCACAAAAGAACACTATATTGCTTGACAAAAGTAAAAGTGTTGGCAACTCTGTTGTTGGTCCTATTGAGACTGATTCATCAGATGATGATCTTGACAACTCAGTTTCACTGATCACAAGACAATTTAGAGATCTTCTTTTAAAAAGAAGTAAACGGTTCATCAGAGATAAACCCAGGTCATCAATCAAACCTTATGACCGTGCTCCTTATAAAAGCAGGGACACTGTCGATACTGATGATGAGGATATGCCACAGTGATTCAAGTGTAAAGGTTTTGGTCATTTTACTAATGAGTGTCCAAATCGTAGAAAATACACTGGGAACAAAGGTCTTGTTGCAACTCTTGATGAGATGTCTGATCACTATGATTCAGATGAAGATGAAAAGTCAAGTGTTGCACTCTTTGGTGAAAATATAGATTTTGATAATTGTAGCAATACGTACATCAATCTTGATATTCTCCCTGGATAAACTTCGTCAACCACTATGGAGGATAAAATGGATTTTTCTCTCTCTACTGAAAATTCTATTTCATATGTTTCAGGCACCTCAAGTTTTTTAGCAGCATGCTCAGCTATGGTGTCTGAACCGTCCTCCACATTGACATATTCTTATTGTACTTTTAAGGGTCATGAACTCTCTAAGTGTTACAAGTACAAACATAAAATAAGATATGTCTATAAACATCAACGGAGAGCAAATCGATTAGCAAACAAGCTCAAACTTGTCCAGAAGACTAATTCACCCGAGGTAAGTAAAAAACTCAATTCCTCCCCAAAAAAGTTAATTTATAAAGAATTAGTTAGACCTCTCCGGAAAAGAACAAGGTTTTAACATTCTGTGAAAAAGGATATTAAGAATTCCGTACAAAAAGTGTATGGTGGACAGATTATTGTTCACCCAACATAACTTAATTGTGTTGAATGTGTGTCTTATCTCATGTGCCTGATTTCAAAAAGAAAAGAGTTTGCAAAGTTCAGGCTTTAGGAAAAGATTTTTTTCTTTTCTTTTTTGGTTTCAGTTTTCTGGAATTCTGTCGATCTTTTCATATCATAAATTGGTATTGAAAATAATTTCCTTTTTCATTAAAAGAGGGTTAAAATCGATAATTCTACCTTCTATAGGGTTATGAATTGGTCGTACGTGAATCCTACTATGTACATAGGTTCCGTAACCTTACATTTCTTTTTCTTTCCCTGAAAAAAACCCTCTTTTTATCACAAGATTGCTTGTTGAGCTTTAGTTGTGTATTTCTTTCACAATTCCATACTTGTATGGAGACTCCAAGCATCATGTCTTCTGATAGAAAATATGTTAATATAATTTTTAATCCACCAATCATGAAGGAAAAATATAAGTCTCCTTCCTCTATAACTTTGAAGAGAAAAAGGAAGAATATGAAGAAACCAAGGGCTATCCCCTCTAATCTTCAGAAGTTTTCTGGTGTTCTTGAAGAGTTGAAGGAAACAAGGAAGGAGATTCAACAAGTACAGGCTATTGTTCTAAGAACTCTTGAAATTCAAAAGGCCCTGGTTCGGCATCAGTCAAGAAGGTTTGTTGGAATTGACTCCTTTCTTCACGAATCTTATGTTCCAATGGTGTTGACGACAAGGAGTTTGGGGACGATAAAGAATTTTTCAGAGGTCTTAATGTCAAGGAAACTTTTTATGCGAATTTATTCTTGTGTTTTAAGAAGGATAACTAGGGTTTGGAATAGCATATCTTGTGATTTCACATTGCTATTGCCAACGATTTTCATCTTGCAATGTTTTTAGATTTATTTATTTAATTTCTAAAGTTTATTTGGAAAATGATTTTGTAGTATTAATCTTTATTGGTTTTATATATTGCAAATAATGTTATGTGATATGTGTGTTTGCGTCCGTGAACTATGATTGTCCCATATATGTCAAAAGTTAAAGTCTATTATGTCATTATGCAAATATTGATGGAAAATAGAATGAACTTTTGATGTCAAAGTTAAGTCTATTGTGTCATTATGCAAATATTGATGAAAAATAGAATGAATCTTTGAATATTCCGTAGTATTGATCTTTCCCTGGTCCACTTCTATGTGAAAGTATTGTATGGTTCCGTAAGTTCTCTTATGTTAAGCATTTACGATTAAATTAATCATGGGTTCTCTTGTGGTTAATTTAATTGAGTTTTCTGGATACAAATTCATGTTTCATTTGATTTGTTAATGTCCAAAGAAATCCTTCCTTTCTTGTGAAAGTAAGGTCGCTCTTATTGTTCTTTCGGGAATGACATTTTATGGGGGAGAGTTCTTAATTGAACTTGTGCTTAATGGCCAAATCTTTATGGGGAGTGCGGCTGTGGAATATTGTAGGAGTTATCTTGTATCTTTATAAACTCCTTGATGAATACACTAAGTTTCAACTATGTGAAATCATCGAAACAAAGTTGATATGTTCTCTTTTAGTCATGAAGTATCTTTATGAGAATTTCATTACGATCCCACTAGTTTTCGTACCTTTGCCAATTTATATTGACAAAAAGGGGGAGAATTATTATGTAGTTCACAATACAAATACATATGGTTTATGGATCATTATGTAAGCGGGAGTGGTTTTCATTGTGAGATGAAGTACTAACTAAGGGGGAGTGATACATATCACCATAGTATTATTGTCAAAGTTATGATACAATTGAACTTAATTTGATGCTGTGTAATATTACTACGACACTGTATAACAATAAGAAAACAGTCTTGTGGAATTATTGTTATGGCTACGGATCTTCAATAACTATGATGCTGAGTTGAACACGTTCAGAATCACTGGAGTACTTGGAAGTGACAAAGATTTCGAGTAATGTTGAAGAACTAAGGAAATCAAATATTTGGATAAGAAGCTACAAAGTTTATTTATTTTGTAATCCATATGTATTGATAGTTTTGTCACTAAAATTGACAAAGAGGAAGATTGTTAGAGCACTGCTCGGTCGAACTTGCAAGCGTTTCTATATCAAGCTTGTTTGTCAAGTTTAGTTGTCAAAACTATAAGTCTTGATTTCTAGTCTACTTATAGCTATGTCTTGGATTATGATAGAATGTGTAGTTGAGCCTTAGACTTCATGATGTTCATCGATTGAAGACGAAGAACTACTAAGGGGAGCTTTTGGAACTTTATCAACAAAAGGTATGTGGAGACTTGAACTCATATATCACTCAGAAGCCTATTTCTATTCTATCTCCTATTGAGACAAAAGTCGTAAAGCTATATAGATTTTACTTTATACACATTTGGTAGTTCGAGCTGAGTTTAACTCACTTACATATTTCTCGAAATATGTGTTGGTAAGCTTTCACTTTAACCAAGTTTATCTTTATTCTTGACGAAAGTCAAAAGAGTATCATGTGAATATCGCCTGGTAACATCTTACATGATTTGTGTGAGACAATCATTTGATGTAGACTCGGAATGTTTCGTATTGATCTATTGATCACTTGAAAATTGCTTTTAAGCTAATAGTTTGTGTGAGACAGCTATTCCCGTCTTCTAAGAATGTTTCAATGATTAAGATGGAGTTTAGAACAATTAACCATTGATTGGATATAGCACAGTATGCGTACTTGTATGCTAATTGTTGCAAGTTATTCCAATTCCGGGAACCATAATATGCATACCCGTATGCGTACTGGTTTAATAGTTGAAGTCTGAGAACTTAGTATGCATACCCGTATGCGTACCGTATTACCAGTTCAAGTCCGGGAATTCACCTGAGTTTTGTCGTGAACGACAACATGCGTACCCGTTTGCATACCTTAGTGGGTTAAGTTCTGAAATCGGTTTGTTCATGAACAAATACATTTATATAATAAGGAATGCAATTTTTTTCAAACCGTGGCTATAATGTTCATGAATTGATTCGAGTCAATCAAAATCGATTTTGCTTCAATTGTGTCTTGTATACTTCTATGAGAATATAAACAATTGAACAACTCTATAGCTAGTTTCATTTGAGTCATTTGAACTAGTTGTGATTAAGATGAACAAGGTTGATATGAAAGTGTCCATATGGCTAACTTTGGTTAACTATTGTTGAGCCAACTAAGTGTACACGTTTAGGTACGGTAACCCATATATAAATGAAGTCACATTTCATTTGTGTATAACAAGCTAAGTTCGATCTAACGGTTGAAAGATATTAGCTTTAATCTAATCAGGTTTTCATCTAACGGTGAATATTGAATGCTTTGTTACCAAGGTAGCATTGATTGCAAACTATGATTTGAAGACTATATAAGGGAGAACTCTAGCAACTGGGAAACCTAATCCCACACCTTCTGTGTGATACTAGTGGCGAATAGAGTCCATTCATCTTTAATCTAGGTTTTTCTAAAACCATTATAGGTTAACGACTTAAAGACTTCATGGGATTCTGAAGCCAGACCCAACTATTTTCTCTGTAGTTGCGTGTTCTAATCTTACTTTGTTCTATCGCATTAAGTACTATCTTCTCTAAGATTTGCTCGAGATTCAATCTCCGATAGGTAAGATAAAAAGTAGTCACAAACATCTTTGTCTCATCGTTTGTGATTCCATAATATCTTGTTCCGCTTCCATATGGTTAAGATCATTGTGAGGTGATTGATATTACTAGGATTTTCTTCGGGAATATAAGTCCGGTGTATCAATTGGTTCCTGTTCACCTTGATTTATAAAAACACGGAACAAAAACTCGTAGGTATTTCTTTGGGAGACAGATTTATCTATTCAATAGACTTTTCTGTGTAAGACAGATTTTTTTTATCAATTCTTCGACTTTGGGTCGTAGCAACTTTTTGTTGTGGGTGAGCTCAGCTAAGGGAATCAAGTGCGTAGAGTTCTGCTGGGATTCAGAGGTATAAGGAACGCGACTGTACATTATTTAGTTTGGTTAGGGCTCAACTACATTCCAGTCCGAAGTTAACTTGTAGTAGGCTAGAGTCTGTAGCGGCTTAATACAGTGTGGACTAGGTCCCGGGGTTTTTCTGCATTTGCGGTTTCCTCGTTAACAAATTTCTGGTGTCTGTGTTATTTCTTTTCCGCATTATATTTGTTTATATAATTGAAATATCACAGGTTGTGCCTAGTTCCATCAATTAGATAATCCAACCTTTGGTTGTTGATATAAATTGATTGACACTTGAACATTGGTCTTTGGTACAGTTCAAGTTATTTCCCATAATAATCAGGATCGCGGATTTCTATCTGTTTGATTTTCTTATTACATTGAGAAACAGAGATATAACTCTTGGGTGTATTTTCCTTGATTGAGTCTGACTGTCTAGTTGATTCTCTTGGAAGTATATTGGAGTTAGTCCATACAGATTGCCTAAACGAATTATTGGTGTGGTTGTTACACCCCTTCTTTTTCAACATGGTAATCAAATTTAACCGTTTTAATATCTTTATTGACATTTTATCTTATCTTTTTAAGTTAAACGGGAATTTGGTAGTATAGTGTGCCATAATATATTTTTATTTTTTGAAATAAAAAGGCTAATATATTAAATAAAACTTCAAATAATAATACAAGAACCCAAGTAGTACAACAACATAACATAAGTGGTATAAATTGATGTTGTTTTACAACGATTATTTCCTAAAATAAGATTATGGTTTTTAAAGCATTGGTTAAAAAAACATCATCACCATTCAAATTTGAAAATGAAAACAAAGATCATTATGTGAATTTTTCAGTCAATGCCATAAGTTATGGCTTCTGCAAGGGAACTAACAGGATCTCACATATTCAAAGAGATCTGAGTACATAGGTTAGTGAGTTTTCAATTAATTCCTATGGTTTCGTAGACTTTCTTCGATTTGCTCAATAAAGTTCTCTTTTGTTATTTCAACCTATTAGTAATTGCATCCGAGTCATTTTCCTTAATGTTTGATTATTAATTTTCAATATATTTATAGTGAGAATTTTAATATTTGTTAATTTTAATTATTTGCAAAGGTATTCATGTTTTTTTCTTCAGTTTGCTTAATAAACCTTTTTTTTCCCTTTGACCCCAAAAGTGATTCCTTTTGAATCGATTTATTGTTTAACATATATTAATCTTTAGTATAATCTATGAGGCTTGTTTTAGTTGTTAATTCCAATTATTTTCAGCGATATTGATGTTTTTTCTTCAGTTTGCTCAATAAAGTTCTTTTTGATTATTTCGACCATATTGAGTCAATTTTCACAATTTTTTTTTTCTTCCTTTTTTACTAATCTTCAATATAATCTATGAGACTCGTATTATGTTGTTGATTTCAATCATTTTCGGTAGTTTCTTGTTCGGTTTGCTCAATAAGGTTCTTTTATAAACATTTAATCCCGATATTATAATATATATACTCCTAATCCTATAAGAAGTGGGTCTTTCACTTTTTTAATTTTGCAATTGTTAAGCAAAAATGAAAAAATGAAAGACCCTATTAAGCACCGATCGGTTGAATCCACCAATATGGAAACTTAGAGTTCCACATCATATTTATCGTTTTCTTTAGAAGGCTGCTAGTAATGCCATCCCTGATAGGGTGGTTTTACAATCTAAGATGCATATTGGTTCAATTGTTTGTCATGGATGTTTTTTTTTCATGATAAATTTGTTATGCATGCTTTGGTTTTACTTATCTTTTTAGTATACATACGATTTGATAATTCTCTGATTGTTTGGCTTCACTTCTGGCTTTTTGATCCCATCTCTTCTATCTCCGAGGTATCTAAATGTCTCTTTTTTGCTTTGCATTGGTCTATCTGGAGTAACAAAAGTAATTTATTTTTCAGTGATAAGGATGGACCCTCGGTGTTATTATTAGTAAAGCTAGAGGTATGTTAATAACTTAAAGTCTTGTCATCCCACCTAGACCCTTTCCAAATGGCATTAGGAATACAAAATGGATGCCTCTTCATTTTTTTGGTTGGACTAAATGCGATACTGATAGTGCATTTGATGATATTTCTTTGCCAAATGGTGCAGGGTTTGTGATGCGAGACTATCTCAGTAAAGCCTCATTTTGTGTTGATTTGGTACTCCTACATATGAATTTTCAAATTATGGTTTCTTGTAAATAAGATATCCTCAAATATTGAAAAAATATACCAAATATATTTAAGCCTTGAGATCTTTTTCTAAACTTCTATAAAGTGTATCAATACCTCCGATCTAGAATCAATTCTCTATGCATCATTGGTGGTTTCCAGTACCGCCCTTTTCAACTCATTGCAATGCCATCATCGTCCATAATTTTCTATATGGCACCCATACTGGTCAAGCTAAACAACTTTATAAACTTGTGAGTGGTGTGATTTTATTTCAAAGGATATTTTCACTCTCAAAGTCCGCATTTTAACTTTAAAAAAATCAAAAGGTTTCTTTTTCATGGAGATCTTCGTTTTCACATAATAGGGTATTCATCTTCATCATGTCAGTCTTCTTTCTTGGTCTTGAACTCTTGAGAACTTCTTTATTGTTGCATATTCAACACTTAGAGGTTTATGGTATACCTTCAACACTTACAGGTTTTCGAGGAACCACTTGTAAAACCATCTTGTGTCGTGATCATAATGTTGAAGTTGTGCATTTATTACTTTATCACTTCAAGTACTTGGGTAACAATTACATTATTACTTCAATTGACAAATAAAGAACATCAATTATAGGCGTGAAAAACTTGTGCTCTTCGAATCTTATTTTACTCCCCTCCAACAAAAATAAAATAAAATATAATAATTGTATTTCTAAATATTTAAAATCGTTCCTAATTCATCGACTACTTATGAGGAGATCAATAGTGATTATTTTTATTTTTATTTTATTTTGTTTTGACGACGAAAGGGCAAGTTTAATAAAAAAGAGTAGAAAAAAATGGCAGAGGGATACAAAAAAAATTAAAATACAAGAAAGGTTAGTTGTTAAGATATAACAACTAGGGTAGTACATGGTACAATATGTACAATTTCAGACAAAGCCAGAATCCAATTCGAGGGTAACAGTTTCTAAGTTTATGAAACCGTACAAAGCCGTTTATGAAAAAATTATTGTAAAATCAAATTGAGATGGTTCGTTGCAAAAACGTTGGTTTGCCAAAACTGTTAATAATAAAAAACCATTAGCTTTTTTGTTAATCTTAAACATCCAACAATTCAAATTTTCAAAAAAGAAACCTGTCATAACAATAATCTAATCAACTCTTAGACCATCCTGAACCTTTACATGAAGATTTTAAACGAAGGTAGTGTTGTTGCCTAGTGCAAATAAAGAACAAACTCAATGGGGAAGATACGTGATATCGTGGAAATAATTAGGTTATGCCAAGATATAAAGGCCATAAATGAAATAACCAGATGTCTTGCATGAATTTTTTTTGAACCAACGGTCTCGTTTTGGTTTGAAGGTTTACCAGGAAAGAAAACCAACACCTAAAATCCATCCCAAACCGTTGGATCAATGGTTTGATTTGTTCATGATTAACTGGTTAGGTTTGGTGCGATCTACAATATATGATGAGATTTTTTGTAAAGCCATAGTAATTAACAATAGCATCCCAATTACAGATCAACATAAATTCAATTTTCTCTCTCTTGAGCTTCGCTCCTTCACTGTGACGTAGGAAGGTCTTTTTTCCAGATGCAATTTAATGTTCATCCTTGCAATTCTAGTTCTACCAATTCCAACTACTTTACCCTAGTAATCATTGGATTACTAGTTTCCTTTATCAAGATCATCATCAGTTTGTGCACTTACACTACAACATTCATTACTACTGAAATTAAAAGAAGGAAAAGTACCAATAATTACATTCAAATTCATCAAACTAGCACTTTCCACAACAATAACATTACCTTAGTTCAAACCAACCAAAAGAACAAGTCCAACTACCATCAGGAACTTCAGTTCACAGATTTCATTGAGGTTGATAGCCCTTAATAAAAGAAAAAAACTAAAGAGATAACTAGATATAAACATTCCATAATCACCAACTCCCATCAACACCTAAATTCTAAAAACCTCCACAAAAACACCGCCGGCAGGAGGAAAATTCATAACAACACCCCTATTAACAGTCACAACAAGATAAAGAAGACAAGAAGCAAGCATCGAGAACGCTTATTTGCAAAAAACTTGTTAACCATCTTCAACAACTTAAGATTTTGTCTGTTCTCGATACCCTAGAAGAGGTTATTAATAGTCCTCCCCATCGTAGCTCCAGTTGTCTTCTTTCTCATATTGTTCACTGTAATCGCTGCCTGAAGATGCAGGAGAAACATTTCTTTCACTAGAGGAATCAGTATCATCATTATCTTCATCTTCATCAGTCTCTTTTTCCAACTGCTCATCACCATCTTTACCCAACTCTCCTTCTTGCATGGTTCAAGCAAAAATCTCCGGATTGGCCTTCTCATGCTGATAACGCTTGTAAAGCTTCTCTTCATGATACTTTACCATCCTTTTCTTCTCTTCAACAGTGTCAGAATCCTCTTCACTTGTACTTATTTCTTCAACATGATACTCATAACCTTCATCATTCTCATCTGATTCAGTCTCAGTTGCACTTCCACATCTTTTCCATCTATACCTTTCTGACCTCTCTTCAAACTTCCTTTCATCTCTTGCACGTCTCTTCTTAACCCAAGAAGCAAACTCAATTGCAGTTTCCTTCCTTTTTAGCTGTTTTGCTAACTCTCGAACACGAAGATCACTCTCAAACTGTAATGCATGCTTTAATTTCTCTAATTCCTGATCATCCAATGTTATTGCGATACTTTTTGCAAGACTATAAGAAGCAGAAGTGGGGGGATTCTCAGGATTATTTTCTCTAGGATTTGCCATTTCTTAAACCTTTCTCTCTATCTCCAATCTTTTCCTCTTTTGGGATAAATGCTTGCTCTAATGGCAGTTTCACTTTTATCCCCTTTTATAAAGACTTAATTAATACCATTAATGTCCCTTTATGGTTTTTGGTTAAACGTCCCGTCTCTTGGCTATTCACACCAATTTAAACCTATGCTCAACTTCATCAGAGCTATCATTACTCCTTGCAAAACTATTTTCAAAACCTAAACCTAGACTGTTCATTATTTGATAAACCATCTAGAATTACCATTAAGAGGTGCATTAGTGGTTCACCTAATATGGATAAGTTTGTTTGGGAACTAATTAAAGTCATTTATTTTATGCAGATTCAGAGAAGGAAGCACTTGTTGAGAGGCGACATTTTGCTCTGGGGATGTTGGCTAGGCGGTTTGTAGCTACACGAACCATAGGGTATAACATGAAAATTCAATATATCAAAAATCAAGCAATAATCAAATACCCTAAACCTCACCAAAAAAAAAGAAAAAAAAATCACAGAAGAGTCTAGTTTCCTTTCCGCCCCAAACTTGTCTCGTACCACCAAAAAACCTTATTTCAATACCTTAATCACGTTTGGCAGTATATGTCACCCGTATTACACTTACCACATAGAAGATAACTGCATTTATTTCTCAACCACCTCCATTTACGTCATGCTTGGGTATGTGATCTACACAAAGCAATCTCTCAACATTCGTATCTATAGTGGTTTTGTTTTATTAGCTTTACATCACAAAACCCATGTGAGTACTTGTACTACGTACCCCAGAATCTATCATAAAAGAGAAGATAAAGTTGTAGGGTCTTTGCCGAGTGGTACCTTGGTTCCTAGTCACGTTGCTACCAATTTCATAGTTTCTTCAAATTTTCCTATATACCATCACAAACACCAGTTTCAACTTTAATATATTTCCTGTTTTAAGGATCAACTACAACAAATATCTTTCTTTGCAGTATTCTGAATATTTCTCTGGCATGTCAACATCTAAGCACATGTTCCCTTATCATATGGCATTGTTGCATCCATATAAAATTGTATAAACATGCCCCAAATACAGACTTCAAAACTCAACCTGATCTAAGTCTCTCTATTTTCCTAAACTACTTTATTTATATGGAGCATATGCATATAGGTTTCAATTTTGATGACATTTGCATGCCCAGACCTTTTCATTTTATGGCTATGTGGATTGAGGACCCAACTTGTAGAGATATAATAGCCAACTCCTGGTCTGTTAATGTTGTGGGATCCCCAGCCTATAAACTAAGAGAAAAACTTTTAAACACTAAGAAAGGTCTTCGTGACTGGAACAAATCCTCTTTTGTTAATATCCAAACTAATATCAGTACTACTAGGGATGAACTAGATGAAATTCAAACTTCCAACCCAACTGACTCTAGTTCTATCTCCAGACTTAGAGACAAATCGGAATACCTCAAAAATTTAGAGGAACTTTATTGGAAAGGATAAATCTAGAGAGGTGTGGCTCATGGAAGGAGACAAAAATTCTCCCTATTTCCATAGAGTCAATCTCTTCAGAAGGAAAAAAAAATGTTTAGTAGGATTAAGAACTCTGTTAGAGCACTACTCTATCGAACTCGCAAGCGTTGCTATCTGTTGATGGTGGATTTTCGACAAAGGTCACAATCGTAAAATCATGATACTGCATGTTTCTGACCCGGCTTCAGGAACGCATGTGACGATTCATATTTTACGATTCGTGAACCGTTTCACGATCTTTGATCGAGTTCCTCTTAGATCCATGATGAATATGTTTCTCGAAAGGACTCCTACTAGCTGAGCGTTCGATGCTACACATTTCATCGTGACCTCTATGTAGAATAACATGATTGGGCGGTCCTCCTACATAATTGTTTGTTGAGAGGGCTTAACGCCTTCAGGACATCGGCGACACTCGTTGTTCCCTGACTACATAGAGAGACCCACCTCTACATAGAAGAACGATTGGGCGGTCCTCCTACATAATTGTTTGTTGAGAGGGCTTAACGCCTTCAGAACGTCGGTGACACTCGCTGTTCCCTGATTATGTAGAGAGACCGTGTATAGATTCAGGCGGCTTTCCTACATAATTGTTTGTTGAGGGGGCTAAACGCCTTCAGGACACCAACGCCGCACGTTGATCCCTGACTATACACCTTTCAGAACGAGTATGATGCTTCAACTATCTCATATCTCGATTCTACAATAGATTAATTCTACCGTGACATTCGCCACTGAATTCCTATAAAATAATATATCTCATTACTCCGTTCCATGGCTATTCCCGGCTGATTCCATGGATTAGTAATAAATAATCATCTTATCTCATTACTCCATTCCTTGAATTCCCCGGATGGATTCATGGATTAGTAATAGATACACAATTCATTTATTACTCCGCTTCATGAGTCATTCTCCGATGAATTTCATGAATTAGTAATAAATATCCAACAATCGGGCATCTGGACTATCACCGAGTAAGCCCCAATAAAATTGTGCAAGTGTATTCAACAATGATGCACGAACGAGCACCCAAATGCACGAACGCGCATTCGAAAATATGGACAAACAAGGAATCCTACACAAAATAGGAGAGAGAAAATAATAATAATAAATAGAAAAGAGGCGCATAGGGACCGGGCCCACCGAACGGCCTGCCATGCCGCCATGGCCGGTCCCCCACGCCCTCTTCCTTTATTTTTCTTATTTTATTTATTTTCATGAACTCATGAAAACTCTTTCATTCAAGCAACTTTCCTTGTTTGAGCAAAACTCACGGTTTCTCCATATTTTCACGGTTTCATGAAAAATAATAAAAACAGGGAAGGTGTCGTGGGACCGGGCTACCTAGCCGGCCGGCCATGCCCTAGCCGTGGCCGGTCCCACACCTTGCAATCCCTTATTTTCATAATTATTATTTCCCTCATCTCATGAAACTCCTCCATTTGAGTAAAAATCATGGTTTCTTCATATTTTCTCAAATATTGCTCAAACCATGAAAAAGCCAGAAAGTCAAACGATCAACCGACTAGGCTACTCATGAAAAATATTAAAATATTATTATTTTAATATTCTCAAAATTTGATCAAACGAGCAAAGTTCTACTTGCTCATTCGAGCAAAAATCAAGAATTTCAGTCAAGATCAAACTCTTCTGAAAATCCAAAATATTGCTCAAACGCACATCAGAAAATACCAAAACTCTCAGGATTGAGACACAGACGTTATGGTGACATGGGCATGCTTCTTTGACCGACCAAGGCCGGCCCTAAGGCTCGCAAAGAGCCGGTCCCACACATCTTCATGATTTTGACCTAATTTGCTCAATTTCTCATATTGGGTCCAAACTCTTTTCAACCAACTTGGAATTTGCTCAAATGACCAACAGCTGGTCCCATGACCACCAAGGGCCGGTCTCATGCCCTCTTGGTCGGTTCCTCACTTCTCCATAATTAGGTTTTATCACCTAACGCTCGCATTAGCATTATTCTAATAAATGATCAACACCAGCATTTGATCATTCTTTCACCAACCGGTCAACTAAAGACCCTGGTTCATGCTCACTCGAGCAATTGGGCGCCACATGGTCGTCCATCATCCCATGTGGTCGGTCCCTCCATCACTCGTGACCTATTTTCAGCAATTCATCAATTGACGAACAATTGATCAAAAATTAGGGTTTCGAACAAACGCTCCACGAATCATCATTCTGAGTAAGTTCAAACACTAATAATTTTATGTTGATCCAGTAACCAACATCCATATTAATTATATGATATTTGGTAGGCTACCAATATTTTAATTAATATTTTATTGGGTCACGTTACCAATAATTCATCGATTGAGCAATACTTGCTCAGTTGCTCGAATATTGATCCAACTATCAATATTCAGTAATTCATCGAATTGAGCAATACTTGCTCAGTTGCTTGAATATTGATCGAACATTGATCCAATTATCAATATTAAGTAATTCGTCGAAACGAACAATACTTGCTCAGTTGCTCGAATTTATAATATTTGCTCAGACGAGCAATATCAACATAAGAACTGTACGTCTGACATGGTCAATCCATGAATCACTGAGCATTCGTCACTCATGCTCAATTCAACAAAACTTAGACTCATTGTCTAATCAAATCAACGACTGACTAATCAAATACACGTCTGCTTTGCAGACTCCACGTTCGTGAGACATCAATCACGTCACATGGGGGGATATTACTTAGGGTTTTGGTATAGCGGCCTATGGCACGTGTGTTCATCCACGATTAGAAATGTGAGTAAGTCGTGCAAATGGTTGAAGGAGTTAGCAAAGTAGTGGGTGGACGGTTAACCAAGTCTCCACACGACCTGGAACTGGTTTCACCATGATCTTACACTCTCTTACTCTTTCACCCAAGAATCTGTCACACTTACTGGGATCAAGGTGTTCACCATTCTGACAATATAAATAATTATCTGAATCTATGATTGAGAAGACATAAAAAATCCACGAGATATGGAACATGTAATCCATCGTCTAACCAAGAATCGTCGTGTGAGCAACAGTCTCTCAATCATTCGAACTTATTCATCATTCGCAGAAACCTTGGACACATCCACAATCTTTTTTCATCATTTATCCCACAATTCTCAGCTTCCCTCCTACAGATCAACCCATCTCCCTCTTTATGACCGAATTGACTCTGGAACGACCATTGACTTGGTTTAGGCCGGAGTCCTACAGATTGATCTCTCAAACTCAAAGCACTCCCGTGCAGTGCATCTGTTTGAGGTTAAGCAGTTTTCTCGGTTGAGGAGTCTCGTCTGCACGGTCATCTCTTCACTTTCCTAAAATACTAGCAAATTGTTTTTCCCCAACGATTAGGATAGAATGTGTAGTTGAGATTTAGACTTCACGGCGTTCACCAATTAAAAAAGAAGATCTATTGAGGAGCTTGGACAAACTTCATCAACAAAAGGTATGTGGAGACTAAAACTTATCTATCACTCAAAAGTCTATTCTATTTTATCTTCTAATGAGAATAAGTTGTATAGCTATATAGACTTTTACATTATACACAATTGATATTTCGAGCCGAGTTTATCTCGCTTATCTATTTATCGAAATATGTGTTGGAAGCTTTTTGCTTTAGCTATTTTCATCGTATTCATGACGAGTTTAGTTGGAAACAATTTATTTGTCGGAAACTAAATATTAAGTCAAAAGATGATCATGTGAAAATTACCTTGAACATCTTATATGATTTGTGTGAGACAGTCATTTGATGTTAGCTTGGGAAGTTTCGTATTGATCATTCGATCACTTGAAAATTACTTGAAGCTAATGGTATGTGTAAGATTACCATTGTCGTCTTCTAAGGATGTTTCAATGATTGATATAAGAGTTTAGAACGATTACCCATGTCTGGATACAACATGGTATGCATATCCAGTATGTGAACTGTATTGTGATGATTCAGGTTCGGAACTCTTGTTTGCGTACCTAGTATGCAAACACATTTACCTAAGAAGGTCCGGAACTCTTGTTTGCGTACCTAGTATGCGAATGGGTTTAGCTGAGTTGGGTCCGGAACTGTTATTCGCGAACCGGGTTTGCGAACGGCTTGTCTAGGCCAAGGTCCGAAGCTGCTGTTTACCCAGTTTTCGAACACAGTGGTTAAGTTCTAAAATCGGCAATGTATGATTCTCATACTCATGAACTAAAATATTTATGATTTAAGGAATGCAAATTAACTTTGCAAACCGTGGATTAATGTTCATGAATTGATTCTTGTATAAGTACTTTGTACATTCACGTACCAAACCGATTTCGTTTCAATTTGTTCATGAATATTTCTATGAGATAGTGAACAATTGAACAACTCTATTTGAAACACAATTATATTCATTTGATTATCTATCATGATTGATCGATCATCACATTTGACCTAGAAGTGTTAGATGAATATGGTTAAGTCAAAAGTGTTCATATGGCTAACCTCGGTTAACTGTTATTAAGCCAACCTAATATACACGTTTAGGTACGGTTATCCATATCTAAATATAAGTATATTTTATTTGTGACTAACAAGCTAAAATCATCTAACGGTGGATATTAATTGCTTAATGTCTAAGCAGACTTAGCTTGAATCTTAAATCAGGAGTTCATCTAACGATGAATATTGAATGCTTTGTTACTAAGCTATCTTAGCTTTGATTGTAAGCAACCCTGATTTGAAAGACTATATAAGGGAGAACTCTAGCAATTGGAAAACCTAATCCCGACACTTCCGTGTGTCCTAGTTGAAAATTAGAGTCGATTCTCCTTTAACCTAGGTTTTTCAAAACCATTATTAGGTTAACGACGTGAAGATTTCCTTCGGGATTCGTGAAGCCATATCTAACTTTTTTTTCTATACTTGCGTATTTTGATCTTACTTGTTCTATTGTATTGAGTTTTATCTTCTCTAAGATTTACTCGAGATTTATCTCCGATAGGTAAGATATAAAAAGCAATCACAACAGTTCTTCGTCTCAGACTCTTGTGATTCCGCAATAACTTCTTCTGTTAATCAGTTAGGTTATTATGAGGTGACTAATATTTCTAGGTTGCTCTTCGGGAGTATAAAACCGGATTATTAGTTGGTTCCTGTTCACCTTGATCTTTGTATCAAAGACGGAGCAAAAAGAATAAAGGATATACATATCCGTGGGAGACAGATTTGTTTATAAGTCTTCGACTTTGGGTCATAGCAACTCTTAGTTTTGGGTGAGATCATCTAAGGGAATTAAGTGCGCAGAATCCTGCGTGGTTCTAAAGGTGTAAGGAACGCGATTGTACCTTAATCGGTGTGAGACTTGGTTAGGGCTCAACTACATTCCAGTCCGAAGTTAACTTGTAGTAGGCTAGTGTCTGTAGCGGCTTAATACAGTGTGGTGTTCAAAGATGGACTAGGTCCCGGGGTTTTTCTGCATTTGCGGTTTCCTCGTTAACAAAATTTCTGGTGTCTATGCTATTTCTTTTCCGCATTATATTTGTTTATATAATTGAAATACCATAGGTTGTGCGTAGTTCAATCACAGTTGATAAATCAGACCTTTTTTGTTGGATATAACTTGATTGACACTTGGGAATTGGCCTTTGGTACTGTCCAAGTTATTTATCATATCAATCAGGCTCACGGATTTCTATCTGTTCGATTTGCTGATTGTATTGAGAAAGAGATAAATCTCTTTGATATCTTTCTTGATTGAGTCTCACTTTTAAGTTGGTGCTCTCAGAATTATAGTGGATATTAGTCCATTCAGATTGCCGAACGAATTTTTGGGTGTGGTTGTTATACCCCCGCTTTTTCGAACTCCTCTGGTGTTATTCTAACTGATAGAGATAGTACCGGAACTTCCTTTGTTGACTATTTTAAGACCCTTTATTCCTCTCACCCTCAACAATTCTAGAATGAGATTCTTCAAGACCTCTCTGTGAAATTCACAGATGAAGATAACTCTTTTCTAAACTCTCCGCTTACTACTGAGGAAATTAAAAATATTGTTTTTCAAATGGGTGGAAAGAAGGCCCCTGGACCTGATGGTTTTACGGGACTTTTTTACCAGAAACATTGGGATATTGTTGGTGAGGCTGTCATTGATATGACCCAGACTTGTTTTAGAACTGGGCATATAGCTAAAGTCTTTAATCATACAAATATTGCTCTTATTCCCAAAGTTTCAGTTGTTGAACTGGTATCCCAATATCGTCCAATAGGGCTTTGTAATTTCATTTATAAGATCCTTTCCAAGACTCTGGACAATAGACTGAAAACCTTTCATGAACAACATTATTTCTCAAAACCAAAGTGCCTTTGTTCCTAAGAGGAGTATTTCTGATAATATTCTTCTAGCCAATGAGGCCATATTTGCTGTTAATCATTATGAGAAAATTGATGGCATATCTGCCATTAAAATTGATATGTCTAAAGCTTATGATAAGCTAGAATGGTCTTTTCTTGAAAAGGCTTTACGAAAAATGGGTATGTCTGATCATTGGGTTAAGCTTATAAATCAGTGTCTTTCTTCGGTTTCTTATTATGTCCTCCTCAATGGCATCCCTACTGGGCTTATCAAACCTGGGAGAGGATTTAGACAAGGAGACCTTTTATCCCCTTATATTTATATTATATGTTATGAGGCTTTGTCTTCTTATATTGATGCTCTTACTAGGAAATGTTTTGTTGAAGGCATTAAAGTGTGTAAAAATGCTTCTACCATGACACACCTTCTTTTTGCTGATGATTCCTTACTTTTTTCTAAAGCTACTATCAAAGACTTCCAGACTATCAAAGAGTATCTTCAAAAGTACTGCTTGGCTTCTGGTCAGGAAATAAATTTTGACAAGTCTGGTATTCTTTTTAGTAAGAAAATCTCTGAGTCTCTAAAAAACCAATTTTCTGACATTCTTGATATTCATAACAGAGATTTAGGAGAAGAATATCTACTCCTACTGTTTTCCAAGCTTCTAAAATCCAAACCCATATGGGTATTCTTCAAGCTGTCGATGCTAGAATCTCTATTTGGTTCCATAAAATTCTGTCTCAGGATGCCATAACTACTTTGATAAAACATGTTGTGCAGGCTATCCCTCTATACCAAATGAGAGTTTTTCTTATTCCAAAATACCTTCGTAGGAAAATGGATTCCCATCTGTGTAAGTTCTGGTGGGGAGAAACCCTTGACCCAAAACATATGAAACTTTATCTTCTAGGTTGGGACATTCTCTGGTCTCCCAAGTCTGAAGGTGGTTTAGGTTTCAGGAAAGCAGTGTTAAACAATCTGGCTATTCTAGCCAGAAATGCTCGGAGGATTAATGAAAACCCTAACTGTCTTTTGGAAACCATTCTTAAAGCTAGATACTTCCCCAGGACTGACTTCTTAAATGCTAAATGTCTTAGTAACTATTCTTGGACTTGGAAATGTTTGCATGCTATAAAGAAAATGATAAAACCTTTCATTTCCTAGATTGTGGGGATGGTCAATTTATTGATCCCTGGTGTGATAAATGGATCCCATCTCTGGGATCTGCCACACCTAACGCTCTTGTTCCCCATGATCCTAATATCAAAGTATTTTATTTTATTAATGCTACTACTAGATATTCGGATGTTAATAGACTAAACACCCACTTTGATGATGTTTAGTTCTTTGTTCTTTTGCTAGTCGAGTCTGGTTTCTTTCTCCTCTGTGTGTTAATACTCGGGCTTTTAGTAACAAGTCTTTTCTTGATATAATGATTTTCTGGCTTATTGATACTTTCTCTAAGCTTCCCGATGAAGCTCAATGCTTGTTTGTTACTATCCTTTGGTCTCTTTGGAGTAGTAAGAATAATCTGGTTTTTCGTAACACTAAGGAAACTCATATTGCTGTTTTGAGTGGTGCTAGAGCCATGCTTTTGACTAGGAAACCAAATCTGCTTATTTTATCCACTATATCTATTGGTCTTTGTAATAAATGGATGCCTCCACCCATTGGTTGGATAAAATGTAATACTGATGGTGCCTTTGATGACATTTCTGGGAACAATGGTGCAGGTTATGTGATGAAAGACTTTTCCAGTAAAGCTTCCTTTTGTGCCTCTATAGTTTTTGAAGTAAATTCCGCTGAAGAAGCTGAAGCTAGAGCTATTTGGGATGTTTTGAAAAAAGCAGTGGAGCAAAAGCTTTCTCACATCATCATTGAAAGTGGTGCTAAGGATCTCATCGACCAATTTTCTGCTGGTGTGTTTGATGGAGATTCTAGAACGGATGCAATTTTTAAAGACATTCAGTACTTTTCTTCTAGCTTAGCTTCTTGTATGTTTTCTTTTCAACCTCGTTTTTGTAATTTTGTTGCTCCCGAGCTTGCTCAATGGGCTAAAACAAACAAGTCTACCATGTACTAGTCTGTGCCTCCAATTTGGCTCTTGCAATTGTTGAGAGGGATCACTAGCCTTTTTAAAGGCCGTTTTCTATAAAAAAAAATTTTTTATTGATCATCATAAACAAAGCATAGCCCTTAAAAATAGAAAGGTTGACAATCCATTTTTTTTTTTTTTTGATGGATTAGTACAATGGTTAGTTGATAATCCAGTTGAACATAGTGTACTTATCGTCAATAGCTGCGCGAAAAAAAACAAAACAAAAAAAGCAAGCTCCATTTGAATCATATTTTCTTTTTGAAATGAAAGGAAATTAAGAAACAGTACCCTACTGTGTTATTTATTAATATGTGGTTGGAAGAGTTCAAAGTTAACAATCTAACTAGCTACTACTGCTACCATACCCTTCATTATTTCATACGAAGTGTGTGCTTTCATTTTCATGCAGCTAGTACACTTCTAACAAGTCATGTTACATGTCATCTTCATCTTCCTCATCCATCAGAAGGTGTACTCGAGTCGTGAGAAATAGTATTAAGTTATATAAAAACAGTAAGGTTCTTCTTCTCTTTGCAATCAAACGTGTTTTTCATACATTTAACTATTTCTTAACGTGTGGACATTACCATTTAAACTCTAGATTTTTAGCCTTAGATGGTAAACTAGGTTGCAAACTTACAAGGGTTTGGGTTCTGGTCATAGGCACTGACTGTGAACCGATGTCTATCAGTAAATCAGATTATTTTATCTTTATGACACCAAACTTAATCGTTGGAGACAAAGTGGTTATGCGTAGAAGTCATTGGCCATATACGAAGTAAACAAAATAAAAATGTGGCAACTGCCAAGTGATATGTTTCTTAGAGAATAATATATCATGTCGGATTGTGAATTGAAGGAGCACATGGATGTTTTGGGATAATAGAGCCTTAACGCATACGTTAAGGATATATTCAAAACGTGCAAAATGTGCAAATTTTAAGGTCTCAAGACAAATATGAGTAGGGTCAGGAAACACAAATATGTTTTTGCACTTACACCCTAATAATCTTAATCTTAATTCCCAATTTAGGTAATCTTTTATTAATGGCTAGTCATAAACATGTGCTCTTTCTGTTCTTGGCGAATTTTTCTTAACCCTTACATGTACGAGGGAGCCAAAATTCTGATGATTTGGGCCGTTAAATGTGTAAGGTTTTTTTATGATGTCTAAAATGAAACCATTAACGAAGTTTAGAAAGTAATTGAATGTTGCTTTGATGCGTTTTCCAAACAGAAATTTTCCAAGATAAACCTCTTAAAAAGCACGATTTATATTGGGGATACCCGATACCATATTTGTCAACCTTGGTCCTGTTCTCCAGACCAAGCTTGCTTTTGGCCTGACCGCGAGTAGTACTCACACCTCACCGGGGCCGTATGTATAATGCTACATACAAAAGGATGAACACCGACCAATAATGAATAATCTGCTCTGCCGCGTTTTGCATATTCCAATGCAAGTGTTGGGGTGGGGTGTTATGCTAATTATAATTTCATGTTGGCTGTTGGATATCAAATAACTGAAATAAGCAACCTTAGTGACCAGGTCAAATGTTGCAATGAAATTCAGTGCCCAAATTCTAAATTAGAAATGACCCAAATAGATTACCCCAAGGGTGCTCGTCCACTTGTAGAAGCTAGGAGTAAAAAGAGTTTGCATTTTTTTAATTTTTTTTTACTACCAATCAAATTTCCGACCTTATTATTCTAGAAGTTGAAAAATAATTTCTGATAGTATTTCTGAATACCCTCTAAGTTAATCATAAACGCATTAGTGTGACATGATCACGCATTAAGAGGACTTATATCTTTACGATTTAACACTCGCCATATCAACTTGTATTAGTGTGATGATATTACCAGTGACCTGAATTCAAATTGAACTGTAAAAAAAAAGTATAAAGAGAAAAATAAGTGGAAGTCTGCACTGATTTTAAGTGACGCATTTGAAAGGGAGAAGTGTTGCTAGCCATCCATATCCACAAAAAAAAAGAAACGAGTAAGATGGTGCAACACATGCAATAATGTATTATGATCGATGTGACATCCTTAAAGAAAGAAGAGAGCCGGTGTACGTACGATGACTAGTAGAGAGAATTATGAAGAAGGCACACAAACAAAACCCTAGTTAGCATCAAAAATAAAGTATGACGTTTACGTTGATGTCGTTTGCCCTCGATCAGCTCAGAAGATATATACACTTTAATGGTGGACCCCATTACATTACATTAGAGAACCAACCCCACCTTTAATTTCAGACGTCCATTTCATGATTTTCATCTTCCACACCCCACCACCACTACCATCATCACCATTGTCAACTCGCTTAGCTTTTCACAGAGAAATTTAATCTCTGTGTGGTGTACTGTATTTCTTTCTTTCTTTCTTTTCTTTCATACAAATATCTAACAGTATCTTCTGTGCAACCATATTACCTAGTAATGACATCAGTTACATATATGCCATACAAAGGACAACTTCTAGCTAGCTATAGGAGGACTCCAGAGCCACATGACATATCTTTTCACAAAGGGATATTGGAAAGAGAGGGTCGTATAGATGGGTGATGCGGACGATCTCTAGACAGAAGTTGGACTCACAACAACCTAATTGAGCGCTCTTGCACCGAAGGTGAACATGTCTAAGTGATCTGACGAAGCTGTGGGTTGTAAAAATGCATCGGTAGGAGCGTTCCACCTTAGAGTTGTGGACGAAACGGAAGCGAGAAAAACAAATCATAATGGCAACAAACTACAACAAACGTGCCCCTATATGCGCGATAGAATTAGAGTCTTTTCGGGTTAGTTCACCTTATAGCGTGCTTCGATATCACTTTAGAAGTTACTTTTTGATTTTTAGAAACTAAAAAAACAAGAGGTCAGTTTGGGTATGAAATTTCAAACCAAATTTTAGAAGCAAAACAGTTAATATTTTGTGAAGCAAAATAATTTTGTTTTTGATTTCTGCTTCTTCTCCAAAAAACACTTTTGATTCTGGTATCCAAACAAGCTCTTACTAAAAAGATTTTCATAGCAAGTAAATTTTTACTCTGGTAGTCTCTCTGGCAGTAGTAGTGGTGTTAACCCATAGCCATTGCCGCATTGGCAAGTTGAAATTGTGAATTCTAACAGTACTGGTTTATGTCTGTTTATATATGCATGGGATGATAGGGCCGTTGCCTAAACAATCCCTCTCTGGCAAGACCATGATATTTCTATCTTTTGGACTTCCTGTCTCAGTTATGAGCTAGATAACTAAATTGGTTGATGAAAGCTTCGCTTAACATGGACCACTCACTCTCTTCATTATCATCAAGTACACACATCCACAATGGAATCTAGCTAGTTTGATTGATACTCTAAACTATATGAGCAATCAAAAATGTAAAAACATGCTAATAATCAAGAATCAAAATGTAAAGAATCTTATAGCCATATAAACAGAGTTTTGGCAAAATGAAAAGTATTTTACATAAGGAGTGTTTTCAAGTGTAAATTAACAAGATTAGACGGAACAAGGCATTGTACTACAAACATTTAGGCATTCTTTGTTTTTATAATTTTTTCACCTTTGGTACTGTGGAGCAAGGACCTTAAAATATATCTATTTCCATGTAATTTCGGTGAAAAGGCTACTTAGCCATATTTATCTAGGTACTTAGTTACAAGGATACGGAAAATGTATAAAAGAAATTTTTTTGAATTTTTTTATAAAGGGAACAGTAAAGTACATTCATTCATTGATGGTAATATGGACCTTAAATGGTCCACTTCCTCATGTCTCCATCCATCTAGCTGGTTTCTTTCTTTCTCTCATCCAAGTTTTAGGATCTTTATGACCTAGATGTAAAAAGGCCATGCTACCTAGTGGCATTGAATTATTTACATTTTTGATTTATTATTTTCATCTTGCCTGACATTTTATAAATCTACCCAATTGGAAAAAAGGTTCCAAAACAGCTAATGGGGGTATCATTTTATTTGGGGGTGTACCAACCATTTTATTTGGGGGTGTACCAACCGGATGATTAGACAATTGTCCGGCAGTTTGTTTAGTATAAGGAAACCAAAAGCACGGACAGCTTGGATTTGATTATTTGTTGATTTGGGTTAAAAAATGTCTAATCCCACGGACATTCATCTAATTTCACCAAAAAGCACATGCAATGATACAAATGCATTTTATGTGTGACTGATCAAATTTAGCTCGGTCAGTCTTAATTTGGTAGCGTTTTGATTAATCTTATTTAGGCGGATTCTAATTAGAAATTAAGACTAATTGAGTAAAAAGTACAAATGATAGGTAGGTTATTGCGTTTTGTTGAGTTAGATAAATATTAACCATGTAACAGTTTGTTCCTTTGTAACTGTTGGAGACTTCCGAGTCAGTCCTGTAACTACTACTGATTTTAAATCAGTGTTTTATGATCAATATATTTGAAGCTTGCTTCTTTTCCTACAAAAAATAAAAATTGTCTATCTTATTGCGTCTGAATCTTGCTTATTATATATGATTTCACAGTTACTATGTAGTTGTTTGTAAAATCCTTTTGAATCTAAATATATATGTTGGGCGAGTCAAGTACAACACTCAGATATCTCCTAATTAGATGTACAAGCAGAGTTAAACTTTGAGTCAGACATTAGTTATGTATAAAATTAGTTATAATCTGTGTCAGACCGAGTTAGAAATATGAACAAAAATAAACCATCAAACCTTGAGTCAGAAATATGAACAAAAATAAACCATCAAACATAGTCAGACCGAGTCAAATGCCAAATCATATTCATACCTTAAGTCAGGTTTAATAGAACCAAGGTGTAAGACTAGCCAGAATCCAAACATACCACAGGAGAGAAGAAAAGGGGCAAGCATATGATCCGTGTCCAATTAGTTATGTATAAAATTATACGAGACTCAAACACGCCAGCGGCGTCAGACGCATGATTTGAGTCAAACCTCGAGCCAGACATTAGAAAACTTAGATAATAGAAAATAGAAACGAACCGGGGGATGAGTCAGAACCAAACATGCAAAGTGGAAAACCAGTGTGCCTAGCATCTGTTTCCAGCCAAGTAAGATTCAGATACCGAATCAGCAAAAGAACAAATGTACCCCGTAAGAGTCAATTTAGATGACTAAATTGGTCCTCACCAAATAGATGAAAAATGTTGAGGCAAAATTTCAATGACAGCCGTCTGATAAAAGATCAGACGTCTAATTTTGTTGTTTGTCTATACATACAAGTAACATACAAGTACATTACAACCGTTGGGAAGAGATGATATCTAATCCAAGATAACTATTGCAGACTGTAAGATTACATTCGTTCATAAGAATGGAAACAAAAAACTCAGTACAAAATCTACTGAATGTAAATACGAACCCTAATTTTATTTACTTCTTCTGATCATCCGATGGATTTCGTATATCTTGTTTGGTCTGTACTAATTGGACACACATTGTGGTCCCTTCTGTACCCATCATTATTAGTATTATTATTACATCTCTTTTCATTTTTTACATTGAGAATGAAAATTTTGGCTGAAACCTAGAATGAAAAATTCAGAATTTAGTTACTTCTTTGTTAGCTTAGGGTTATATTCCCTCTTCATTAGCTCTTCCTTGTATGAATCAAAGAAGACACTGTTTTTTAAAGACCAACACAATCCAATAACAAAATGATGAAAAAAAGATCAACAACAACAAAAACATACTCAATATTTTATGGTAATCCGAGGATTTCTTGAAGTGCGTATATCTAACGAATTGGTAGACACGACATTACCTAAAAATTTAATCAAATCAGGGTAGGGGGTGATGATTTCTGTAATGAACAAATCAATCTTTTCGACGCATGAAAGGAAAAATTATGTTTATCCTGATAATGTGTGGTTGTTAAGGAAAAATTTGTCAACTAGACATATTTTTGGATAACTTATGATATTTATGGTGGGTTCAATATCAGCTTCAAGAAACAAAATTCAAAAAATATGGTACTCTTTTGTGCATGCTTGACTTTGATGGTTAATGGTCATCTAATTTTCTAAATTTGGTTCCCCGTTAATTTGGATCATGACCATTACTAGAAACTTGAAAATGATTTATTTGCCTACAATCAACTATTTCAACAACAAATATCAATGTTTGCACCTAACTTTCAATGAGTTTAATCAAGAAATTTTTACGCGGAAATATAAATGTATACAATTGAGTTTAAGGCTTAAGGAAATGAAAATGAAGAAGATTGTTTGGACATTTATAACTTATTTCATGTTACTTAGTTAAGTATGTTTTAGGTTCTTGTGAGATGATGCATTATGTACCATTTCTTTCTTGAAACTCTCAAAAATGCATTTGGTTTAGCTGAAAACTGAATTATTTGATGGAAATGACCATGTAGAATTGCGAAGAAGGTAGTATAGATGAGGACCCATATTTACTTGCCAGTGGAATAATATATCATGGTACTAGAATGGAACCGACATGATATGAAAGTGAGGTACAGTTTTAGTATAATTCTTCTAATCATTTTATTCTTGAATTTAGATATCTTTGTAATTACAAATGGTGGTGTTCGTATGTTATACCATATTCTTTGTCAAGATCACTGTCTTACTTTGGTATCGCATCTATCTCTGCACCAAAGTGAATATCAACATGGTGTTGAAACCAATATTTACCTAAAACCACCATAATGTAAGTAGTAATACTTTTAGTTTCTTTCTCCATGGAATCTTATATTTTGGCCAGTCTAAATCCCACGTCACACGACTAATGAGAATAGGTTTCAGGGACTATAAGATTATGTGAAACCCGGAATACATGTATTTGCATTGTAGCCAGTACTCTTGAGAGCAAGCACTACGGAGGGGTATTTTTCATGGCTTTAACTACATTATAACAACAACAAAAAAAGTACAATGGATGGTTGATAATTAATGTACAATCTAATAGCCAAAGGTTGGCTTATGGAAAACTAAGTTTTCATATTTTACGGATATTAAGTTTTCGTAAAATAGCTTTTTGGGTGCACCATGAGCATACTTCTGCTTTTTCTGATGGTGGACCCAAGGATCTTCTAGATGGACTATATGGCTACACATCATAATGCTATTTTTTTTTTAAGAATTAGGGTTGGCTAATAACCCTAATTGTAACTAAGACAAGAATTATCATACTGCTTGCTCTTACATAAATAGAGTTTGATGAGTTCCTCGGCTACTTCAAAAAATTGCAGCCAAAACCCTATGCTCACAACCGAGTTCCTTAGAAGTAGGAAATAGAGTTGTGAAGTACAGGAAATGCGCTAGTTGGTTTTGTGCTTAGAAACAAGGATTGGCGTGAAACTATTATATGCTCTTCTCTTTTACAGCTAAATCATTACGCGTTTTCCTTTTTGACTTTTTTTAATTTATCTTTTGAGTTTCAGGTCTCATTTTTCTTTTTCCTTTTTTTCCAAATTCTTTCTACTACAACGCGTAACATTTACGGGCTTTTGTTCCTTCTATCCCTTCACAAACATAAAAGTTAGTACCTTCATGACGATGACATGGACACTACCAACCGACCAGACTAGTTATCAAACGAAGTTACAGTGAAATTTACATATTTTAGAAGAAAAAAACTATTTACCTAGTTTAATGATTCTCGAAAGGATAAAATTTAGGCCGCCGAATATCCATGAAAAACCAAAACGGACCCATCCGTAAATTGCCCGGTAATTTACCATTTCTTCCCAACTGAAAAGTGGACCGAACTACCCATACTCAATCATTCATAGGAAAACCGGCATAATGATAATTTTCGAACTTCTTGACCGTTGAATATTAAGAAGTGAGTCGAGTGCCCGAAAAATAAAAAAGTAATGTAAATAAGAGACCAAGAAGTGGGCAAATGCGTAATACAGTAAAAAACGTAAGCAGAGAGACAAATAAGAAAATATTGTTGAACCTAGTTAAGGTTAGGTCACATGATTGCTGGTAAGTTAAGATCAGGTAATAATGTAAGAATGCATCCATAATTCGACACGTGTCCATTCTAGGGACCTCAAATAATAAATGCAAATTTCAATTTAATTTAGACCCCTCCTCCCCTTACATAATTATTATCCTATTCCTCTTTACCCTCCCTTTCACATCAATTCCCCGCCCTTCTTCACAGACAATGGGACAAATAAACAATTTCCAGTGAGAGAAGAAATAGGGCAAAGATATAGATACAAGGAGAGTTGTTTGATTTTTTTTGCTGCTTCCCTGATCATCATAATCATAATCAGAATCACCAAAACTTCCAGTTCCAGCTTTAGAGAAATGGGGAGAGGGAGAGTTGAGCTGAAGAGGATTGAGAATAAGATAAATAGACAAGTAACATTTGCTAAGAGAAGAAATGGTTTATTGAAAAAAGCTTATGAACTCTCAGTTCTCTGTGATGCTGAAGTTGCTCTTATTATTTTCTCTAATAGAGGCAAACTTTATGAGTTCTGCAGTAGCTCCAGGTAAATTGAAATTATCATACATAGACCAACAACAAAATCTTCATCTTCTTCTCTTTTTTTTTGGTTTGATCGGCGATGATTCTGTCTTTAGATCTAAAAGTTTTCTGATTTGGAGTCCTTTTATCTGAGTTTAGTTAAGATTGGGTACTCATCGTTCGACTTCTTTTTCATGTATTTGTTCCTCTTTTTTTCTCTCTTTGGTTTGGATTGTCTCAGCTTTTTTTAGTATTCTTTTTTTTTTGTGCGGCTTACGTACTGATCGATCGAGTTCTTTTTTTCTTCACATGATACAATTCTAGATCTGAGTCTGACAATGGTAGTGTCGAAGTATACAAAATTTTCTCGAATTAGAGTGAAAATTACTTCATTCTTTAAGGATTTTAAGCGATCTTGTCAATAACCTAATAAAATAAAATGAGATGAACTAGTTTTAGTACTTATTAATTTTTTTCTAGCTACTTTTTGAGTCAGTTGCTTCATTTGCTTAATTAAACATAAAATTTGAACCGATCTTCTACGAAACATAGATTAGAAGATTTTACGGAACTAGTACACTTTGAAGTTTCGTAGAAATGAAATTTGATTAGATCTGTTTTCTGTTCTCAATAACAGAAGATTTCTGTATTTTATAAAATCTATCTCTTCTATGAACTTTATCTTGGTCTCATCAAGTCAATCAATTCGTTCGTAGCTAGTATACTTGTTTTATCAGGATATTTGTGTGTTAGGGTTTCCTGTACATTGGATTATGTGAGGTTTCTTTGTTTATGTCTGAAAAGATTTTTTTAAGGATCTCAAGAATTTAATAATTAGTACCGCATAGGTCAGATCCGAGGTTTCATTTGTTACTAGGTTTCTTTGTAAGAACTCTGATCATAATCTTTAGAGTACTAAAGAAAGATTCATATCCATTGTCCAGTGATTTTTAGAGGACTACTTCAATTCATCATGAACATAATCTTTCCTTTATCAACTTTACCCAAAAAATAAAGAGGGAATTTGGATGGGAGAATCAAGAAGTTTGATTAGACATTCCTCCACCATTTTACACAACCATCTATGCAACTTCTAGCTCTTAATACTAGTACTACTTCTGTACTATATTATTGCTACTACTACTGCATACCTCTTGTGTTGCCAAATCTACCATGTCTTTACTTTTAGTATTCTTGTTCTTGCTTGGATCTTTTAGTACTAAAGACTATTGTAGTGTGGTTCAAGACTTTTATCCAATAAACAGTTAGGTGATACTATCATTCTTAAAAGAATATGAAAAAATATATGGATGTACCAATTCTATATGGACTGCATCTAGGCTGTATTAGTGAGATTTAGTTGACTACTGAGATCAAAGGTCTTAAAGAAAATTAAGAGACAAATGATCTTTAAACTTGGCTTAACTGTCTCTAATCTAACCAAATGCATGGGTTTAATAAGCATCCTCATTTGACAAGAGAAAGCATCAAATAATGACTTACCTTGTAAAGATGTGTGCTCACCTGAACCTCCTTTGGAAAAATAGTTTCATAAAAGCTAACTATAACTTGATAATTTCTTAATAGTCTTTGGATATTAAAATTTTCTTGAAATCCTTCCAAAGATGATGCACTAGTTGTACCCATTGTTGATATCATGAATAAAACTTCTTCTTTAGTTTTGTGTTTCAACAATTTTTGAATTTTCATATGAATATACGTTAAAGTATGTAGTTGGACTTCCATATTATGTTGTGTTTGTACATTACTATAGCGAACCACAGTTTTCTCTTTAAGTTCCCTTTTGGAGCACGATGTCGATGCTGGTTAATACATAACTTTTATTTCCTTCTAGCATAGATGGGCTTGGTGATCCAGTGATTTGCGTCAAATAGTTTTACAACAATCTTGGCTACATCATTGAGCCACAGGATGAATCAATCTTGTCATGTATATGAGGTTTTAACAGCTACTATCCGATATATTGAACTCTCTACAATAATAACATTGTTACTTGTCTACCCAATCTAACACTTGAGTATGTGAGCCTCGTATAGGTCTCACATTCTTAAAGATTTTCAGCCTAACCTATATACTCACTCTCGAAAAATATGGCTTTACCTACTACTCTTTCATTTTTCATCCAAAAGCTTAATTTCACAATGTGAATGGCTCTACCTGTATGCTGCATATCTAGTCCTTAACATGAAATATAGTACATGCATGTATAGAATTGTCTCAATTAGCCTGAGCATTGTATGCCTTGATTGTGGCTGTTTAAATTCTTGCATATGTCGTTTTGAATTTCGCTTGTTCTAGAGTTGTTCTTTTAGGGTCGTCATGCAGTCATTACATGTCAATTACCGGTTCAGAATCAGTGCACAAGTTTTGGTATTTTATGTTTTTTAGATGTTTCAAATATTACTTATTCATATGATCACAATTTGGCACCAACATATATCTTACAAAATGTATTGCTTGTTTCCATTTTTAGCATGTTCAAAACCCTGGAGAGGTATCAAAAATGCAACTATGGGCAACCAGAAACAAATGTATCTGCTAGGGAGAGCCTGGTAAGCAATTTTATATGAACCCACTTCATACATGTTGCCTTGTTTTCTTTAACTGTAGTTATCATAATATATTGTGTGTTTGCTTTTAAAGTTCATCACATGCGTGTCACTGTACTTGCTCAGTTATTGAGCATAAATTCATGAAATACATCTAGCTACTATATGCTATGTGCAGTCAAAACTCAAAAGAAGTATCCAAATAAAAGGAGAGTCATACATGAGCCACAATTTTTACCATTTGTGCAGCTGTGCTTAGAAATACATGTATGCATAAGGCCATGAAATCTCTTTAGAAATCAATATATTCCTTTGACATAGTGTGATGGACATATTTGTCATTTTAGAATTAACATAAAATCTTAGTATGATTGATTATTCATCAAATCTTCTTTTGATTTAGTGTTCTATATTTATTTTCAATTTGGATTAAATAGCAAATAACTAATGAATTTGGTATACACAGTTCAAAATTAGGTATAAGCAAAAATAGATGCTCATGATGTTCTCTGTCTAAATTCCTCAAAACCTAAAAACAGAAAAATTGCAAACACCAAACACATAAACGTCTAATGATTAATTAATGTTCACACCAAAAAGTCTGAAAGCCTTTTTCTCCTCATCTGGTTGTTGCTGTGGTGGTGTAACTTCCATAATCACATTGTCTTCCTTATTTTGCCATAGTTTGATAGTCCTATCTGAGGGTCCAGTTTCAATAGTATTCCGGCTAAACCCTAATTGTAAATCTAGTCTATTATCTTCATCTACATTAGATGCTACATCGATCATGTAAAAGGGGTTGTTGTCTTTGAACCATTCTCGACACTCACACCTATAAAATGTAACCACGTCATTCTTCTTCAATTTCCTTTCTTTAACAAATCGGTTCCAACCTCTGGTAAACACATAACTTTGGCTAGATTTCCAATAGCAGTATCGGAATTTCCAGAGCTTCATGTCTCTATCCATGAATGGCAGTTGAATGTCGTCTATCACACCACCATCCTCTTCTTCTAAAGGTGCTTCTGAAACCTTTGGGAAGTACTTGACGGCATACTTTTTAGGAATCACAAGCCTGTTGAGTTTCCCAACATCGCTTGGAGTTAGTTCTTTCTGAAACAACTGTTGGCACTTTACAGACCCATCGTTAGCATTTCCTCTGAACAAGTTCACACCAAAACAAGATTCCCTATCCTGCTTCTCTGAAGAGTTCATAAATTCATGCAACTTTGTTTCATATGATCCATCCTTGAGCATAATCAATACTTCATCTATTGAGTATGGTTTCTGGAAATCAGGTTCCAGTGAGGTGTGAGTGGTCAATGGAATGTTCCGATGTGAATCTCCACTTCGAAGCTTAACAGCAGCACTATCATAAGCCTTAGCCGCATCCGATTCTGATTTGAATGTCCCAATCCAAATACGCTGATGGTTTGAATAAATTTGTGCACCCCATCGGCCGTTTGGCTGCAAAACAACACCCTTAAATCTTGCAGAAGGTTTTGTGCCATCTTGTTGTCTATGACGTTTGTTCGACGATCCACGAGGGCTATTGCTATTACTTCTGTTACAATCCGAACCTTCTCCTCCTACAGCAGCATTCAATGCTGTATAGGGAACCATACTCAGCATCATCTCTTCTTCCATTTAACAAATTGATAATGAAATCTAAGAAAAACCAAGAAAACAGATTCAAAACACAATCTAAGCCTGTTATTTAATACGCATATTAAATAGCAACAACAAAAACGTTACAAGTAATGAACCCTAATAATCTTTAATGAGTAAAGATATATACATAAGAAATTAAACTTACATTGAATGCAAAAGACTGATCTTCAGGGAAGAAGATAAGCAAAAACTTTCAGACAAAGCTAAATGTTGATGAGAAACATTTTATAGAGATAGAGGAACTATATATTTTATCTGACTATAGAGATGGAGGAACTATATATTTTATCTGACATCAGAGAGATTTTGAAAAAAATATGATATTGAAGATTTTATTCATGCAGAGAAGATTGAGAAAATCAAGGCAATGAAAATATAAACAGATTTTTGTGTTGCATGAAAATGGTAGTTTTCTGTATCATTTTTACATTTTTAGGTACAAAACACAGTGGCATTACCTTAATTAACAAGAAAAAAAGTTAGTAAAAGCTAATTATTTCTGTTTTCTTTACATTTTTCTATATTTATCATTTTTGTTTCAATTTTCAAATTGCCAGATAATTATTTATTTAATTTTATATATTTGGCCGAAATCAATGGGAGAGGAACCTAATATTTGATTTATTTTTGTCTCAATTGAGGTGGAAAGAAAAAATTATGACCGTTAAGTATTAATCTAAACCATCTAATTAAGTTTCCTAATTGGAATGCCTTTATCGACACCGTTAAATAAGATATTCTAGAGAAATATTAAGAGATATTCTATTTTCTTACAAAGGAGTTTGTTGTGAATACCAACAGGAGATAAGATTAGGGTTTCTTCAGAAATATTAGGGATTTCTTTCCTTTTCTGTACAGTAAGTTTCTAGACAGATGTATATTTGAATAAAGACTACAATGCCCTTAAATCACCTGTTATATTTCGAAGTTATCCAAAATCAGGACCACCAGCTGAAGGATTACAGTTGTGTGTCCCATACCTCGGATTTTAGGGTTCTTGGTGTCTATGATCAGTTTACAGAGTTTTGATTCCAATCTTTGTTGCTTCTAATGGCAGGAGCACAGTAGCCACCAGGAATATCTGAAGCTTAAAGCTCGGGTTGAGGCACTACAACGATCACAAAGGTAATTCATCTTTATTTGTGTTACCAGCAGATGAGGCTGCAGAGACTTGACTGTATATACCTTAGACATGATCATAACTAAATGTTGCCTGAAAGTTGCTAACAATACTATTTTTATGCTGTAGGAATCTTCTAGGTGAGGATTTAGGACCGTTGAGTGGCAAGGAGCTCGAATTTCTTGAAAAACAACTTGATTCATCATTGAAGCAAATAAGATCGACTCGGGTACATACTACTACTACTACTACTACTTGTGTATACATATATATGTCATTCCATTTGCCTATATTCGCAATCCTAAACTAATATGTAACTCTTAATTTTTAGTGCGTATAACTAATACTGCTTATATTAATGCTTACTCTTGATTTCTGTTTCTATTAATGCAGACCCAATACATGCTCGATCAGCTCACAGATCTTCAGAGAAGAGTAAGATCAGCATATAACCCATATATGCACATTTATTGAGTTAGTTACTTAGAGTAAACAGAGATCTTTAATCTATATCTTATCTTAATTGACTGTTTTGCTTTCAGGAACAAATGCTTAGTGAAGCTAATAAGAGCTTGAGAAGAAGGGTACTGTTTTCATACTGATCTACTATTACATCTTTGTTTTCAGTTCCAATGCAATGACTTTTGGAATTGTCTTCCTACATGGTTTTACATATATCTGTTAATTTGGTGTTACAGTTGGAAGAGGGAGCCCAAGCAACTCAGCAACAATGGGACATGCAGCATGGTGTGGGATATAGTCGACAGCAGCAATCTGGTCATCAAGCTGCTGATCATAATGAAACGTTTTTCCAACCCATTGAGTGTCAACCCACTCTACAGATCGGGTATGCACAGGCTTAATTACACTATTTTTCTTTCACTCTCTCGTCAATGTTAAACGCCTAAACTCATTTCAATGTCCATTTGTAGGTACCACCAACAAGACCAAATAACTGTGGCTCAAGGGGCACCAATGAGTTACATGCCAGGATGGTTAGCATGAGCACTATTAATGTTAGCTAAGGCACCTCCTTAAGCTAGCGGACGACGTAATATATGGTATGTCGTTGATCTTCATAAGTGCAAGCTAGCAGATTTCTTTGATTTTGTAATAATATTGTTTGTTTCATCTAAAAAAAAATAGAACAAGAAAAAGGATAGGAGTTGCTTCCCTAAGATGACACTTCTTTGTATTAAGCACTGTATTAATAGTTTTGTTATTGTTGTTGTTGTTTTCTTTATTTTGTCTTTTTAATTGTAAGTGTTTAGTTAAATTAGACATGCAGTAACTACTCCCCCCTGCTTGTTCACCATCCTAAACTAAATCCTATCCATCTGAACAGTAATTGTATCTAAGAAGATCATATTTGATTAGATTTCTGTTTCATCAAATATGTTACCGATTTTACATTCATCGTTCTCTATTATATGAACTAGTGCACACAAGAAAGAAATTGAATTTACTTATAGAAACTTAATCTGTAGTCCAGGATAATCTGTTACCACTAAAATTTGTTATTTCTTCATTAAACATGTTCCTGCAGTAAATTTTAATAAATGTCTTTAGCTAAGTTGGGCTTTTATGGCATCTTGCATCTGGCCCAATGCAAGGCAATGCCTTCTTGCATTGGGCTAAGGCGGACACCGTTATTATATTACAGCATGAAGCTAATTATAGAGATTGATTATTTCAACCAGTGGATGACCTAAAAATACTAACCAGGTGGCGGAGCCAAGATATAGATGTTGGAGGAGCCATATAGGATTCAACTTAATTTTTTTTTTTTTTTGAGATATACGATCTTACAATCAGTGTATAAGTAGAATAATAGTTTGACGGTGTGTTTGATTATTATCCTGGGGATGATATACCAAATTTTATTCGGTTTTTTATTTTAATCGGTATAATTCGTTGTTGTTTTTCCTTATCAGTAAAAAGTTTGATGATGACAGGTTTTGAATTCAAGTAACTAGTCCCATCACTCAATAACTTTACCAGTATCTATAGCGGCATCGGTTTACTCGTTGTTGTTATTGCGCTATAGACTATAGTTGGTCTAAAGAAGTCTTCTGATCAAATGAGAGAGTTAATTTGTAAATTGTAAGATTTGTCCAAAATGTTACAGGGATTAAGGAGTCCTCTAACCAAATGAGATTCAATCACAGATATAGAGGAGCCAATTTTGTTACAGATAAATTAGTTAAAGATGGTGCTATTAGGGAACATAAAGGTATTTGGATTGGAAAAGTCCTAATTTTATTATTTCCGTTTTTCAAAAATATATTATGTACGTTGCGGGACCAAGACTTGTTAATTTTGGATCCTCCTAGTTAATGTCTAAAAGAAGCTTGTTTATATAGCTCGTTTCAATTTGGTTATTAAAGTTCGTATTGGAAAATGAAAATAGGAGAAGGAATTTGGAAACTGTTTAGTGCTGGACTTAAGGGGTGTTATTATTATTCCGAATGAAAATATCTTCCTAAAAATTCCTAGACGGACAACAGAACACATACTGCAAAAATATAGGATAAAATATAGCTATATTATATAATTGCCAAAGTATTGGTCACCCACAAGTGTAAACCTTTCAACCCTTTTTATAAAGTGATTAGTTACTCCACATAAGATGAGGAGCCAGGTTTTGGAGGAAGCCGCTGCAAAAATTGTTGGCAAATTGGATGAGGGTACAAAATAGTCTTAGGATTCCATTTTACGATAGAAAAAAGGACCAAAATAGGTACATTAGGGCTTGAGAGCCAGCTGGACTGGATGTACAATTGCATACCCATGCTCCTGCAATATATAAGAATCTTTTTTGACTAAGGTCCAGTTTTGGTGGAATACTGTAATCTTCTCCTGAAATCCTAATTCTATTATTTTCAAAAATCTTCAATACGTTAAATTCTTTTTATGGAAATAGATTATGGTGGCACGAAGGATTTTTTTTTTTTTTTTTTTTTTTAAACCAATACTTTGGAAGAAGTTGGCATCTTAACAAATACCCAACTACATGGATAAGAAAACCACATATGAGGTGAATTTGAAGGAAATCAAGCTAGAAAGAGTACGAAATATTTTTTTCCGAAGAGCCAAGGTAAAGGGGTATAGAGATGGAGATAAAAACACAGATTATTTTCACAACAATGCTAATGCAACAAAGAAAGGAATTTGCATTTTAAAGCTCGAAGTTGATGTTGTTGATATTTCCAATCAAGATCTTAACAAAATGAACTACGATATTACCATCAACAATTATAATACACTAACTCTTCTTATAATGTTCCTAGTTTTGACGCCGTGGTGTTTATTCAGGTTGAGGAGACCTTTCAAGATGAAGAAGTGTACGGTGTTATTACTTGTTTTCGAACTAATAAGGCCCCACATCCAAATGACTACACAATGGAGTTCTTCGAATCATAACACATCATCGAAGGAGATTTAGTGGAAACTTTTCAAGAGTTTTATCTTGATGACTTTATGGATATTGAAATTCTCTTTCATTAAGCTAATAAAATGAGATGTAGAACTCGATCTGAAGATCAAGAAATAAACTATGCAATGGAAGAAGAAAAATCAAACTGAAATATGAAATTGACTAATGAAAAATCATGATATGATGATCAAGAAACAAGGTTTGCAATGGATGAAGATGAAATCTTCAACTGTAATCTGAAATGTATGACAAATTCGTAATTGAAATTGCTAGAAAATACTACGAAGAAACCCTCATAAGAATCTAACCATATCTGATACCATATAATCAGAGTAAACTAGAGAGAGAAATGAAGGATTATTATTAAGGGATAAATATTTAGAGAGAACCATTACATAGTTTATATACTGCTCTTATATGACATAATAGATAAGATATACTAACAGAATCCTAATTATTACAGCACAATCTAATAAACATACACACACTTGATAAGGACCACAACTATTATATCTTATACACCAAACAAGGAAGACTCAGCAGCTGCAAGAGATTTCAGATCCCTTAGCCTAATTGGAAGTGTGAATAAGGTGCTATCTAAAATCTTGGCTAATAATAAATCATAGGTTGTTATGCCTCTTCTCACTGTAGCTTTCAAGGAGGCTTTTTTATGGTAAACAAATATTAGATGGAAATTTAGTTGCAAATGAATGTGTTAATCGACAAAGATTGAAGACAGAAAAAACTAGAAACTTTGTGCAAAACTGACATAGAGAATGCTTTTAGTAATCTTAAAAGATACTACGCGCCTCTCCAACAATAGGTGCGAAAAACCATATGTGGAAGTCTTATATAGATCTTTATTTAGGAGGATTTATACATATGGAAATTCTAAAATCTTATAAACATATGCACTATCTCCTATAGTCAGGGAGTTTAACCCTCGGAATTTCTTATGAGGATAAATTAAATTATAATGTGGAGATCTTCTAAGGATTTATCTAATTTTTAAATAATCATTAATTAATTAAAATAAAAAAAATGAAAGGGTCTAACTGAAAGTCTAGTTAAGACTTTCTCTTAAACCTTTTTGTATTTTATGTCATCAATCTTATACTTAAGGACTCTACCATTGAAGATGGACTTTTAAGAATATTAGGTGTCAAATCCTATTTGGAATCTAAAATAAAGGTTTTTTTTCAATTATTAGAGATACTCTAATGTCGTAAACATTAATATGAGAACGAAACTCGGTTTGGACGCCCCCTTTTTACAGCTTTACTGTGGATTAAAAAGGATAGCATCATGTTGTATTAGAGCATATCCGATATTAGGTGCTAAAAGTTCTATGTTGAGGTCTTATTTAGAAATTTGTTTATGAGGGTGTGCACACGAGGTAAATGTTAGACTTTTTACCCTTGAAACTATCTTCAACATGGCCGGTGTCACTGTAGTACAGTGGTAAAGTCACTGGGTGATGATACCAGTGATCTGAGTTCGAAACTCGCCAGTACCATATTCTTTACCGATAAAAACAAACAAACTATCTTCAACATGTAAGATTTTAAATCTAGAATCATATGTGGAAAAGGAGGTTCATTCTTTCAAGGGTGTTTTTATATTTTTTTATATCAAATACTAATTTAAAATATGGTTGAAAAGATAACATGCTAACAGAAAGTCTAGGTCTTTTTGTAGGCCATGTCATAATTTCTACTTTGTAGGATCTAAGACCATAAGGTGTTTAATGCGAGTTAATGTATAGAATGTGGTGCTTTAGGGGTGATTCCCTGAGTTGCAGGGGAAATAAATTTTTCTTGTTGGGAATCTAAAATCCTATATGGCATCAAATAAGACATTTCAGGACTATTGGAGATACTCTAAACGAGATTGTTTTGCAAAACTTTGGACGCACTTGTTATCCCTTGAAATAGGGGATCTAAGGGATGGAAGTGGATTGAAACAATTTATTAGTCAAACTAATCAAACTAAAGTAACAGTCTTTTGGGCAGTTTGTGTATATTTAGGGAGATGATCTACTTATCGGGATAGTAATTTAAGTAAATAATCTTAACTACAACAAACAACCACAAAAATAATAATAAGTTTTTAAGGTTATGAATTTATCGTTAACATATATGTCTGCATCTTATTGTGGAGATAAAAAATCAATGAAACTATTATGTTAAAAAATACAATAAAAGTTACAAGTGAGTCAGATATAAGCGAACGCGTCTAAGACACTTGGAAGTTGGACCAGAAAGATGATTTGAATTTTTATTTATCCTAAGATGAAAGAGGATTTTTTGGGTCTACTTATTTAGTCTTTGTTGGGTCATAAAGCTCAACTTGTAAGATATTAAACAAACAAAAAAATAAATAAATAATATAATTTGAGATAAAAATCCAACATAAGGGGAAAAGAAACAACAAACAAACACATACCTTATTACGTTTAGTTCCAGCTTTTTGAACCATATTTTACGTAATATAGAGACTTAGTTTTCAGAGCCAAAAGATGAAGAATCTAATAAAAATGTTGAAGGATCGATCGGAGTAAGGTATGTGATGAAGTTGGTATTTGATATTTCAGAGAGATCAAATCTTAATATTAGATTTAGCTCTTTACTAGTTTCCTTTTTAGCACTCCATTTCTTTTATTGTAAATTGTTTAGATGCTAAGAATTTATACATGAAGACGGTAAACCGTGGGATTTATCTTGATATCTGTGGTATTGATTATCACTATAGATAAATAAAGTAAGTCTTGTCATAACATTTATAACGCAAAATTCAAAGAATTTGGCACCTTGAAAAAAAAATCAGATGATTTGGCACGACACGGTTCGGCACAAAAAGTAAAACCTTTGTCATCGAACTTATAGCACAATGCAGTGCTTAAATGCATAGCTCGACATATTATACAACATGAGACTAACACAATAATGATTATAAATTTAATATTATCATGCCACACAAATACACTTATCTTGTGATAGAATAAAGGGCAGTTGGGGTGTGCCCATCATATTATAGCTTGAGGAAGTGATGATTTCTCAGCTTACCAAAATATTTCATGTACTTTCTGAAGTAAGAGTACACTAGCAAGAAAAAGTAGAGAATTGTTACTTGTTTTCAACTTCTGTTATAGCGAATGCTCGGTTGAACCTACATACCTTGGCATGTCAAGTATATTTTCATGTTAGTTTCCGGAAATATTTCTTGATTTAGCATACTAAAGTCAGCTTCAATTTGGAATAGGTTAGATACTAGTGTCTAAGGATTTTCCGAGTTACTTAATATGAATGAAAAATTGAACATCACACGAAGACATCAATTTGAAAAAGCTTAATCGAGGTAAGTAACAAAAATTAAAATAAAAAAACTTTTTATATCAATGGTTACCAATGCCTATTGGAGTCGAGACTTTGTCGAACTTGTCTTCTTTCAAATCAAATTAATATTGATTTTTGTAGCTTAATTGTAACCATATGCTTAAAACTTTCGCTGGAACAAGAATTTAGGATTTCCTTTTCTCATTGGCATAATTTGTTCTTTATACAAGATTGATCTTTTTGGATCATCTTCTGGCACCCTCTCTCCTCTCCCAGTTAGCTTTATTCGCAAAATGGAAACTAACTTGAAGAAACACAAGAGAAGTTCTTGTCTTTCTCCAGCTCATGTTTAAAGTTCTCCCACAATATTGAGGAAGCTCCAAAATTTGAACAAGGCACAACAAAACATTCAAAGAAACATGATCTTCTTAAAGGAACAAATTCTTCTCACTGGCTCAAGATTTCCTGAAATTGAGCAAAAGCTAACAGTGAGTGCTGCTACATGATATGTTCCTTTTGATACTGAAGATAACAATGAGCTGCTACATGGTTATAAAGTTTAGTTCGTTTCTTGAAGGTTTGAAGTTATCTGTGAAAAAGCGGGGGTCTAACAACCTCACCAAATATTTCGTTTAGGCAATCTGTATGGACAAACTCCAATATAATTCCAAGAGAATCAACTAGACAGTCAGACTCATTCAATGGAAATATATCCAAGAGTTGCATCTCTGTTTCATAATGTAATCAGCAAATCAAACAGATAGAAATCCGTGAGCCTGATTATTATGTGAAACAACTTGAACGGTACCAAAGACCAATGTTCAAGTGTCAATCAATTTATATCAACAACCAAATGTTGGATTATCTAATTGATTGAACTTCGCACAACCTATGATATTTCAATTACATAGAAAATATAATCCGAAAAAGAAATAACACAGACACCAGAAATTTTGTTAACAAGGAAACCGCAAATGATGGAAAACCCCGGGACCTAGTCCAGATTTGAACACCACATTGTATTAAGACATTACAGACACTAGCCTACTACAAGTTAACTTCGGACTGGAATGTAGTTGAGCCCTAACCAATCTCATATTGATTAAGGTACAGTCGTGTTCCTTACGCGCTGAGTCCCAGCAGGACTCTACGCACTTGATTCCCTTAGCTGATCTCACCCACGACTAAGAGTTTCTACGACCCAAACTCGAAGACTTGATAAACCAATCTGTCTCACACAGAAAAGTCTATTGAATAGATAAATCTGTCTCCCACAAATATACCTATGACTTTTGTTCCGTCTTTTGATAAATCAAGGTGAACAGGAACCAATTGATACACCGGACTTATATTCCCGAAGAACAGCCTAATAATATCAATCACCTCACAATAATCTTAATCGTATAGTAGCGAAACAAGATATTGTGGAATCACAAACGACGGGACGAAGATGTTTGTGACTACTTTTTATCTTGCCCATCGGAGATTAAATCTTGAGAAAATCTTAGAGAAGATAGTACTCAATCACGATAGAATACAGCAAGAACAGAACACGCAACTACAGAGAAATTATTTGGGTCTGGCTTCACAATTCCAATGAAGTCTTTAAGTCGTTAACCTATAATGGTTTTAGAAAAACCTAGGTTAAAGGAGAATCGACTCTAGTAGCAACTAGTATCACACATGAGGTTTGGGGATTTAGTTTCCCAGTTGCTAGAGTTCTCCCTTATATAGTCATCAAATCAGGGTTTGCAATCAATGTTACCTTGGTAACAAAGCATTCAATATTCACTGTTAGATGAAAACCTGATTAGACTCATGTTAATATATTTCAACCGTTAGATCGAACTTAGCTTGTTACACACAAATGAAAAGTGACTTCATTTAGATATGAGTAACTGTACCTGAATGTGTACACCTTGTTGGCTCAACAATAGTTAACCGAAGTTAGCCATACAAACACTTTCATATCAACCTTGTTCACCTTAACACAACTAGTTCAAATGACTCAAATGAAACTAGTTATAGAGTTGTTCAATTGTTTATATTCTCATAGAAGTATACAAGACACAATTGAAGCAAAATCGATTTTGATTCACTCGAATCAATTCATGAACATTATAGCCACAGTTTGCAAAAGATTGCATTCCTTATTATATAAATGTATTAGTTCATGAAAAAAACGATTTTAGAACATCACATACTCAAGTATGCGAACGGGTACGCATACCTAAGTGGACGGACTTAGTTTGGGTTCTACAGTATGCGAACGGGTACACATACCTCCAAACTCAGTTGATTTTCCGGACTTGAATTTATGCCAGTTCGCATACGGGTATGCATACTAAGTTCCCGGAATTTCAATTAACCAACCAGTACGCATACGGGTATGCATACTATGGTTCCCGGACTTGGAATAACTTGCAACATTTAGCCTACAAGTACGCATACTGTGCTATATCCAATCATGATTAATTGTTCTAAACTCTCATTTCAATCATCGAAACATTCTTAGAAGACAACAATAGCTGTCTCACACAAACTATTAGCTTCAAAGAAATTTTCAAGTGATCGATTGATCAATATGAAACACTCCGAGTCTACACATCAAATGACTGTTATTGATACATGAAAAATAATACCCCTTAGCAGAGTAGGGTGCCCCTTAAGTGGAGGCAAACTCAACATGAGACATGGGGACTTGGGGACTAAGCCTAAGCCCAATAGAAAATATCCATGGAGCAAAAGGGATAAGGAAGGGATTAATATAGAAAAGAGAGATTATATTAGAGAAGGGATGGCATTAGTAGTAATTAAGGGGATTTAAGACATGTGTCATGATGTCATAAAAGGAGGGACTTTTGGAAAGTCTATATAAAGAATGACAAGGTACAATGGAAAGGCAACTCTCTCTCTTACCATTCCTAGTAAGTGTGGTCATCAAGTGTGACTAGGACAGGTATGACCAAAATCATATTCACCTCTCAACATTTGGAGACCACACCCGGAGGCTCGTTCCCAGCTCACCATGACACACCTAGGAAGCGCGCCAAAGGATCAACCAACCAACCGACCTCTTAACATGGACGAAGTAACAATAGACGAGAACGAAGACAGTATAGAAGAAGTACTAGCCCAAGGTATCATCACGCAACCAACAATGCACGAACCTAAGAATAAAAAGGTGAGCGCGATGCAGGAGAAGAACACACAAACAACCCAGTTGCAGAAACCCCCACCCCTAGCCCTGCAGGATATATAAAAAGAATTGGAAGAACACGCACGAAGAAGGAAGGAGCTGGAGGACTGGATAAGACAAGCAGTGGTGGCAGGCCAAAAAGCCCCCAAGGAAGCAACACAGGGTGAAGAACACCAAAACAATAAGCCAACAACAATGTCACAGGATAAAATGGCGAAATACCTAGAACAAAACTACCACGTGATAAAACAAGACAACCATCATCTTGTAAGTAGCCCCAACCTAGCAAGTATCTGCGAATACCAATATCCTGAAGACTACACGTCTCCAAAATTCAAGACGTATGATGGACAGGGAAACACACGGGAACATCTCAGCCGATTCCTATCAACAATGAACGACAAAGTCTCCAATGGGAAGCTGTGCCTAAGAGAATTCCCCAAGTCATTAACGGGCACAGTATTCACCTGGTATGATAACCTAAAGGCAGAAAGCGTGGATTCTTGTCCGACCATGTCCGCGCTCTTTCTTGGAAAATTCTACTCAGCAAAAAGAAAGATCAAATCGATTTATTTGAGTCGAAGTGGTCAGTAGATGGGAGAAGAAATAGGGAAGTACATCTTGCGATTCTGACGGATCGTGCTGAATTGTCACAAAGAAATAAGCGAGGGAACGCTTTTCGAAATATATGTACGCGGAATGATACCCGTCTTCAAGGGGAGTTTGATCAACTTCAGGTTCCAGACTTTCGTCGAGTTGGAAGAAGCAGCAGAAAGGATCGCTGGCTGTGTGGGAGAAACACAAGCGGACCCCACCTGGCGCTATGAAGTCCAAGCTGTGTCTGAAGCACCGTGTAATATAAGGCTCAACACCGGCAAGTAGGAAAAAGACCAGTTCTGAACACCCGATGGGAGCCCGGGAGGAAGAAGATGGACCAGGCGGGACTCAAATCCACCACCCCCTTTACCATGTAGTAGAGAACGTGTAATCGGGCTTTTGAATCACTGGGTCGCAAGAAGGGAAATCGAGCTACCCCTAACAGTAGTAGATGTCAATAAAATGGATAAAAATGCTGCCAGGTATTGTCACTACCACCCGAGGTTAGGACACCCGAGAGTGGAATGTTTCGCCATAAGAAGTATCTTCTAGCGTAAATGCGTAGCTAGGGAACTCGAGTAAACAAAACAAGCAATTGCATACGATCCCCTTCCTCATCACTAAGTCACCAACATACAGAGTATACACAAAGCAAGCAGTAAAGCGCGACCACAATACGATCCCCTTCCTCATGGTCAGGATTGACTAGTAGCAGAAGGTGGTGTCATGTAAGAAAGGGCAAGTTGCATTATGTGTTCGTAATAATCAACAACAATATAAAATAGAGGGAGAATTTCAAAATTTTCTTCGAAAAGGCACAATCTACAAAAGGCTATGGGAATGCCAAAGGCACCCGGTCGGCTAACAAATCTACAAAAGGCTACGGGAATGCCAAAGGCGCCCGGTCGGCTGACAAATTCACAAAAGGATACGGGAATGCCAAGGGAGCCCGGTCGGATGAAAAATTTACAGAGGCTATGGGAGTGCCAAACGCGCCCAGTCGACCAACAAACATAGAAACGGCTACGGGAATGCAAGGGCGCCCGGTCGGCTAACAAATTTACAGAGGCTACGGGAATGCCAAAGGCAACCGGTCAGCCAACAAGCATAGAAACAACTACAGGAATGCCAAAGGCGCCCAGTCGGCTGACAGATTAACAAAAGCTACGGGGATGCCAAAGGCGCCTGGTCAGCCAACAAACATAGAAATAACTACGGGAATGCCAAAGGCGCCCATATGGATGACAAACTCGCAGAGGCTACGGGAGTGCCAAAAGTGCCCGGTCAGCTAACACACCTATGAAAGTGTCGAAAGCGCCTAAACGACTGCCCAGGACTATACATGATTATCCCTCCCCATCCACTTTGCAAAATAAAGGGGGTAGGCGCGTTTAACCAACGACCTATCCCATCCCGCCCCACTCATTCAAAGAAAAAGGGGGGGAGTAGGCGCGTTTAACCTACGACCTACCCCATCCAACCTCATCCATCCGAAAAAAATAAAAAGGGAGTGGGCGCGTTTAACCAACGCCCTGCCCATCCCATCCCCACTCTTTCGGAAAAAAAGAGAGAGGGAGAAAGCGCGTTTAACCAACGCCCTCCCCACCCCACCTCATCCATCCGGAAAAAGAAAAAGGGAGTAGGCGCGTTTAACCAACGCCATATCCCATCCCGCCCCACTCATCTGACAAAAGAAGGGGGCAATAAGCGCGTTTAACCAACGAACTACCCCCTTCCCACCTAACTCAAATACAAAGAAGGATAGAAAAGATAGCAAAAAACAAAGGACATAGGCGCGTTTAAACCATGAGAAATAAAATAATTAAACAAACACAATCTGCCAAACAAGCACACCACATAGAAATATCCAAGAACCACAAACACATTTGTCCAAATAAAAAATAAAAAAGAGGAGGGGGTGAGAGAAAGAGAGAAAAGAGCGCATAATATTCAGAGACAAAGGGAAAAATGCATCAAGACGGCCGGAATGCAGACAACTCTTGTCACTTCTTCTCAAGCTCAACATGAACCTCTTCTTCGGCGGTCTCGGCCCGTATCACCTTATCGTTAGGAACTCTCATATCCGCAATAAGACGATTCAACGCTGTCTTCCTTGCAGCAGTTGTCTTTGAACGCTCCGCTAGTTTCTCCTCCAACCGAGAAATCTTCCCTGAGAGATGCACATGAGGGTCATTACAATCCTTCACTTTTGCTAGCAGCTCGCCTAACCATCTCGCCAGAAAATTGATGTTAATCACTGCATGAATGGTGGTTTCCCAGTTACGCATCACCGCAGCGTCAATAGGATCATCCCTCACCCACGTAAGTGGTCGGCAACCTCGAGCAGGTTTTTGGTCATATAACACAAAGTACGCATGTCAAGGAGATCTTCCTTCACCATATGACCACCACCACGTTCTACAATGTTCTTATAAGCAGCGGCAAAAACAGACGGCACCCAAAAGCCATGAACCAGTGTATGGGCGGAAGGATCGACCCCAGTGTCAGTAGCAATCACCACCTTGGAAAAACAGAAATGAGCATCCTCAGGGATCGTCAGCGCATCGGGAACGTTGGGGAGCTTTCCCACGGAACCAACCATTATAGAATCATTACTATCTGTACGAGCGTGCTTCACAGGCCCATCATCGTCAGCGACTACACGCCTTACACCATATGCGCTGGAAACTTTCGGCTTGGAAGTCTCTTTACGTTTGCTTCCTATATCCTACAACCCAAGACAAAACGCGTGCTAATAAATACCCGGAAGAAGGAACAACAAGACGCGCAGACAAGATACTAACCTCGCAAAAAACTGAATCAAACGGGGGACCAAAAGGCTTGCGACGAGGTGCAGAAGAACCAGAAGACTGATTCGGAGTCACCTGCAAGACCTGAAAATGAAAAATGAGTAACATTATAAAAGAACGCTTAGATTTATATATATATATATATATATATATATATATATATATATATAAGCGAGAGGAAGAGGGGGGTGCGAAAACCAGAGACACGTATTAAATAGGGAACTATGCAAACTACCTTTAGGGTCATCCATTGGTTGCGCCACGTGGGTCGAAGACCCACCGAATACTAACCGGTTTGACCCTGATGTACTCATTGAATGCAATACGTCACTAGGAGACACCAGAGCATCCCTCCTGATACGAAGAGTCTCATCTCGCAAAGGATTGACCGACTATATGTGAAGGCGCGGGGATACCCAAACCGCTCCATGAGACAACTGGACTCCGAGGTCGCGCACCAAATCCACAAATGAGGGAGTTGGACTACCTTCAGTGCTTCGTGGAGGTTACGATGCGCTTCTATGCCGTGCCTGCGTAGGATGCAAAGGCGAGACATTAACAGAAGAACTGGGGCGAGATAATTTAGCAGCTTCTCGTTTAGCCTTCTTGCCAAGGCTCTTCTCAGACCAATCACTCTCAGGCATGTTCAGATACTCTTCCATCATGTAAGAAGGCGCTTTCCACCCCACATGATTGGATGGAAGAGTTTCCTGAAAAACTCAACGCCCAATACTATTTGCTTAAAAAAAGACAAAGGGAAAGGGAGAGCATAACAAGACAGACGATAAATACCTGCGCCACAGGAGAACCGACAGTTGATTTAGGCACGTGCAGCCGAGGAGGCTTACGATCAGAAAATGATTTCGGCCCTTTCTTTGGACTTATAGGAGCATGACCCTCAGGAGGATCCCAGAAAGTCACCAGCGGCTCCAGAGGATGACCTTTATTACCCGAGCTAAAGTGGTTCGCCTTTGCTATCGCATCATCAAGCTTAACCCTGCCGGATGCATGCAAGACTCGAAGATCTTCATAAGATAAATCGTTGGGAGGAGATGAGTCGCGCAAAAGGAAATTCAGAGATCGGCGACGCAGAAGGAGCATATAATCGTGGGCACCCTCAGTAAACGCTACAGGACGCTCAAGAATGGGTTGCTGAAAAGAAAAGTCAATTCCTCGATCACTCAAACGCTTCGGTCCCTTGAAAACAAAGCTATCAAAACTAGCAGCGATATCCTCAGTTTCAGAACAGTTCGAAGGTGGAAACCTGGGAGTCACCCCCTGATCAAACCCAACTTTCCTAGCCACACGGTCAGGATTGTAAGACATGGCAACAAACTTGCCTGCATGAAAACCAGGAAGATAACCAGGTAACACCGCCATCACCGAATCAAAGTCCGAGTCGGTTAAGACCTGTGTTGAGTTCAACTCCGTGGCAAAGGACGAAGTAAAATCATAATGCGCTTGACTTGATCGATCGTCGTGGTAAGGAAAGGGATTGATGTTCTTGAATACATCTATGTACTGAGCTATGTCGCTTTTCGGCACCTTCCCCTTGCCATTCAAAAGAGCCATCCGCGAATAGCCATAAGAAACGGGGACCTTCTTAACAGTGCCATCGTCTTGCTCAACATATTCTTCACGATGAACTGCTAAAACATGAGGATCTGACGCATATTCAGCGTGGTGCTCCCAAGACCACGCCTGCATGAAAAAGGCCGGAATGTAAGTCTCAACCTTATGAGCGTCTTTAACCGAACGGACATCCTTGCCAAACAAATCGAGATGACGATATAAGCCGCCCAAGAACATGGGCGCAAGAGGAAAAGATACGCCGCGGGATAACAACACTGCTATGGGCACCAACTCGCTCTTAATCGTATCCTACGGACTGTACTCAAACACATCATGGAAAAGCAAAAACAATATATAGGCATCCAGTTCTGCGCGGTGGTTCTTTTCTTTTCGTCTAGGGGGCAATACCTTTCCATCCACCAACTGTGACACTCTGAACCATTTTCTCGGATTTAATTCAACCCGTTTGAGTTTAAAAGCTTAAGAATTTTATTTGGTAGTGATAAAGAAACCTAAGTTAGGGTGCTTTCATTAGTATGAGTGCCCAAATGCAAAAAAATATGGCACTTGGAGGGGCAGCTAATTGCTTTGATCGCAAACATGGGTGCCTAAATGACTCTCTATGCAGCCAGGCACGTGTCATATTGTTGGTTAACATAAAAACTGAGAAACCGAGAGTAAGTAAGATTGGATCTTCTTCTCCTTTCTTTCCTTTCCTGTATTTTCTTTCTCTGGTGATTTCTCATTCCATGAAAAACTGTTGAGGGGAATCACTTTCTTTCTCTCTTCTTTCGTTTTTGGTAGCAATTTCAAATTCAAGGAATTATACTGAAATTATGCTGGAGTGAATTCTGAAGAGATTTGAACACTTGAAGTTGTTGTTAAAGTCAGTAATGGTTGGTTTTAAAAACGGATTAGGATAATTCGCTAATTGATTTTTAATTTAGTGATATATGAAGTGATGCATATTGATTGGGTTGTGCTATCACACTTGTGTTGGAACTCAGTGACTCGATGTGGTTTCTCCCTTGAATTCAAGGTATGTAGTAAAACAGGGAAACTTAGGGTTTCTGCCATTTTTGGTTCTGCTTTAGAATTGAACTATTAGATTTCAATTTCATTTATATTAAAGCTTGAGAAGAGGTTAAAGGTGCCTGTTCCTTCCTTTACATATTTTTGTATAAATTGATTGATTTTAGATCAGTTGATAAAAGAAATTGAGGCATGTTTATTTTTGGGTTTTTCCTTATTCTGTTTATACCGTTTAGTTTTCCCTCAAGTGCTTATGCGGAATTTGTGGATGCATGCTATAGATGGGATAATGTACTCCATCCCAGTAGTAGTAGGAGGTATGGCTGTGTGTTGGATTTGAATTTCAGGGAAACAAGAGCTGTAAAAGGACCTGAATACAACAAGGCAAAACATACCTTTAGGCATCAGCAAAATACTGTACACCAAGTTTTTGAGAAAAGTCTGAAAGAAATGTGAACTTGAGTCTTGAACTATTGACTGAGCTGTTGTAATTCGAGTGGGAGCACAGTGCAAGAATATTGCATCTGCTTCAAATTCCTTATAGCAGAGATCGGTAATGGGTATGATGTGTCTAGATTATTCTTACACTTTTAATTAGATTTGTGAATATGTTATTAAAAATTTCTTGTTTGCTGGCGTTAGTCGATATGCTAGTTTTACTCATGTATGGCATCACCCTTGTTCGTTGTTTTTAGTACTACCGTGTGGATTTGGGAATGCTACTCTAGCTGAGGACGTTGTGGTAGGTGTTTGTCATATTGCCTCTTCCATTTTAACCTATATATTTGTTACTCCCTCCGTTTCTAAAAAATAGTCTTGTTTCCTTATTTGGGTATGTCAAAAAAAGAGAGGCTTGTTTCCATATGTGGAAAGTCAAATGTTATGAATTTACTACTATACCCATAGAGGGACCACTTCTGTCTCTCCCTTTTCTCTCATAATACAAAAAGGGGACCACTTCTCCCTCCTCTTTCTTTAATAACAAATGAGTGGGAACCAAAGGATAAATTAGGAAAAAACATGAAAAAGTGGTTACAATGATTAGTTTTCTTAATTTTGTGAAAACCAAACAAGCCTATATTTTAGAAACGGAGGGAGTATATGCTTATCGAAGATTTAGTAATATTACTGTAAATGCACACCATCGGAGTTAATTGGTGATGTTCTCGTAGCCGTCATGCCGGATCAAGTGAGATTAGATTAGCCTTAAATAAAGGTCACTAATTAGTAAGGACCTGCACCCATTTAGGTATACTAAAAATTGAAAGAAGCATAAAAATGAGTTCCACTGTTTTTGGAACCTTTGATTAAGTAGCAAAATTGTTTTGAGGAGTAGTGGTAGTTCATTTTGTTGCTACCAGTTCACTTAATATTATTCGTACTTACTATTTTTCATATACAACTATACAGTATAGCACTTAGTTGGAATAGCTTTATGTTCATGTAATCAAGTTCAGTCATTTAGTGGACAAAACAATCCAAAGACATTAACCGATCAGTGTGGGCATGTGGGATATGAGGACGTCACTATGTGTTAGTAGGCAAAGGCAGATACTAAAAAGAAGTTAAAATGACGCATTCAAATGAAACCATGCTTGCTAGTTTGTCTCATAATGATTTAAATATGGACTTGAGTCCTGTTATACTATTTTTCTCTTGAAAATGGTTAGATTCATTAGTTAGTGAACCAGAATACTTGTTTATGTGAATGCATATTTGATATTTATATTCTCTCATTCGTCATTTTGTATCGCTAATAGCACTACACAGGGAGTGCCAACCAATAATGCTTTAAGTAAGGATTTTTGGATTGTTGAGACGTGGAAGTGTTTTCCATGAGACTTTACGTAATTGAGTATTTGTATTTTGTATGTGCTAAGAAATGTTCATATACCGTTGTGTTAAATATGTTGCTAATCTAATTTATTGGGCAAGTAGAAATGTGGAATTATCGAACAAGGAAACCCTCTTAATGTGTAGACATGAAGTTTTGATCCTGTCTGGTCGATATGGCCTCTTACAGTATGGGGTTCGTCCTTTTTGTGTGGATGTACAAGAGGGTCTAATTATTAGTTACGGTACTTTGAGTTTTGGGATTTGTCAGATTGATTCTATGAAAATAAAATGTTCATTTATGACACCTTAGATTGTTAGCAAGATACTAGGAAAGTGGTAGCTGCTTGTTTCTTAACCATGGGATTTGTCCAACTGAATTTTGTAGTTTTGAGTAGGTTAAGGATGTTTTGAGAACAAAGACGTCCATTCATATCATTTGATGAAATTAAGTAAATGGAAGTTAAACGGTCACATGAGGTTTAACTCTTTATTTTGTACTCATGAAATTGTTGTGTACTGTTTGCCCTCTGACGGAGACGTCATTTTATATCTTTGTATGCGTATTTCGTAGCACTTAAATCTCTATCTCTCGACCGAGGTCTACTGACGGTTATTTTGAACTCGCATATACCATTTTCCGTAGGAAGTCCATGTATGTCAGGAATAGCTACCGTGAGAAATGGGTGACGACTGACATCATTAGCTTCGCTAGATATATGTTTACATACTCAATTTTAAGTATACTGGCAGGTCTTAAATTACGCTATACTATTAGCCATTTTTCTTGTCTGGATTTGTTTAGGCTTATGTTAGATCGACGGTTGATGCAGATGCATATTTGCATTTTAGTTAAATGACCTTCTGAATTGGACCAACCATATAATGCTTGTGGATATGTAAGTGTAATGGGTCTTGTGGATATGTAAGTGTAATGGGCCTTATATGTATGTGCTTATTTACCGATTTCCTTTAACTTTTCTCATGTTGTTTTTATGGAATTGAATTGGTGATTTGCTTACTTAGTAGTGCTCGATCTACTCGTTATTCATTATGAATTCTGCAAATGGAAACAGTTTATTTGATAGATGATATGAGATAGTTGCTGCTGTGGGTAGTTCATACTATCTAAACTAAATTGACGAACTATGGTCGTGCTTGATCCCTTCGAGCAACGGAGAGGGTATGTAGGCAGCCGCTAAGCGGTTCAGCACAAATCCACAAGGTTGTTCGTATCATCTGAAAAGGGTTGGTTACTGCTTCGCAGTTCACACCACCTATTCGGAGATGATTGCAACTTTGACATAATATATCGTTGGTAAGAGGTAGTCTAAGTATTAGCTGTTCATACTACCTAGTGAGAGATGATTGTTACCATTTCTCATGTTAGGAAACTGGCCGTGTAAATTATTAGAGTTGGCAACTGGCGATCTCCCATTTGTGGCAATTGGCCATATAAATTGTTGGAATCGGCAACTGGCCGTTTCTTATTTTTCGGCAATTGGCCCTCTGTTGTATTAAGCAATTGGCCCTCTGGTATCATTGGCAACTGGCTGTCTCTGATTTTAGCAACTGGCTATATTTTATTTTTGGAAATTGGCCGTCTCTTAATTTGGCAACTGACCGACTCTTATTTTTGGAAATTGGAACCTTTGTGGAATTCTATGAGTATTATGGTATGGGACATATGCTCATAGAATTCTAACCTTGAGACTAATGAAATTTCTACCGTGTGCAGGATTATAAATGAACAATTTTTTTACTTGAGTGGCGTACAGAGAGTCGGGGCTTGCCAAGCAGGTCATAATCCGACCCTTTGGGAGAAAAATTCCCTGGTCCGTCACACCAACTGTGGAGCCCAATACTTGATCCAAAGGGGAAAAAAAGTGCGGTGGTTGACTTTGGTAACCCATTCAGAACCCGTCTGTGCAACTGGAGATGATGAGCCATGAATCGCCTCATGAGCACGAAAAGAACTGGCAAGTAAGCGCTCTCCTGTTGGGCGCGCTGAAGGGTGTTTCTTCTTCTCCTCAGTCACTTTGGTTTTTCCATTTCTTACCAGTGCCAGTAGCCCCCTTTCCTTTCTCGTGTTTTACCGGCATCTGATCCTTTCTCATCAGCTCTTTTCGAGAATTATCTTTACAATCCAAAAGATAGGCCCATAATTCCCTGTCTTCATCAGTCAGAGCCTGGAAGACAACTGCCTCATCATACGAGTGACTGCCGTGAATGGGTAACCCTGTAAGAGCGACTACGTCCTCTAAAACTATAGTTTCCTCCCCCCAGGCGGTGAAAAGAGTATGGACGGGAGGCACCTAATGACAGAAGAGCCGAGTCATATCGCGCTTACCCCTTAACACCTCTCGTTTAAGGGACGAGTTAATAGCTTCGTCAATACCCGCTTCACGAAGGATCGCTGCATGATAAGGGTTAGAAGGATGTAGGATATCCAATGCGGCCATATGCTAGGCGTAGCAGACGAGGAACGAATATTAATAGCAGGGAGATCATAGTCCCCACGATGAATAGCCATGCGCGGTACATCTTTAAATGAGAAAACAACCAAAGTGTCTGCCTCAGGATGCATGAGCCAGCCAGGGGAAGACGGATAAGGTAAAAAAGAGGGGTTTAAGAGGCGAGGAACAAGAATATCATCCAGAGAAATGACGCGCTTACCGCTACAAATCCCCCTCATCTTTAGTCCGCGTTTCATATTGGGGCTGCTGGTGAATTCTACAATTGTATATGACCTATCATCCACCGGAGGAGGTAAATGGATCTCTTCTATCTCCACGTGTTCAGCTTCATCGGAACTGGTGCCCATCACTTCTTCAGATTCTTCCTCGGATGAGCTACTACTGGCCGAACTACTAGACATAGCGCGTGTATGGATTTTCGAAGTGAAGAGGAAAGAAAACGCAAGGATGGAATAGAGGGAAGGCGTAGATCAGTGGGTCTATATATAGAGGATTCCAGAGTTTTAACGTTGCAGTTACGGAGTTGGAAAAATTGACAGAAACTGAAAAGTCGCTGCACTATACAGGAGATCGAGCACCACCCATAATCGTGGAGTCGGCAGAGAGGGGAGAATTTATGTCCCTGATTTCGAGGAAGGGGCGCACCTAAAATATCAGATGACTACTGGGTCATTTAGCAATTGACCTAATAGTCAGGGGACTAATGTTGATACATTAAAAATAACACCCCTTAGCAGAGTAGGGTGCCCCTTAGGGGGAGGCAAACTCAACATGAGACATGGGGACTTGGGTACTAAGCCCAAGCCCAATGGAAAATATCCATGGAGCAAAAGGGATAAGGAAGGGATTAATATAGAAAAGACATTTTATATTAGAGAAGGGATGGCATTAGTGGTAATTAACGGGATTTAAGACATGTGTCATGATGTCATAAAAGGAGGGACTTTTGGAAAGTCTATATAAAGAAGGACAAGGTACAATGGAAAGGCAACTCTCTCTGTTACCATTCCTAGTAAGTGTGGTCATCAAGTGTGACTAGGACGGGTAGGACCAAAATCATATTCACCTCTCAACAACTGTCTCACACAAATCATGTAAGATGTTACCAGGAGATTTTCACATGATAATCTTTTGACTTTCGTCAAGAATATAAGATGAACTTGGTTAAAGCGAAAGTTTACCAACACATATTTCGAGAAATATGTAAGCGAGTTAAACTCAGCTCGAAGTATCAAATGTGTATAATCGAAGTCTATATAGCTATACGACTTTTGTATCAAATAAGAGATAGAGTAGATAGACTTTTGAGTGATAGATGAGTTCAAGTCTCCACATAACTTTTGTTAATAAAGTTCCACGAGATCCCCTTAGTAGTTCTTCATATTCAATCGATGAAAGACGTGAAGTCTAATGCTCAACTACACTTTCTATCCTAACCCGAGACTTAGCTATAAGTAGACTAGAAATCAAGACTTATAGTTTTGGCAACTAAACTTGACAAACAAGCTTGAGATAGCAACGCTTGCGAGTTCGACCGAGCAGTGCTCTAACAATCTCCCCCTTTGTCAATTTTAGTGACAAAACTATCAATACATATGGATTACTAAATAAATAAACTTTGTAGCTTCTCATCCAAATGCTTGATTTCCTTGGTTCTGCAACATTACTCGAAATCTTCATCACTTCCAAGTACTCCAGTAATTCTGAACGTGTTCAACACCGAATCATAGTTGTTGAAGATCCGTAGCTATAATAATGAGAAAACAGTAGCTCTCAGTCATTGTTATACAGTGTCATAGTATTATTACACAGCATCAAAGTCCAATTGTATCACAACTTTGACAACAATACTATGGTGATATGTATCACTCCCCCTTAGTCAATACTTCATCTCACAATGAAAACCACTCCCCTTTACATAATGATCCGTAAACCATATGTATTTGTAGTGTGAACTACACAATAATGATTCGTAAACCATATGTATTTGTAGTGTGAACTACACAATAATTCTCCCCCTTTTTGTCAATATAAATTGGCAAAGGTACGAAAATTAGCGGCATCATAATGAAATTCTCATAGAGATACTTCATGACTAAAATAGAACATCTCAACTTTGTTTCGATGATTTCACAAAGTCGAAACTTAATGTATTCATCAAGGAGTTTATAAAGATATAAGAAAACTCCTACAAAATTCCACTACGCACTCCCCACAAATATTTGGCAATTAAGCACAAGTTCAATTAAGAACTCTCCCCCATAAAATGTCATTCCCGAAAGAACAGCAAGAGCGACCTTGCTTTTACAAGAAAAGAAGGATTTCTTTGGACATTAACAAATTACATGAAGCATGAATTTGTATCCAGAAAACACAATTAAATTAACCACATAGAACCCATGATTAATTTAATCGGAAATGCTCAACAGAAGAGAACTTACGGAGCCATACAATACTTTCACATAGAAGTGGATCAAGGAAAGATCAATACTGCGGAATATACAAAGATTCATTCTATTTTCATCAATATTTGCATAATGATATCATACACTTAATCTTTGTCATCAAAAATTCATTCAATTTTCTATCAATATTTGCATAAAGACATATAATAGACTTAACTTTTGACATATATGGGATAATCATAGTTCACGGACGCAAACACATATCCCATAACAATTTTTGCAATATATAAAACCAACAAAAATTAATACTGCAAAATCATCTTCCAAATAAACTTTAGAATTTAAATAAATAAATCTAAAACATTGCCAGATGAAAATCGTTGGCAATAGCTATGTGTACTGATAGACGCATTTATGTGTCTATTTTGTTCTCAATTATATGTATTGTTAGTACTCGATATTGGACTTATTTGATTATTTTATGTTTTTGTAGGTGTTTTTGGAGAAATAAACTTTTGCGGCAAAATTGGCTCGAAAAGTGGTATTTGCGCTCGATGGAGAAAAGTGCTAAATGGACCCAAGATTTGGATAAGGGGCACCTTATTTGCTAAGGGGTATCCCAACTTCTATTTACACCCCATCAAAGGATAAGGGGCGACCATCATCTTCAACAGTTTGAAAAACTGAATTTGGCGGTGTTTTGGGGTAAAAACTGTTTCTGCTGGTTTTGGTAAATTAGGGTGTGTTGATGAGAAACGAATTTAGACCTAAACAAATGCACTGCATGGGAGTACTTTAGATTCGAGAGATCAATCTGTACAATCCTGACCTAAACCAATAAATGGACGTTCCAGTCTTGCTTCGGTCACAAAGTGAAGGAGAAGGGTTGGTCTTAGGGAGGGAAGCAAAGAAGGTGTTGGGACCAGAATGGTTAATTCTAAAGGTGTGGCTATTTATGACTTGTATCAGAATTTGAAACTAGCTTGCGGAATGTAAGCTATCAGTTCTTTTGTGTTTTTCTGGATACTGTGTTGTTGTTAACCAAAACTCTGTTGTCTGGTCGAAATAGGTAGAAACCTATTTATACAAGTCATAATTGAATGCACCCTGATCTCGTAGGAAGTGGGAGTAGCTGATTGATGGAGAAGTGGGGTAATGTGTAAATGCTAGAAACCACGTCCCCACTATGAAGGAAACGGGTTAGTTTACACCCACTACTTCTTGCCGCCACTAACTGCCCGCTTTCCTGACACTTTCTTATAATGGGCGTGTTGCACGCCGCATGCTGTAGACCGCCAGACCAATACCCTGATGAGTATCCCCCATTTTGTGACATGTTTGATGTCTCGAGTATTTTCGTGGAAAATATGTAGCAGATTGCTGAGTGGGTCTCGTATGCAAGACCTAGTTATTTAATTGTACGCCAGCTAGGTGGCGGATATCCATGTGTGGAAAGTAGATCAGGAGACTTGCTACAGGAGAATGGCGTGTGACGCTATTAGGTTAGTCTTGGTTGGTCACTTAAGACTTACCATAGGCCGGTCAATTCCGTGGCGAATTTTGACGACTGAGATTGTGATTTATGAGAGAATGTGGCCATTGATTATGGCCACATTCCGTTTGCACCTGGTGATGGCATAGTGGCGCCAGTGGCATGGTGGCACGATTGGCACATGTAGTTGGCATAGTGGCGCGAATAGCGCCTGGCGTAGCCGCGGTCGTTATATCTTGGCATATTGGTGTTGAATCCAAATATGGCTTTGCAATATTGGCTTTAGTTGCCATATCAAACTTAATGACCTAGGTAGCATTATTTGGCATGGTTGGCGTAGCAACCTTACTTAAATTATGGTTTGGCATGCCAAATCCCAAGTTAGCGCGTGTGGCATGTGGCAGTCGCACGGTGACATTCTTTGTGCAGATGGTGTCATGGCCGCGTCAAAGGAATTATGGCAAGGCCATAATGTGGGAACGACCACAGGCGTAAGGATAGCCATGGGTGGCCATAGCATGGCGCCATTTTTAGGGTTTCCTGGGTCCCGCATGGCTCGTGACATGTTGTGGGGCCAAAGTGATGTAATTTGGGGCACGACTGGAAATTAGGGTTTCGACTAGTGCTGCTAAAGCAAAAGTCGTGCTTCTGATCAGGATACCCTGATTGAAGTCCGTTATGGCGTTGACAACGAACAGAAAGTGGGTTAGCACGTAGCTACGCCATTTGTGGCATATTGGCATGTTACTGCGGCGGAGTGGCATGTTGGCATGTCGATTAGCACGTTGGCGTGGCATGGCACGTTTGGCATGCCGATTTGCATGTTGGCGTGGTGGCCGTTTGGCATGGTTTGCCCTTTTTTATGCACGTGGCGGGTTTAAAACGACCTGATTGGTCAATAGAAAAGGGGTCGGCCAAACATAGGGCGTGGCCACATCTCTAGTGCGCGTGGCGCATTTAAAGCGACCTGATTGGCCGATAGGAAAGAGGGCCGACAAGTATGGGCCCGACCACATCTCATGTGCATGTGGTGGATATAGAGTGACCTGATTGGTCGATGGGAAAGAGGAGGGCCGGCAAGCAGCATGGGGGCGTGGCCATCTGCATGTGGCGCCGGCTGGCCTATGGCACGGCCACACCTCCCTTTGTTGTTGCTCATATTTTCCGCGGATCCTCTTTTATTCCTTGTTTTCTGATTTTGGGTAGGACTTTGCACCTACTAATCCATGGCGGATCAATTGCCTAGTTTGCCTAGGTTTAGTTTCGACCAACAAGGTTTGATATACTGCGCAGGGCGCAAAAAAACTATTTTTTTTCAAATTAATTAGGTTGATATTGAATCTTGTGAATTATCATAAAATTGATTGGATTCTGCGTGTTGACACAGAGTTATTTATTGCCAGAGAGCAGTATTCTTTCTGACTGAGTACTTTTATGCAAACCTCAACCTTGATACTTCGGGAAATTTATGCTACTCAGCTGCGAGTGAACACTAATTGTCATGTCATATCAAAATTAAGGGTTCAACAGTGGAACACAGCACAGAAAGTATTCAGTGAGTCCTATATTAATGAATAATACAGGCAGGGTATCGAAATTTACAGAATATCTGGGATTGTTGCTACATGCACCATTCTGGATAAATTTCATGTGAACATATTGAATTGCTCAATTAATGCGCAAATGAAGAGGTTGTGTACTCATCACTTTTACATGGCTCTGTCTCTTTGCAGAATAACAGCATAAGAAATGCAGGGTTTTACAATTTTAGCCCTGAACTAAAAACCACCATCAACATTAAGTCCCCTGCTTAGCGCGTAATAGTGGCACTATTGCGGGGTAAGCATTAGATGTGACAGACGAGAACAAACTGAAAAGGCGAGGCATGTGGGGATTACCAGGAAATCTTGACCGACCTTTGGTGATAGGCCTGTGCGTGGCTGGCATTTTTTGTGCCTTGATTGGGCCAAGGAGCCTTTGTGCTGCAGGCTCAGTTGCCCATCTTTATGCAAGGTCCAGGAAGGAATTCCTCTTTTACTCAAATTCCAAAAGCGCTATGCGTGTAAAAAGGAATCACTTTTGCACTACTTCCTTGTCTTATCTGCTCGTCCCCTCTTCATGCTTTCTTCTGCGGTAGCGAGCTTCTTGCCGTCAGCAGCCCATGTGAGTCAATTATCCCAGATAGGTAAGCGTCTAACCAGTTAACATCCCGTATCTAGGGCCTTTACATGCGGCAGGTAAAGAGTTTTTCTTTTTCAGGTTTCATCAATTTGTGTAATATAAAAGAGCACTTTTAGCCTTTCTTTCCATATCGATCACCATAGAATTGCACTCATCTTCTTTTTCAGGTATTGCTTCATATCTTCTTGCGGTTTTTCTTTTGTTTTCTTTTATCACATAGGTTGTTGATGCAAACATAATGCTTCTCTACAGTATATGATGGGAACTCCTGGTGATGATTATTCTTCCAATTCTTCGGAAAAAATCTCTTAAGTCGACAAACCCGGGGTTTCTGCGTTCGAGGAGGTATTAAACAAAATTGATCCGTGTTCGAAGGCATGTTCAAGATCTCATGGCTTCGGTTGACATGGAGGAGAAGTGGAGACGTGATGAAGCGTCCCAGCATGATGAGGCGTCTCAGTGACCAAGTGCTAGGGATGAAAGTTTCGCTGCTCGACTAAAGCGACAAAGGGTTGAGCATAAGAAACCTCCAGGTGGGAATAGGCTTGATTACCATGTTCATAACGGTATCGTAATCCTTGACTCTGATATAGACGAACCGGCGTATCCTCAAGAGGCTGTTGGAGCAATTTCTTAGAAAGATGTCAGTGCGGCTCACGAGAAGGAGACCGAAACGGCTTCTGGAAAGGATTCCAAAGCTGTTGTTGGAGAGGCTGAAGCGACCGTTGGAGAGGGTGCTGGAGCAGCTGTGGGAGAGGGATCTAGGGGAGGCACCACTGACCTTGGCATTGACATCGATAACTAGTTTTCCATTTTGTTATTTCCTTTCGCAGAAGAACAATCTTTTCATAGCTTGTAGATGTTTTAATACTCCAGGTTTTTCTTTTGTTCATGTGGCCAGAGCCAGGGATTCATCAAGTAATATTTTCATTCATGCGGCTTTGATAATTTTATACCTTTGATTGGATGAATGAACAAAATCTCCCGACTGAAAAAGAATCCAAACCCCTTTGTGAAAAACAAGTTCTTCCATTCCTCTAGAGCGATTCAGCAAATGGGAAGACACAACACACAAATAGTGCGATGAGAAGTCGGCACACCAATAATGTTGGTCGGCATGTCACGTTCTCTCCCCTTGACCACTTCCACAATAATGTCTCCACATGCCGGCGTCGACAGCAGTAACCCAAAACAGGGGAAATAATAATAATGGTTAAGGATTTGACCGACCTTCTATTTGATTTTACCTTGCAAATTACACACTTTGGGGCGTCCGTGGCATGCCGCCTGGGTAGAAGCGTGGGCTGTCACGAACTGGGAAACACGCCATGAGAAGCGAGGAAATCTCGTCAGGCGAAGGTTGAAGCCGGCTGTTCTTGAAAGAAAACGTCCATGCCGCCGCTTGATGATCTTCTTCCTTGCATATTTCCCTCTTCAGTATTTCTTGAATGATATAAGATATCTATTGTAGGGTTTGATTTTTTTTCTAGTTTCGAATTGATGGGTAATGACTTTGTGGGGGTTTGGATTTACTTGGTACTTTTCCTTTGAGACTATTCAGGAAAACTTATTTTAAAAGAAGTGATACTTTAATTAAACGATAAATTGAAACCCTAACTATGAATGCAAGCAGTGCAATCATTTTGGAGTAATTACAAATATTGCATGAAAAAGGAAATTGCTGAAGGAAACACTAAGAGGAAATTTTGAGGCCAGGGGCGGCGTGACACATTAGGCTTTGAAGGGTTTGAGCCACCGGGCGTGTATTACTACACCTTCTAACTTGTCAGCGTTGATGAGCTTGCAGTAGCATCCCAAAATAACCCCTACCACTAGGTACGGCTTGTTTATGGAATCGGACGAAGGAGGTTGAGCGGCAACTTTCACTACAATATCTCCAACTTGAAATGGGTTTTGATGTTGCGCGGCTACTTGACTCTTGGATTCATTATTTTTAACCAAAACAGCTTCCAAACTTTTGATGAAATATTTGAAGGGCCCAACATTCCATTCACATCTCCTAGTGACGCCCGGGTTGATGATTGGATCAAGTCCCCAGGCCTGGGCGAGAGGAGAAGTGACTGGTTGCAGAAAGGATTGTTCAATAACACTTACTTGTGTTCGAAATCGGCGGATGAACATCGACGGGTTCTCTCCAGGCAATTGGGTTACATTGGAAAGTTGTTGATACGACAGCTTATAATCCTCAGGGTTGGATGGCTTGTTGGAAATCCTTTCAGGTATAGACACTGGCAGAGGACATTCTCCTAACCTTGCTTTATTGTTATGCACCCACGAGCACCCCAGATTCATATCATAATTTGGACATTTTTTAATAATGTGAAATTTGTCGTGTGTTAGAGCATCTCCCACCTTGATTTCGAGGTTAATGTACCCGTAAGCGTTTATTGCTTCACCTTCTGGGTTTCTGATCACAATTGGGGAGTGAGTAGCTTCCTGCTTTGAAATTCCTGCGGCTCTCAGAGTTTTGACAGTGACGATGTTGAACTCGGAGGCCGTGTCAATCAGCGTGCTATCGAACTCGGTATTCTTTAGGAAAGCAGTGGTCAGCAGTCCCCAGTTGCATTTTCCAACAGTGTTTCCCGAGAGAGGTTGGGATTTGGGAGTGGCTTCTTCGACAGAAAAAAGCCGCTTTCCTGACACAACACGATTGAGGGCTGCAAATATGTCTTGACGCTACGCTTTAGAGAAATAGAGGATTTCGCACACACGCTGCATCATGGACTGCACGGTTTTGTGAACAGAGTCCCCAGAGAGCATACAACTTTTGACTGGAAGAGGATCTATGTGAACTCCCTCGTTTCCCAGTTGAAGTTCTCCCGCATCCACCTTTTCCTTGAAAATGTGTTTCAACTTATTGCATTCATTGGTCAGGTGATGGACGAACCTGTGGTAACGGTAATGCTTAGCATTTTCCATTTCCTCTTCAGTTGGCGGGCGCCTGATAGGAGGCAGTTTGATAGCATCATCTTTAATCCATGCCTCCAAGAATTCAATTACTTCCTCGATTGGAAATGGGAAGTCTAGGGCAGCTTCTCCAGCTTCTTGGTGTTGTACAGGAGTTTTAGTCGCGGTTTTCTGAGTTGGAACCGCCTGATGTGCCGGTGCTGCACGTTTGGGTTATTGTTCCGCAGCTTGAGCTTTCCCTTTTCCTCCTTCACTCACTACGCTTACAGAGGGGCCAGTGTTATATTGCTTGTTGATGAGGCATCTGTTTCCTCGAGTTTCGCGTGCATCTTCACTCCTGGCTAGTCTGGTCCTTTTTAATAGTGCTGGTGCCATTGTAGCTGACTGCTTGGCAGCTTCATAGAGTTCGGAGAATGTCTAGAAGCGTAGATTCTCCAGCAAAACACGATAAATGGGAACCATGCCATTAATGCACAACTCCACCAATTGTTGTTCAGTCACGTTTGGGTCATGATAATCCAGTGCCTGAATTCTGAATCTCTTGACATAATCATTTGGATGTTCATTGTTTCGTTGAAACATCCTTCCTAAATCTGAAAAGGTGATTTGCTCAGACACGAAGAAATACTTCTTGTAGAAAGCTGTAACCATGTCATACCAGTTGGATATGTTGTTTGGTGCGATGTTGTTATACCAGGTGTACGCTCTTCCGGTAAGTGATTTTGAAAATTCCTTCAGACGGAGGACATGATTGTATTCATGCTCTTCCAAAGATTCCAGAAAACGAGAGATATGTTCATGCGCATTACCAGTACCATCATAAAGGGAGAACTGAGGAGAAGAATATCCCCTCGGAAGAGGAACTCTTTGCACATCAGGAGGATATGGAGGTTGATTCTGGTGCATGTCCACCGGGTTTTCTTTCTCTCAATTTCGAAGAAGTCGTTCCAAATCTTCAAGCGTGATGAAATTGGATGGCTGATTCCTCTCCAATGGTCATTCAGGAGCAAAACGAGCCTCTTCATTTACAAAGGAGCGTCCTGCTGAGGTACTGGCTCCAGGAGTATTAAAAGTACTCCTCATTGGATCCATTTGGGGTTGGCGTGGTTCCTGTGGTAGCCGCTCCGTTAGTGTCTTGAGGAAAGTAAGTACCTCTTTCTGAGTTGAAGCCATGTCCGTCTGAGCCTTAGCAAGAATTTCTTGCCTTTCCATCAAATCAGCAATGGTAATAGGGGGTTGGCTTCCTCTGGCTCCTCCAGTCTCTCGTCTTGATGGGGGAGTGGTAGCGGCTCTGGTGACAACCGGGGGCGTCACACTTGAAAAAACATTGGGGGTGGCGGCAGCAGGTCTGGCTCTGGTGATTGGAGGTGTAACGCCTGAGGGAACATTTCCTACGCTGCTGGTGTTGGTGGTAGAGTTTGTGGTGCCGCGGGTGTTGATCGTGCTGACAGGTGGTACATTGACGTCACCGGAAGGAATGTTGACACCAAGGGCGTTTTCAGCGCCGGTACTATCAGGATTTTTTGCTGACCCAGACCTGAGATCTACCATCTTCAAATTGGGATTGAAAAATGAAATTGAAAATCGATATTGCAACCGAGAGATTAATCTCCCTCTGTGGTCGCCAGTTGTTTTGAGGTAAAAATTGTTTTTGTTGGTTTTGGTAAATTTGGGTGTGTTGATGAGAAACGAATTTAGATCTAAACAAATGCACTGCACGGGAGTACTTTAGATTCGAGAGATCAATCTATACAATCCTGGCCTAAACCAAGAAATGGCCGTTCCAGTCTTGCTTCGGTCACAAAGTGAAGGAGAAGGGTTGGTCTTAGGGAAGGAAGCAAAGAAGGTGTTGAGACCAGAATGGTTAATTCTAAAGGTGTGACTATTTATGACTTGTATCAGAATTCAAAACTGGCTTTCGGAATGTAAGCTATCAGTTCTTTTGTGTTTTTCTGGATACTGTGTTGTTGTTAACCAAAACTCTGTTGTCTGGTCGAAATAGGTAGAAACCTATTTATACAAGTCATAATTGAACGCACCCTGATCTCGTAGGAAGTGGGAGTAGCTGAGTGATGGAGAAGTGGGGTAATGTGTAAATGCTAGAAACCACGTCCCCACTATGAAGGAAACGGGTTAGTTTACACCCACTACTTCTTGCCGCCACTAACTTCCCGTTTTCCTAACACTTTTTTATAATGGGCGTGTTGCACGCCGCACGCTGTAGACCGTCATACCAATACCCTGATGAGTATCCCCCAGTTTGTGACATATTTGATGTCTCGAGTATTTTCATGGAAAATATGTAGCAGATTGCTAAGTGGGTCTCGTATGCAATACCTAGTTATTTAATTGTACGACAGCTAGGTGGCGGATAGCCATGTGTGGCAAGTAGGTCAGGAGACTTGCCGCAGGAGAATGGCGTGTGACGCTATTAGGTTAGTCTTGGTTGGTCACTTAAGGCTTACCATAGGCCGGTCAATTCCGTGGCGAATTTGGACGGCTGAGATTGTAATTTATGAGAGAAGGTGGTCGTTGATTATGGCCACATTCCGTTGGCACCTTGTGATGGCATAGTGGCGCCAGTGGCATGGTGGCACGATTGGCACATGCCAGTGGCATAGTGGCGCGAATAGTGCCTGGCGTAGCCGCGGTCGTTATATCTTGGCATATTGGTGTTGAATCCAAATATGGCTTGGCAATATTGGCTCTAGTTGCCATATCAAACTTAATGCCCTAGGTAGTATTATTTGTCATGGTTGGCGTAGCAACCTTACTTAAATTAGGGTTTGGCATGGCAAATCCCTAATTAGTGCGTGTGGCCGTGGCACGGTGACATTCTTTGTGCAGATGGTGCCATGGCCACGTCAAAGGAATTATGGCAAGGCCATAATGTGGGAACGACCACAGGCGTAAGGATAGACATGGGTGGCCATAGCATGGCGCCATTTTTAGGGTTTCCTAGGTCCCGCATGGCTCGTGACATGTTGTGGGGCCAAAGTGACGTAATTTGGGCCACGACTGGAAATTAGGTTTCGACTAGTGTTGCTAAATCAAAAGTCATGCTTCTGATCAGAATACCCTTATTGAAGTCCGTTATAGTATTGTCCACGAACAAAAAGTGGGTTAGCACGTAGCTGCGCCATTTGTGGCACATTGGCATGTTACTGCGGCGGAGTGGCATGTTGGCATGCCGATTAGCACGTTGGCGTGGCATGACACGTTTGGCATGCTGATTAACATGTTGGCGTGGTGGTCGTTTGGCATGGTTTGACCTTTTTTATGCGCGTGGCGGGTTTAGAACGACCTGATTTGTCAATAGAAAAGGATCCGGACAAACATAGGGCGTGGCCACATCTCTAGTGCACGTGGCACATTTAAAGCGACCTGATTGGCCGATAGGAAAGAGGGCCGACAAGTATGGGCCCGACCACATCTCAAGTGCATGTGGAGGATTTAGAGCGACCTGATTGGTCGATGGGAAAGAAGAGGGACGGCAAGCAGCATGGGGGCGTGGCAATCTGCAGGTGACGCCGGCTGGCCTATGGCACGGCCACACCTCCCTTTGTTGTTGCTCATATTTTCCGCGGCTCCTCTTTTATTCCTTGTTTTCTGATTTTGGGTAGGACTTTGCACCTACTAATCCATGGCGGATCAATTGCCTAGTTTTCCTAGGTTTAGTTTTGACCAGCAGGGTATGATATACTGCGCAGGGCGCAAAAAACCTAATTTTTGCAAATTAATTAGGTTGACATTGAATCTTGTGAATTATCACAAAATTGATTGGATTCTGCGTGTTGACACAGATTTATTTATTGCCAGAGAGCAGCATGCTTTCTGACTGAGTACTTTTATGCAAACCTCAACCTTGATACTTCGGGAAATTTATGCTACTCAGCTGCGAGTGAACACTAATTGTCATGTCATATCAAAATTAAGGGTTCAGCCATGGAACACAGCACAGAAAGTATTCAGTGAGTCCTATATTAATGAATAATACAGGTAAGGTGTCGAAATTTACCGAATATCTGGGATTGTTGCTACATGCACCATTCTGGATAAATTTCATGTAAACATATTGAATTGCTCAATTAATGCGCAAATGAAGAGGTTGTGTACTCATCACTTTTACATGGATCTGTCTCTTTGCAGAATGACAGCATAAGAAATGTAGGGTTTTACAAATTTAGCCCTAAACTAAAAACCACCATCAACAGGTGCGAAACTAAACTTTACTTCTGCGTAACTTCGTGAGATTCTGCTAAGAGATTAATTGAGATTTTCAAGGGTTTGGTCTTGGGATTATGTTGATACCTAATTAACAGGACGCGTGACACGATTGGGACGAGAAAAGAGGAGTTGAATCTTCTTATATTCGGTAGTTTCCTAAAACAGGGAAAGAAATAACTCGGGATTATTTCTATGAAGTTACGTGGATATTCTCGAAGATTTTATGCAGTTTGGATTAGGCTGAGCCTGTTTCGATAAAACAGGGAATATATGATCCTAAGTTGCGAAGAAAAGGGAATGTTCATCACATTCTCGACAAAGCAGAGACAAGAGTTATTCCGGGAAGGTTTTAGGTAAAAATGGAAGTTGTGTGGGAGTAAAGAGAAGAATATCTTCTCTGAGAGATTTGGCTCTATCTAAAGGCAATTGGAGTGTAGAAAGGAAACAGTGGACGCATCGATAAAGAAAATAAAATTGCTGTAACCCGGAAGAAAAGCAGAAGAAGATACTGGAGGATCTGTGAGATATTTTTGAGGTCTGTTATATAAAATGAGTGGTACGAGTCTCAGGGAGGATTATCGGGAGTCGGGGGTACGCTGCAGAGCTAAGAACACAGAACAGCAAGAAGAAGACGAAGCTAAAGAACATAGGGTTGTACATGACAGTCGTTTCCTAGCGTCTTAAATTTCAGATTCCTGTAACAGTCCATTAGTAACAAATATCTTCAGTTTACAACAATTTCTGTAATAGTGGATTCTGTAACAATAATATATGTTACAAATTCGCTGTAATATTATTTTTCTTCAATAAAACACCTATTCAGCCATGAGTTATTATTTTGAGCGTGTTTCCAACATGAGGAGCTAAACCCCAATACTGGGACAACAGAGGAAGCCTAATATCATACGTGGGTAATTATATTTAATTCTTATATGACTTTTGCACTAATTAAAATCTAATGATTAATTAGTTATCATCTCATATGATGGGTCATGCTTGCTTAGTTTTTTTTGATGTTCCATGCTTAGGACTTACAACTAATATTTTGAGAATTTTCATTGGCAAAAATAAGAGTCCATGTCTTTATTTATTGAGCTACAATTGTTAAAAGAATTAATATTTGAACCTTATGTTATGAGTTTGGTGTAATCCTGAGTCCCAGTTTCTCCCGATATTGCTATCATCTTTTTGTATATATTTATTATAATTAATATTTTAAGTCTAGAATCGAGTCTACACAAGTCCGAGTGAACGATAACTTTCTTACCATATCTACAATCACATCATGTACTCACAATATTTGTTATTCCAAACCCTAGTTATCCTTCTTAAAACACAAGAAAAAATTCTCACGAGAAGTTTCCTAGACATTAAGACCTTTGAAAAACTCTTTATCGTCCCCAAACTCCTTGTCGTCAACATCCATTGGAACATAAGGTTCATGAAGAAAGGAGTCAATTCCAACAAACCTTCTTGACTGATGCAGAACCAGGGCCTTTTGAATTTCAAGAGTTCTAAAAACAATAGACTTTATTTGTTGTATCTCCTTTCTTGTTTCTTTCAACTCTTCAAGAACACCAGAAAACTTCTGAAGATTTGAAGAGGGTACCGGGGATTTATCTTTTTCCTTCATGATTGATGACTTAACAATCATATTAACCTCTTTTCCATCAGAAGTCATAATGCTTGGAGTTTCCATTCAAATATGGGTTTGTGTGAGAAATTCATAAAGCAAGCCCTACAAGCAAACTTATGATAAAAAGAGTTTTTCAAGGAAGGAAAAAGGAATGTAGGTTACGGAACCTTTAGACAAGGTAAAAAGATTAACATACGCACAACTCACAACCCTAAAGAAGGCAGAACGATTTTGCCCCTCTTTTTTATCAAACAAAGAAACCTCTCTTCAATACCAATCTTGGTTATGAAAACATCAAACCGAAACTCAAACAAAACAAAACAATCAAACAAAAAAAAACTGTTCCTTTTTCTTAAGACCTGAAGGTGCTTAACTCTTGTCTCTTTGGGATCAGGCGCTTGAGACAAGATGCACAGAAAACACAATTAAGTTGTGTTGGGGTGAACGATAATCTGTCCACCATGAACCTTTTGGAAAGAGTTCCTAGAATCCTCTTTCACAGAAAGTTTTAGACCATGTTCTTTTCTGTAGTGGTCTAACTTTTTCTTTAAAAATTAACTTCTTTGGAGAAGAGTTGAGTTTACATACCTTAGACGACTTTTGAACAAGTTTAAGCTTGTTTGCTAATCGATTTGCTCTCTGTTGAAGTTTGTGACATATCTTACTTTATGCTTGTACTTGAAACAACTAGAGAGTCTGTGGCCCTCAATAGTACAGTAAGAACATGTCAAAGTTGAGGATGGTTCAGACACCATAGCGGAGCAAGCTGCTAGACAAGTCGTGGTACCTGAAATATTAGAAATAGAATTTCCAGTAGACAGGGAAAAATCCATTTTATCCTCGAAAATGGTTGAAGAAGTTTCTCCAGAAAAAATATCAAGATTGATGTGAGTATTGCTACAATTATCAAAATCAATATTTTCAGCAAGGAGCGCAACACTTGATTTTTCATCTTCATTAGAATCATACTGAGCAGACATTTCATCAAGAGTTGCAGCAAGACCTTTGTTCCCAGTGTATTTTCTATGATTTGAACACTCATTAGCAAAATGACCAAAACCTTTACACTTGAAGCACTGAGGCATATCCTTATCATCAGTATCCTTGTTTTTAGGAGGAACACGGTCGTGAGGTTTAACTGATGATCTAGGCTTATCTCTGACAAACCGTTTACTTCTGTTCAAAATAAGATCTCTAAATTGTCTTGTGATCAGGGAGTCAATATCTTCATCAAACGAATCAGTCTCAATGGGATCATCCACAGAGTTGCCAACACATTTACTTTTGTCAAGCAATTTTGTGCTCTTTTATGCTTTAAAAGCAATATCCTTCTCAGATTTGGATGTATGCTCATGATCAAAGATCTTTAACTTCCCAACCAGAGTATTTATGGATAAAGTATTAAGGTTAATTCCTTCAACGATGACATGTTTCTTAGAATCTTATTTTGTTGGCAACGATCTGAGAATTTTCATCACAATGTCCTTTTCAGGAATAGTCTTACCCAACGCAAAAGATGCATTAACAATTTCAGACCCTCTGTGATTAAACTCATCAAATGATTCTTCTTCAGCCATTCTAAGGTTTTCCCAATCAGAATTTAGGTTTTGAAGCCTAGCTTCCTTTTCAGAGGTATTCCTTTCGAATACAGTTTCTAAGATATCCCACGCATCTTTAGACCGAGTACACGTAGTCACATGGTGCTGGCATGAATGATAGCATTTAAACCGTCAGAATTTTTCTTTGGAATGAGAATCTCGTTAGGTTCATATCTACCAATATCCTTTGCAATAGAGACACCGTCTACTGTAACCATTAGAGGATCATAGCCATTAACAACATAAACCCATGATTGAAAATCACGCGCTTGAAGAAAGGCACGCATAGCAATTTTCCACCATAAGTAATTTGAGCCATCGAAAACTGGTGGTACGTTTACAGAGATAACACTTATGTCTCTACAAAGTTAGATCGCTACAAACATAGACTTATGAGGTCTTGAACGTGTTTGCCTGCTCTGATACCAATTGAAAAGGCTGGAGTCTAACAGCCTCACCCAATATTTTGTTTAGGAAATCTGTATGGACAAACTCCAATATAATTCCACCGGAATCAACTAGACATTCAGACTCAATCAATGGAAATATATCCAAGAGTTGTATCTTTGTTTCACAATGTAATCAGCAAATCAAATAGATAGAAATCCGTGAGCCTGATTATTATGTGAAACAACTTGAACGATACCAAAGACCAATGTTTAAGTGTCAATCAATTTATATCAACAACCAAAGGTTGGATTATCTAATTGATTGAACTACGCACCACCTGTGATATTTCAATTATATAGAAAATATAACGCGGAAAAGAAATAACACAGACACCAAAAAAAAAATTTAACGAGGAAACCGAAAATGCAGAAAAACCCCGGGACCTAATCCAGATTTGAACACCACACTGTATTAAGCCGCTACAGACAATAGCCTACTCCAAGTTAACTTCGGACTGGAATGTAGTTAAGCCCTAATCAATCTCACACTGATCAAGGTACAGTCGCGTTCCTTACGCCTCTGAATCCTAATAGGACTCTATGCACTTGATTCCCTTAGCTGATCTCACCCACAACTAAGAGTTGCTACGACCCAAAGTCAAAAACTTGATAAACCAATCTGTCTCACACAAAAAAGTCTATTGAATATGTCTCCCACAGAAATACCTATGAGTTTTGTTCCGTTTTTTGATAAATCAAGGTGAACAGGAACCAATTGATACACCGGACTTATATTCCCGAAGAACAGCCTAGTAATATCAATCACCTTACAATAATCTTAATCGTATGGTAGCGAAACAAGATATTGTAGAATCACAAACGATGAGACGAAGATGTTTGTGACTACTTTTTATCTTTCCTATCGGAGATTAAATCTCAAGCAAATCTTAGAGAAAATAGTACTCAATCACGATAGAATTCAGCAAGATCCGAACACGCAACTACAGAGAAAATAGTTGGGTCTGGCTTCACAATCCCATTGAAGTCTTTAAGTCGTTAACCTATAATGGTTTTAGAAAAACCTAGGTTAAACGAGAATCGGCTCTAGTCGAAACTAATATCACACAGGAGGTGTGGGGATTAGGTTTCCCAGTTGCTAGAGTTCTCCCTTATATAGTCTTCAAATCAGGGTTTGCAATCAATGTTACCTTGGTAATAAAGCATTCAATATTCACCGTCAGATGAAAACCTGATTAGACTCAAGCTAATATCTTTCAAACATTAGATCGAACTTAGCTTGTTACATACAAATGAAAAGTGACTTCATTTAGATATGAGTAACCGTACCTAAACGTGTACACCTTGTTGGATCAACAATAGTTAACTGAAGTTAGCCATACGAACAATTTCATATCAACCTTCACTAGTCCAAAACATGGTTTTTAGGACACTTGGCATTCGCAAAAAAGGACAGATCTTTACTGTCGTTAAATGTTTTACAGTTGAGATTAGTTATATAATTTGTATAAGATAAAGCGCTAGTAATATGTCGTTTTCTTCGTTTTTATTTGCCACCACTATGCTTTAAATTTCCACCCTACCGGATAATTCACTATGCTTTAAATCTACCGTTGATAATTAGAAATCAGACGGTTCATATTTGGGGTTAAAAGCTTTTTTCTAAGATCTGTATGTCTATAACTACTCCAAAGCCTAAAACTACATCGACTATTTTAGTCCTTTGATAAGTGTGATCCTACGATTAGTAATGATAATCTAGAAACTTCTCAAAAACACCGAAAATATACATTTCCTTATTTTCCTCCATCGTGGTTATCAAAAAAACTTTTCTCACAAACTTCTCCCTGAAACTTCTATCCTTTTCCCCTCACATCTCTTTTTTGCCGTCACAACTCTAAACATATTGACGTGAAGAAGCCTGGATCGGAGAGAACGAGATGCATAATAAGTAATGATTCGCCGGATTGAATTTTTCTGCAGATGGTATACTCAATCCCAATTTTTTTTTCTTTCGATTTGATTGAATTTTTCTGCTTATTGTATATCAAATCCCCAATTTTGTGTTTGTTGTGTATCTATTCCCAATTTTTCTTAATTTGATTGATTTTTTTTTTGCATATGGTATATCAAATCCCCGGTTTATACTTACTGTATATTAATACCCCAACTTTCTTGATTTGATTGAATGTTTCTGCTTATTTTATATCAAATCCCTAATTATCTACTTATTGTGTATCAATTCCCCACTTTTTTTTTGTATAGTTACCTTTCTATCTTCCCGTGATTGAACACTAGGTTAGAATGATGCTTAAATTTAACTCATCGACAAAAAAAAAATTTATTACCAGTACCTGCAAGTCGTTCCTTTACCAAGATGTTAGGAGAGTACAGACTCTGTTAATCAACATGGTTTGTTCCTTGTGGTCTGATAAAGATGCCAGATGTTCTTTACCTTTTCATGAAGTGTGTGTTGAGTACAGGGCTTGGTATAGTGGCATCTGTTTATGTTACTGTTACCTTGATTGCTATTACTTATGTCATCTTTTATTGGGTATTGAACTGTTCTTGCGTGCTTTTTCGTTTAACCAATGCATCTTCTTGGCCTTGTAATGATCGTTATGTGTATGAATTTTTTAGCACATGCCGAAGATTGGACTCCTTAAAGATTAATTATCATGTTATCAATGCACAGTTATTTGATGAATTCCTGTATTATTTGGCCCTAAATTTTGTTCTTTTATAATATGATGCTTTTTGCTTGTTGTGTACGTGGGAGCATCTCTTTTCGTTGTTTTGATCTGGTAATATGGTTTTGCAGATACAATCAAGAGCTATTATAACTCTGAAGTGGAAACTTAAAAGCTTTTGGCTTCAGTCAGCATGGGAAAACTAAAACCCTACAAATTTTTCTGTGTTCAGCTAGTACATATGGAGGCTATTCATGATGGTGTCTACTTTTGAATGGTAAACAAGAAATGTCTCGGTGTCTTGTCTTGGGCATTTCAGGGTTGAAATATATATTTATAATAGTTATGCTTGAACTTTGTGGATGGTCATAACAGGAGGCACTGTTTGTGCTAATGTTGAAACGGCTTTGTATCCATTTTGATACAATAGAAATTTGTATGCAGGAAAGGTTACTCTACAAAAAAAGCATTATGTCTAACTTTATTGATAGATCAGCAATTCTGTCTATGAAAAAAGTTGGGTCATAAATCATTTCATGCTATAAGCATTTGCAATGTGCATTCTGATTTTCCTATTTAATTTCTCATTTTTTTACGTCTTGATGACATGCACGGTTCATTCATCAAAGTGGATGTTAATGTATATTCTTTGCATTTCAGGCAGTTTGTGGAGGAGGGAAGGTTGTTTGGAATGGCCTTTTTAATGGACTGGCTGGAAATATTGCTTTGTAGTTAACCATGCTCATAACTCCTGGTCTATAAGTATCAGTTGTCACAGCCTTGGATCACAGCCGAATCAAGACTTTGCTGGTTCTCATGCTGAAGGAAAAACTAATATTCATGCATCATCCTGTTGTAACCCAGGGTGCCAACACAGTGATGGGATAGTTATCAGAGTGTTAGCTCTCATCTATTAGGTATCTTAAAAACACACCTGGATATTATAGTGGCATTGTTAATGTGGGAATTTATTTATTATTAATTAGTTGGATTCCTTTTCTTTCACTTTTTGTAGATCCATCTGTATTCATATTGTTTCTCATTGTACTGTTGTTGGCATGTCAGCCGAAGTGTTCTTTTTTAACTGTGGATAGGATCTAGCTAGTGATTGGATTCGTCTTGAGGAATCTAAAGAAGAAAGCAGTTGCACTAGGTCAAATGACGGAAATTATGAAAACTTACCCGATGAAATAACCAATAGCATTATGAAGCTATGTGTAGGTGACAAATCACTTGGAGATATTTTGCACGAGGATACAATGGAATGCCCCGTAACTAGTGCACCTGGAAGTTAAATTATACTGTTTTTTATCTTCTTTGTTTAAAATGTGAATGAAATAGCTTCTCTTATTGAAACTGAGGATGATTATTGTCAAGTTGTAAATTAAATTCTACCTGATTTTAATACAATGGGTCCATTTGTTTACCAAGTTTCGTATTGTCCTAAGTATTAAAGTAAAAATATTATTAAAAAATAAAAAGGAAAAATGATTCATATCGACTCAGCCAAATTTGATTAAGATGAATCGGATTCGGCTGAAAAGACTAGGCTGAATTCTGAATTCTAAAACCTGAATTCAGACAGATATAGTTAGTCGTTGTTTTTGGACTAACGAAATCTGTGGTTTTTATTTAACAACCATCCGTCCTGTATAAAATAGTAAACCAAAATTAGGACGGACCGAATTTGTCATATAACCTAGTTTTCGACAGATTTGGTCTGTCCTAAAATCCGCTTTTTGGACTAGTGCTTGTTCATCTTAACACAACTAGTTCAAATGACTCAAATGAAACTAGTGATAGAGTTGTTCAATTGTTTATATTCTCATAGAAGTATACAAGACACAATTGAAGCAAAATCGATTTTGATTCACTTGAATCAATTCATGAACATTATAGCCATGGTTTGCAAAGATTGCATTCCTTATTATATAAATGTATTAGTTCATGAACAAACCGATTTTAGAACATAACCTACTCAAGTATGCGAACGGGTACGCATACCTAAGTGGCCGGACTTAGTTTGGGTTCGCCAGTATGCGAACAGGTACGCACACCTCCAAACTCAGTTGATTTTCCGGACTTTAACTTACGCCAGTACGCATATGGGTATGCATACTAAGTTCCTGGACTTTCAACTAATCAACCAGTACGCATACGGGTATGCATACTATGGTTCCCGGACTTGGAATAACTTGCAATAGTTAACATACAAGTACGCATACTGTGTTATATCCAATCATGGTTAATTTTTCTAAATTCTCATTTCAATCATTGAAACATTCTTAGAAGACGACAACAGCTGTCTCACAAAAACTATTAGCTTTAAAGCAATTTTCAAGTGATCGATAGATCAATACGAAACATTCCGAGTCTACATCAAATGACTGTCTCACACAAATCATGTAATATGTTACCATGCGATTTTCACATGCTCATCTTTTAACTTTCATCAAGATTATAAGATGAACTTGGTTAAAGCGAAAGCTTACCAACACATATTTCGAGAAATATGTAAGCGAGTTAAACTCAGCTCGAAATATCAAATGTGTATAATCAAAGTCTATATAGTTATACGACTTTTGTCTCAAATAGGATATAAAGTAGATAAACTTTTGAGTGATAGATGAGTTCAAGTCTCCACATACCTTTTGTTGATGAAGTTCCACAATCTCCCCTTAGTAGTTCTTCTTCTTCAATCGATGAACGTCGTGAAGTCTAATGCTCAACTACACTTTCTATCCTAATCCGAGACTTAGCTATAAGTAGATTAGAAATCAAGACTTATAGTTTGGCAACTAAACTTGACAAACAAGCTTGAGATATCAACGCTTACGAGTTCGACCGAGCAGTGCTCTAAAAATTTGTGGTAATTCTTTTCACGGAATTCGCTTGAGCTAACAATTGTCTACAACTTCAAACCATGAAAAGAACCTCTTTGCTAGTGTAGCTTTTTCCAAAGACACAATTTTTTTATATCTTAGGAAACTACTTTAATCTTGCCACTAGGAATTATATTGGGCTGTAAGAAATTCACTTCTTACATACTAAGCAACACATCCTTGATTGATCACTAAAACATAGAGATACCAGCAACACAGAAAAATTAATCTCTACGCTCATGTTTATCTTGTTGAAAATTAATTTTTCCTTCAAAAACTTCAAGATTTAATGTTCGACTTTGAAAGACTCCACTTGGGATTCGTGAAGCACAGGTTCATATATCTTGAAATAAAGATAGTTCCATAATATACATTTGTATTTGTGATGCTTATATTTCCTGCTTATTCTAAAGTCTTTGTCTTTTGATATAAGGAAATTCAAGAATTGCATACAAATACATTTTTCATAAGAAGTTACAAGCAAGATTGGGTGTAACTCTTATCTATTGAAATCATGTTTGTGAGTTTTCCGCAAAAATACATATTAGGTTCTAGTAGCTATTCTTGTGTAGATAGAAGATAAGCTATCTCTCTAAGTTTTTAAGAGTATAAACCCTAATATTTGATTTAGATTCGTCTAAATTCAAGGAACCGATTTTATCCTTGATCTATAATCAGAAATAAAATTACCAGGCATCGTATTGGAGGCATATGGATTGTGAAGAAACTCCTAGGGATGTAAAAGACATCATCTAAGGAAATCAGGTGCTTAGGTTCTTTCGATAATCAAGAGACATAGGTGCACAACCGCAACAGAATATCTTGAAGGGTTTATTTTTTTTCTCAACTACATTCCAGATCGAAGTCTTATAGTAGGCTAATATTTGTAGCGGCTTAATAGAGTGTATGTTCAAACTTGACGAGTTTCCGAGGTTTTTTCTAATAGCTTGCAGGTTTCCTCGTTAAAATATTTTTAGTGTCTTGATTTAATTTTAATTTCCGCATTGTATTGATTTTGTATTTATAATTAAAAGTAAAAGCACTTTGAACGTTAATTAATCCTTGTGATTCAAGAATCTCTTTTAAGAGATTATCCAAGGTTATTTTCTCGTCTGCTTTGATCTTGGATTAAAATGCATGCAAGAAAATTATTTATAAAGGCTGGTAGCGTAATTGGGACCACTAAGCAGCAAGGAGATCGAATTTCTTGAAAAACAACTTGATTCATCATTGAAGAAAATAAGATTAACTTAGGTACTTACTACTGCTATTACAGTAAAACTTCAATAAATCAATAGGCTCGGGATCACTAATTTACTCTTGATTTTTGTATCTATTAATGCAGACCCAATACAATATATGCTCGATCAACTTACAGATTTCCAGAGAATAGTAAGATCAAAATACCATATAAGAATATTTATTGAGTTATTCAGAGTGATTAGTGATTTTTATTGTATATCTTACCTTAATTCACTATTTTCTCCAGGAAAAAATGCTTTGTAAAGCTAATAAGAGCTTGAGAAGAAGGGTACTTTTTTCATACCGATCTCTTATCACATCTTTCAATTTCAGCACCAGTTTATTATCAGTTATAATGCAATGACGTTTGGAATTATCTAGTGTAGTTTAGGTGGTGGAATTGATAGCCTTAGTGCCCCTTTTGTCAAGTGTTTACACCTTGGATATGAATTAATATTAGTAAGACTTCGAGTTTAGCTTCACATCGACCAAATCCTTGGTGATCGACCTGTATTTGCACCTGTTTTGCATAAGAGACGTTGTGCACTTGCAATTGACATAGTCGCAGGGTTCCTTAAAGTCTTACCAAGTTTTTGACGCTCTGTTGGGGAGTCGGTAACGGTGTGGTTGAAATTTTCAGTTTTACTTTTCATTTCCATAAGCATTGTCTCTCTGAATTGTGCATATGTTGATTGTCTAGTTACTGTAACATGTTGAGGTATTTCTGCTAGGATATGATTTTTTATTTTCGTTACCAAACTATTTGTCTTGTTAGAATTAATCAAAAGGACATAGTCGAACTCTCTATTTTTTCGTAGAAAGACAAGACCAACCTGAGAAAATGGGTGAAGAGTTAAATCAACACCGTAGTCTCAAAGATTACATGTGCCTCACAAGGGAAAGTCATCCCTCTTGCATTGTTTTACTAGCTGCTGCTGTTTAGTTTGAATTGAATGCGAGCACAATACATATGTTGCATGTGTTTTAAAGGGTTGATGCTGAAAAGACTTACCACCATGTGAGAGAGTTTGAGGAGATCTGTGGGACTCTGTAATTTTATGTTATGCCAGAGGAGTCCCTAAATTGTGATTATTTCCAAAAAAATAAAATAAAAAAGAAAGCTAAATTTTGATTGTATGCTTTACAGCCACGGTCAATTAGGACATGAGACAATCTAAAGAATGATTTTTTCAAAAAGTTCTACCCTAATCATAAGACTTACACCATTCGTCAAAATAAGTACAACTTTGTGCAGTTAGATGGTGAAACTTTATCCAAATATTTGGAGAGGTTTAGCGAATTATTACTTCAATATCCTCACCATGGTTCCAATAAATGGAAACTTGTGCAACTTTTTTACGAATGACTAGAATACACTTCTCGAACCATGGTTAAGTTAATATGCAATGGTGAGTTCATTTAAAAAAGTGTTGATGAGTCATAAACTTTCCTAACGAAGTTGCTGAAAATACTCAGCAATGGGAGTTCATCAGAGAACCTAGAAAGTCAACTAATAAGGGTATTGTTCATAAGATTGAGTCTGAGTTTGAGGGAAATGCGAAGATTGGATCATTGGATAGGAAAGTAGAGGCCTTAAGTTGCAGAAAGATGTGAAATTTACTGCAACTACTCCTTGTAACCAAGTTGAGATATCTATTTTTGCTGCATGTAATAGTTCCGAGCATTTTCGTTGAAAGTTTCCAATAACTGCATGCATTTCAGGAATCCAGACTTGAGCAAGCTAACATTTTATACCATAAACAAGAGGATAACCCCTATTCTCGAACATACAACCCAGGATGGATAAACCATCCTAACTTTTCATGGTCTTATGGTTCGATACAAGGATTGTATATCAGGAAACCCACAAGGTTTTTCATATTTTAGAAAACCTTAGGTACAATTATACACACAATATCCTTCTGGGAAAAAAGATGCCTAGCATTGAGGAAATTGTGGGTATGTTATCCCAAAATATTTTGCAAATGCAAAATACCACCAACGTTTCAGAAGTCTAGAACTTAATAAAGGTCAAGTCTCTGATGCATTTAACGAGAGGGAGAAAGGTAATTTCCCAACTCTACTTGTAATGAGTCCTCGCATGACCAACTGAATTCTCTCACCACTCTTTAAAGTGGTAAGTAGTCTATACAAACATAAGTATACCATAGACAGGTGTGCCCGAGTAAAACAAACCATTGTATATGACACCACAAAAAACATCTATTATAGAGAATGAATCTGAGCATGTTCGTAAATCTAAAAGTTCTACTAATATTAATGTTTTTGTGCATGTTGCTCCACTCCCTCAAAGATTGGTATAACAAAAGGCAAACACGTAGTATAATGAGATGTTTAAACATATCAACGTAAACATCCCATTTCTTTAGGCAATTAAGCAAATCCCTGTTTTTTTGCTAAATTCCTTAAGGATTTGTGTACGCAGAAGCGAAAACTTCATGTGCACGAATGTGTTTTTCTCACTGAGCAGGTTTTCCAACAATCTTGTGCATTATAGAAGACCATATGATCGATAAGGCATTATTAGACTTGGGCACAAGTTCAAACCTTCTTTCATATTGGGTATATATGCAGTTAGGTCTTGGGGAGCTGAAACCCACTCATGTTACACTGCAATTAGCGGATAGGTCAGTAAATATTTTTTGAGGTATTATTGAAGATGTGTTAATTAAAGTTGATTAATTCTATTTCCATGTTTACTTCATTATGTTAGATACTCAACCTGTGCAAAATCCAGATTGTCACATTCCTATCATTTTAGGATGTCCCTTCTTGGCGACTTTCAATGCTATTATAAATTGTCGTAATAAAGTGTTAAAACTATCATTTGGTAATATGAATGTGAGAATTTAATGTTAATAATGTGAGTCAACAGCCTATGGATCTTGATGAGAATGAATTGCATGAGATTAACATGATTGAGAGTATGATTAAAGACTTACCGCCTGTCATCTTATCTATGGCTTCTTTACAAGCATGTTTAGATAATTTTGAATTAGATCTTTTTGATGTTGAGTATATTAGTGAAATCCGTTATTTGCTTGAGTCTGCACCACCCGTGGACATTACTAAATGACAGATTAAAGCAGAATCACTTTCATTTCTGATTCTAAGTCATTCACATCCTTTGTTCAACCACCTAAGCTTGATTTGAAGCCATTGCATGTTAATTTGAAATATGCATTCTTAGGTTTTTCTGATACTTTGCATGTAATCATTTCATCATGCTTAAACATAGAATATGAAGGTAAACTTTTGGAAATGCTTAAATAACATAGAGAAGCCATATACTGGACCATCTCAGACCTTAAAGGTATAAGTCCAACAATGTGCACGCATCAAATAAATCTTGAAGTAAATGCTAAACCATCAAGGGAAATGTAAACAAGACTTAACCCTAACATGAGAGATGTTGTCAAGAGTGAGATTCTGAAATTAATTGATATGGGTATCACATACCCAATTCCAGATAGCCAATGGGTCAGCCCCAATCAATTTGTGCCCCAAAATTCAGGTATTATTGTAGTTCAAAATGTAAAAACATGAACTAGTTATACCCGCATAACTACTGGGTGGCGAGTCGGAATTGACTATAGGAAGTTAAACACAGTAACGAGGAAAGATCACTTTCATCTCATGTTCATTGACCAAATATTAGAATGATTGTCTAGGCATAGTCTTTATTCTTTCTTGGATGGCTTTTCTGGCTACAACCAGATTTATATTGTATTCGAAGATCAGGAAAATACTACACTCACATGTCCATTTAGGACATCTTCTTATCGGCGTATGCCTTTGGGTTGTCTACTGCTCCATCTACATTTAACGCTGTATAATGAGCATTTTTTTATATAATATGATATAGATAATTTCTTGAAATCTTCATAGATGATTTTCTATCTTTGGGTCAACGTTTGATGAATATTTGCATCATCATACTTTTGTGTTGATTAGATGTAAATAGAAGAATTTGGTTGTGAACTAGGAAAAAATTCATTTCATGGTTAACTCAAGCATAGTTCTATGACATATCATCTCTGAAAAATGCATAAAAGTAGATAAATCTAAAGTAGACCTCATACAACACTTGTCGCATCCTCGATATATGAGGGAGATACGGTCATTTCTAGGTGATGCTGGTTTTTACCAGCGATTCATCAGGGACTTTAGTAAAACTTCAAGACCCTTATACACTCTTCTTGATAAAGATGTTGCATTTGTCTTTGATGATGCTTGTGTGCAAGCATGTGAGCAATTGAAAGATCTTCTCTTATTGTCGATGTAGTCAGACCGCCTGACTGAATTTTACCATTTGAAATAATATGTGATGCCTTTGATTATGCTATTGGTGCTGTTTTGGGACAGCGCGTTGACAAGCTCCCTTATGTGATCTACTATGTTAGTAAAACACTTAATAATGCTCAATTAAATTATTCGAACTAATGAGAAAGAATTAACATCTATTATATTTGTATTGGACAAGTTTAGATCTTATTTGATGGGGAGTCGTAATATATTTTTGCCATGCTGCCTTAAAATAACTCATGTCTAAGAAGGATGCTAAAGCTCGTTTAATCCGTTGGATACTTCTATAAAAGGAATTCAATCTCGTAATTCCAGATAGGAAATGGTATGAAAATATTGTTGCTGATCACTTTTCTAAGTTAAATATTGAATTTGTTGATGAATTGTTGCTTATTAGAGACTCACTTCCTGATGAACAATTGATGTTTGTGTCTGAAATGCCTTGGTTTGCTGATATCCTTAATTACCTCGCTACAGGTAGAATTTTTTTTCATTGGTCTAGAAAAGACCGTTCTAAGTTCTTGGCTAAAGTAAAATACTTCTTTTGGGAAGATCCATACTTGTTTAAGTACTGGTGAACCAAATGATTGTGAGATGTGTCCCAAAGTCTGAACAAAGAGATGTCATCTCTTTTTGTCAAGACCGTGCATGTGGAGGATATTTTGGTGCAAGAAAACTGCTGCAAAAATCTTGCAGAGTGGGTTCTACTGGCCGTCGTTTTTTAAATACAATCATGCATTATGTATTGCTTATGAATGTTGTCAGAAACTAGGAAGTATTTCAAAAAAAACATGATGCCTTTGCAACCTATTTTTATTGTTGATCTATTTGGTGTGCGGGGCATTGACTTCATGAGTTCCTTTACATTCTACTGTTGATGTTGATTATGTTTCTAAGTGGGTAAAAGCCATTGCATCCAAAACAAATTACCATAAAGCGGTACTTTCTTTTCTATAAGAAAACATCCTTTCTCGTTTTGGCACACCTAGAGATATAATTAGTGATGGTGGTTCTCATTTTTGCGATAAATATTTTGTATCGTTAGTGCTCAAGTATGCTGATGAAATTTTAGATAGTGGTAAGAAAGGTTGTCGTTCACTCGGACTTGATGAGATTGATTTTAAGAATTAATAAACGAAAATGCTAAAAATAAATAAAATTTATACAAAATATGTCACTGGATGAATAATTTACTGGGACTTAGGATTTCACTGTTTTTTCATGTTCACGGGGTTCAGAAATTAATTCTAGACTTTATAGCTCAAAACAAAAGAAATAATAACTCTATTTTTTTTTGCCAAAGTAGATTTCATAAAACATTAGTTGTAAGTTGTGAGCATGACGCATCAAAAGTAATTAAAACTAAGCATGTGACATCAAAAAAAATAACAAATAATTAATATAAATCATAAAACAATTAAATTTTATGCAAATAATTATAAAAGAATTAATTTAATTACCACATGGACGAAAAACAGCTTCCTCCGTCGTCCCGGTGATGGGGTCTAGCTCCACATGGTGAAAACACGCTCAGAATAATTTTCCATTACTCAAACGGTGTTTACAATGGTAAAAATGGAGAAAATAATAAAAGAACCGAGTTTGCAACGGTATAAGTGCGTTACAACTCGCTGTTACAAAGCAGTGTTACAAGAAAACTATAGCTCAAAACTGTTGCAATACAACAGTCACAAATAGTGAGAATAGATGAAACTTTATAAACAAAAGACTATCACTGTAGTCTGTTCTTCTTCTTCACTTCTCTGCTGAAGATGAACACGACTCTGCAACTTGATTCTTTTCGCTCTCTTCTACCTCCCCCCCCCCCCCAAACTCTCCAAAACCCCATTATGTGACTCCATAAGCTCTTAAATACCCAATTGGACCGGGAATAAGCCCTTATAACTCCATATAATCTCGCCATAACTCGATATATTCTTCTCTGCCATTTTAAGGAAATATTTCCTTATTCTTCTCTTTTTCACGTACCAATTGCAGCATACACACTCCATACACGCCAGAAACTCGCCTATAATTGAGTTAAGCTCGTGAAAGGGGAATATCTACACACTCCAAACACGTAATCTTCACAAACTCGTTCAACAGAATCTCGAGAATATCTCATGCTCTGTTTACTCCAAAAGATACGTTACACGACTGTTTTCTTGATTCCGTAAGATTTACCATCCCTGTTTCAACGTAACAGAGTGATATTAACTGATTTGAATGAAAAAGTCACACCAAATCTTCCCGGGAATCAAACTAGATATCTTCATGTTTGGGTATTCTCGTGTTCCCTGTTTTCTTCGAATGGATTATCCATCCAATTTTAGCTGAGTCCAAATCCCATATCATCCCTGTCTAGCTGAATTAAGCCTACGCAACAAAAATCAGCCATCGAGTCTCATGAAATCACGTCCAATTCTTGAATCTAAACTCTGTCAGTTCACTGCTCCATTTTCCCGCCAAAAACCATTTCACACGAGGAAGAAGAGGATAGCCCTTATCCAGCAGCTAGGTGTCGATAGTAATTGGGTTACCCCTTATCGATTGAGGTGCTCCTTATCCAAAACTGAGAGTCCCAATAGCAAATGTCCTCCAAAGGTGCTCCGAGTAATTTTTCGAGCCGAATTTTCCAAAAAATACCTACAAATACATAAAACACCATAATAAGTACAAAATCGAGTACCAACAATACAGAAAATTGAGGATAACTTAGACACAAAAATGTGTCTATCATATGCAAATCACTCATAAAGTAGCAATACCATACCATCCACAGACCAGTGGCCAAGTAGAATTTTCAAAGAAGGAAATTAAGCATGTTCTTGAAAAGAAGGTTAATCCGAATAGGAAAGATTGATATTTACGTTTAAATGATACTTTATGGGCCTACAAAACAATATATAAAACTTCTATTGGCATGTCTTCTTAAAGACTTGTTTATGGAAAACCTTGTCATCTACGCATATTTGGGTGTTATGAAATTGAACTTTTCTCTTGATAAGGATGGTACCTAATGAAAACTTCAACTCAATGAGTTGAAAGAACTAAAAATTGATGCTTATGATAATGCTAAGCTTTATAAGAACATAATGAAGGTGTTTATTGATAAGCGAATTTTGCGCAAGATATTCATCTCTGGCCAATTGTACAACTCTCATCTGCATCTTTTTCAGGTAAGTTGCGTTCTAGATGGACAAATTCATTCTCGGTACGTACATTTTTCCCTCATAGAGTAGTAGAACTCAAAGATGCAGGAAGCTGGAATATCTTTAAGGTCAATGGTCAGAGATTAAAACCATTTCTGGAATCTCTTCTGTTAGAGCACTGCTCGGTCGAACTCGCAAGCGTTTCTATCTCAAGCTTGTTTGTCAAGTTTAGGTGATCAAAACTATAAGTATTGATTTCTAGTCTACTTATAGCTATGTCTCGGATTATGATAGAATGTGTAGTTGAGCTTTAGACTTCACGACGTTCATCGATTGAAGGCGAAGATCTACTGAGGTGAGCTTGGAGGAACTTCATCAACAAAAGGTATGTGGAGACTAAAACTTATCTATCACTCAGAAGTTCATTCTATTTTATCTCCTATTGAGACTAAGTCGTATAGCTATATAGACTTTTATATTATACACATTTGATATTTCGAGTTGAGTTTAACTCGCTTATATATTTCTCGAAATATGTGTTGGAATCTTTTTTCTTTAGCTACATTCAGTTTTATTCTTGACGAGTTTAGTTGGAAATAATTTATTTGTTGGAAACTAAATAATAAGTCAAAAGATGATCATGTGAAAATTGCCTTGAAACATCTTACATGATTTATGTGAGACAGTCATTTGATGTCGACACGGAATGTTTCGTATTGATCATTCGATCACTTGAAAATTACTTATAAGTTAATAGTTTCTGTAAGACAGCTACTGTCGTCTTCTAAGGATGTTTCAATGATTGAAATGAGAGTTTAAAACAATTAACCTTTATCTGGACATAACAAAGTATGAATACCAGTATGCAAACTGTTGTAGTATGATTCATGTCCGAAAACCAAGTTTGCATACCAGTATGCGAACAATTTTAATTGTTAAAGTCCGGGAACCAATTATGCATACCAGTATGCGAACGGTTCTACCTGAGTTAGGTCCGGGACGGCATTATGCATACCGGTTTGCGAACTGTCGGATAAGACCAAAGTCCGGAACTTAAGTTTGCGTACCCGTTTGCAAACTAAGTGGTTAAAGTTCTAAAATTGGTTTAATATGATTTCATATTGATGAACAAATATATTCATAAATTAAGGAATGCAATCTTTGCAAACCGTGGCTTAATATTCATGAATTGATTCTTGAATAAGTACTTTGTACAATCATGAATCAAATCCAATTTTATTTCAATTGTGTCTTATATACTTCTATGAGAATATAAACAATTGAACAACTGTATGAGTAACACAATTAGATTCATTTGATCTAGAAGTGTTAGATGAATGTGGTTAATACAAAAGTGTTCATTTGGCTAACTGCGGTTAACTGTTATTGAGCCAACTAAATATACACGTTTAGGTACGGTTACCCATATCTAAATGTAGGTATATTTCATTTGTGTGTAACAAGCTAAGACCATCTAACGGTGGAGAGATATTGCTTTGGTTTTAAGCAAACATAGCTTGAATCTTAAATCAAGTTTTCATTTAACGGTGAATATTGATTGCTTTGTTTCTAAGCTATCAAACCCTGATTTGAAGACTATATAAGGGAGAACTCTAGCAACTGGAAAACCTAATCCCCACACTTCTGTGTTATACTAGTTGCGACTAGATTCGATTCTCTTTTAACCTAGGTTTTTCCTAAAACCATTATAGGTTAACGACTTAAAGACTTCATTGGGATTTTGAAGCCAGACCCGACTATTTTCTCTGTAGTTGCGTGTTCTGATCTTATTTGTTCTATCGTTTTGAGTACTATCTTCTCTAAGATTTGCTCGACATTTATATCTAATAGGTAAGATATAAAAAGTAATCACAAAGCTTTTTGTCTCATTCTATATGATTCCACAATAACTTCTCCTACTACCATATAGTTAAGTTATTGTAAGGTGATTGATATTTCTAGGATGTTCTTCGGGAATATAAGACAGATTATCAATTGGTTCCTGTTCACCTTGATTTATCAAAAGACGGAACAAAACTTCATAGGTATACTGTGGGAGACAGATTTATCTATCAGAATAGACTTATTTGTGTGAGACAGATTTGTTTATAAGTCTTCAACTTTGGGTCGTAGCAACTCTTAGTTGTGGGTGAGATCAGCTAAGGGAATCAAGTGCATAGAGTCATGATGGGATTCAGAGACGTAAGGAACGTGACTGTACCTTAATCGGTGTGAGACTTGGTTAAGGCCCAACTACATTCCAATACGAAGTTAACTTATAGTAGGCTAGTGTCTGTAGCGGCTTAATACATTGTGGTGTTCAAATTTGGACTAGGTCCCGGGGTTTTTCTGCATTTGCGATTTTCTCGTTAACAAATTTTTTGGTGTCTGTGTTATATCTTTTCCGCCTTATATTTGTTTATATATTTGAAACATCATAGGTTGTGCGTAGTTCAATCAATTGGTAAATACAACCTTTGGTTGTTGATAGAAATTGATTGACACTTGAACATTGGTCTTTGGTACCGTTCAATTTATTCTCATACCAATTAGTTCACGGATTCCATCCTGTTGATTTGCTGATCGATTTGAGAAAGATATATAACTCTTGGATATCTTTCCTTGGTTGAGTATGACTGTCTAGTTGATTCTATTGGAATTATATTGGAGTTAGTCCATACAGATTTCCAAACGAAATATTGGGTGTGGTTGTTAGACCACCGCTTTTTCAATTGGTATCAGAGCAGGAACACACGCTAAGACCTCATAAGTCTGTATTTGTAGAAATATTACTCTATGGACAGAAGTGCTATCTCAAACAACACATCACACGTTAAGAAACGTTCTGACTTGGTTCAAAGCTTTGTTTCTTCTGAGAAATCTCTTACATCTTCTCTATTGTCTGAAATTGTGTATAACTGGGAAACACGCATAGATGAACAGTTGGATGATCTTTCGGATGATAGTGATTCAGACAATGGAAACGATATTGATGAGGAAGTCTCGCAATACATCAAGCTTTTTGACCATCTCATAAAGAAAAATAAGTCAACATCTTACTTGGCTGAGTTTCTGACTCCTCTCTGTCTGGAAAACAAGAAAATGAAAAAACTCTTTAAACGTTACGATTGTGAATATAATCTCTTACAATCCCTTCTTAAAGATCGTGAACAAGATGTGTGTTCAAAGAATTCTGAATGTGAAAATCTTCGTCGAAATTTCTTTGTGTTGAAAGAAGAACTTGCAGAATCTAATGCAAGATGTAGCTCTCAACAAAGTTGTTTTAATGACAGAGAAAACATTTTTCTCTCACGAGAAAAGCAATTGGAGGATGACCTAACTGCTGCTCGAAACAAGGTCATGTTGCTGGAATAAAACTTTAAAAAGTTTAATCAAAGCTCAACAAAATTATCCACTATGCTGGGAGCATGTAAAAAACATCGTGATAAACGAGGTTTGGGCTATGAAGGAATAGACGCTCCAAGTAGTAGTAAAATTAATTTTGTTTGTTCTAATAACAACTTTTAGCAGAAAAACCTCACTTATAGGAAAAGTGAAGTTTTACCTTCAACAACAGAAATTTCAAAAAACAAAGGTAGTCAACCTCCAAAGTCAGCTCACATGAGAACAGTTAATAGCATTCCTTTTAGTTATTACTATTGCGGAAACAAAGGTCATCTTGAAAGGAGATGTCGTTTTCGATTGCGGAATGAAAAACTTCATAACATTCTTGTCTGGATGTCTAAGGAAGTAATCAAACCTGTTTCTCATATTACTGGTGTTAAATGTAAAACCTTCAGACAAGGAAAGTGCCGTGATGAGCCAATTCTTGTCTGTGAGAATAATACAAAACCTTTTTACAATTGTAAAAAGAATAATGTTATAAGGACAAATGATTGTTTGTTGGTCCAACGAATAAAAAATGAACTTCAATCCCCTCTTCCATGGCTGAAGGAAGTATTGGATCAAAAGTATCAACAGTTCCTGAATATATTCATATCAATAATCGTATTTCGGAACTCAAAACCAATATAAATAGACTCAAACGTAGCATCAAAAAGGAAAGGAAGGCTGCAGCTTTAGGCATTTCTTGTCCTCCTTTTATTGATTCACTTGAGGCTAACTCTATTGACTTCTCTGATGATTTTCTAGAAAGAAAATGAGAGAATGTCAATACCCTTGATGAGCAATATGCTCGTCAAAGTATAACTTGACTGCTTACATTTGTGCATCCTCTTTGAGATCGTGTGAGGATGCACATTGAAAAAGCGGGGATCTAACAACCACAACCAATATTTCGTTAGGAAATCTGTATGGAATAACTCCAATATAATTCCAAGAGAATAACCTAGACAGTCAGACTAAATCAAGGAAAATATATCCAAGAGTTATATCCCTGTTTCTTAGTGTAATCAGCAAATCAAATAGATGGGAATCCACGAGACTGATTATTATAAGAAACAACTTGAACGGCACCAAAGATAAATGTTCAAGTGTCAATCAACAACCAAAGGTTGGATTTACCAATTGATTGAACTACGCACAACCTGTGATATTTCAATTATATAAACAAATATAATGCAGAAAAGAGATAACACAGACACCAGAAGTTTTGTTAACGAGGAAACCATAAATGCAGAAAAACCCCATGATCTAGTCAAGATTTGAATACCACACTGTATTAAGCCTCTACAGACTCTAGCCTACTACAAGTTAACTTCGGACTGGAATGTGGTTGAGCCCTAACCAATCTCACACTGATTAAGGTACATTCGCGTTCTTTAGGTCTCTGAATCCCACCAGGACTCTACGCACTTGATTCCCTTAGCTGATCTCACTCACAACTAAGAGTTGTTACGACCCAAAGTCGAAGACTTGATAAACAAATTTGTCTCCCATAGAAAAGTTTATTCTGATAGATAAATTTGTCTCCCACAGAAATACCTACGAAGTTTTATATTTCGTCCTTTTATAAATCAAGGTGAATAGGAACAATTGATGATCCGGTCTTATATTCCCGAAGAACAGCCGAGAAATATCAATCACCTCACAATAACTTAACTATATGGTAGTAGAACAAGTTATTGTGGAATCACAAAGAATGAGACTAAGAGCTTTGTGATTACTTTCTATAGCTTACCCATCGAAGATAAATCTCGAGCAAATCTTAAAGAAGATAATACTCAATACGATAGAACAAGTAAGAACAGAACACGCAACTACATACAAAATAGTTGGGTATGGATTAAATCCCAATGAAGTCCGTAAGTCGTTAACCTACAATGGTTTTAGGAAAAACCTAGGTTAAAGGAGAATCGACTATAGTCGCAACTAGTGTTAGAGTATAGCTCGGTTGAACCCACCAAGCGTTGATATGTCAAGTTTGGTTGTCATATTTTAGTGAATAAAAACTCATTTAAAGAGTCACTTGATTATTTCCTAGAGTCAACTTCGTATAGGTTAGCTAAAAAGTTACTAGGATATGAGACTTACAAGTATTACGTGAAGACTTGAAGAATGTGAAGAAGTTAAGAACTACAACGACGACATCATCCTTCCACCTGAGGTTAGTAATATTTGACTTGAAATGTTTCATTCCTAACGTATCTTTCAAGTCGTGCATATTGAAAACATAACTGCGAAGCTGTGAATGATTATACTCTAGTTAGACATAGTATTAAGGAATTACAATACGAAGTATAACGTCTATCTTTTAAACTTCGTATATAAGACATCGACATAATCGTATGAATGCTATTATGATTATGTATGGGTATGGGTGAAGATTTTGTCCTAGGAAACAAAGTTTTTACATTCGTTTAAAGGAAGTACAATTCATAAACTTGTGTTATGAATCGAAAGGGAAATCGCTAGGCTTATTGGTATTGTTATTCATTACAAATCTTTGGATTACCAATATGTGTGTTTAGTATAACCGCTCATAACTTGTTTATGTATCTTGGTAAAACTATTCACAATGCCTGACTTTTGTATTGGTATGACTTTTATTAGTGAAACCGATCTTAAGTATCACCTGAGATGGTATGATCGATTTACTGTAATTGGTATGACCAACTCTAGACATTGGGGAACCGATCCTAGTAACAGGTGCAACCGATCACAAGTAGGGGAATCGATCCTTGTAAGAGGTGTAACAAAATCTTAGAGATTGGTAACCGATCCTATTACTTGTGCAGCCGAATACAAGTTAGATACCATATATATGTGGTAACCGATCCTAGTACCCAGTCAACCAATTTTTGGAAAGCTAGCTTGACCGATCCTACTATCCACATGGAGGTATAACCGAAACTTGTTTTGGTAGAACCGTTTAAACCCATGATTAGTGATTTGATAGAATAATCAATCACATAGTTCTTGGAAGTCAGATGAACAAATTCTAAACTTGTTTGGAAGTGTGGCAAATCGGTTCAAAGATTGTAAATATGAAAAACGATTTACAAAGTAAAGATGTCGACATACTTTGAACATGTGCAGTAATTCTTAATAGCCAAAGGAGAATCTCGGATCGAAATAAATTGAGAATCTTTTAATTAAGGTTTTTAGTTTTATATGCTTATAATTTCCAGCAATTAAAATGCATATCTTTAGATAATAAAAATTAGTAATGTGCATTTACTAATTGGAGATTTTCTATTAAGATTTCGGTCAATATTTGGATAGAGCATTTCCAGAAATTATGAAAACCGTTTTTGCCCTTATTGCATATCTTTGAGAATATTCGATTTTGGAAATTCCTTGGTGTCCAAACTTCTTTGGTCTATAAATATTGAAGCAAACTAATCCTCAGAGCCAGCAAAACTGCCTAGTTATGTTGTAACTGGTGGAGCCGTCTATTCGGAGAGGAAAGTACCCTAATTAGGTGAAATCTCTTACGACCGCTCGTTTTAAAGACTTCTTTGGGATTGGGAAGCTCTACGAGTAACGTTGGTGGGAAACTAGATAATTGTAGTTTATTATTAGTTTTCGATTGATTTGATTGACTAACTTTTGTTGAACTTTGATTGCACCTAGTTTGTTTATGCTTGAGAATCTTCCCTTCTGATATAAGATTCACTCAAACTAGATCGAAGTTTCGACGGGGATCTTTAGACTGTTTGTAGATCTAAAGATGTTTTGTGATAATCCATTGTTAACAGACTCCATTCTGTGTGTGATTGATCACAAGAGATTCAAGTTTATTGTGTGCAGGTGTTTATTGAAGATTGAAGAAGATTTGAAGACGAAGAAGATTTCTGATTTGGGTTTATAATCTTTGGTGTGCACAAAACTTGATCGGCTTGGGATCCAACTATAATCGGTTTATCTTTGTGATAATCTTGATTGATTAGTTGAGTAGATCGGCATCAATACATTTCTTTGTGATTCGAAGTATTGGTTGCAAAATCTTGACAATTACTTTGGTAGTTGTAATTGAATAGATTTAAGAACCTGACAAAGGAGTTTATTGGGATAAACGGAAGAGCATTTTGTCAAACTCGTATCACTTGATTGAAAAGAGTTGTTACCGAACAGATTTGTTGTTCCTTTACTGTTTGGAATACGAACCAAAGGAATTGTTCCGAGTGCGTGACTTATTGTAAGTTGGAGGCGCAGGGATACAGACGGAACTAGGTGAACTATAGGTTTAGTTGCTTGGTCTCAACAAGAGTACTTCAAGGAAAAAGGAAAAAAGTCTTCTTCCCAATATAAAATGTTTAGAGGAAACTCTTAACTCTACTCTTGATGAAAATAATTCATTAAAAGAGGAAATCTCTATGCTGAGAAAACTTAATGAGAGCTCAAACAACTTATCTTCCTTGTTGGATATATGGAGATGTCATGGTGACATACGTGGTTTAGGATATGAAGGTAGTAATACTGTAGCTCCTAACAATGAAATAAAGTTTGTCAAATCCATGTGTACTCAAACAGAGGATTCTCTAAAAGAAAATGCTCAACATAGCGGTGGAGAAACTATTAGGGACAAACAAACGATTGATGAGCACTCAAACCAGAAGAAGAAAGCTCATAAAGAAAGGAAGAAATACAAGCCATAAAGAGTAGAGAAAAACAAAGGAGTCTTCAACAATCTTGCACAAATAGGTAACATCCAACATTATAACTCTTATAATACCAAATGTTGTTATTCTTGTGGTAGTAAAAAACATATTCAGAAAATGTGCAAGATTCGTAAAATGCAAAATGCTCTCCGTTTTGTTTCAAAGGAATTGGGAAAGATGAACTTTGTTCCTCGACTCTTAACAAACAGAGTAAAGGACTATTATGCTGATTCCTGGTCTATCCAGTATACACCAAAATCATTTAAAAAGGGGCATAAGAAAAATGATTTTAAACGGGCACGATTTGTCTCTCATCCTTTAAAAGGAACAGTCTCTGAATCATTCTTTGATTATGATGATATATCATATCTCAAGAAATGGAAGAGGAAAAACAGTCAAAAATAATGCACTGTTTCATCAGAACAAATTTCTCCGTACCCAAACACTCCTTGTGTTATAGAAATCTGTTTAAAGTGGGTAATTCCAGTTATTTCCTCTTAAGTAAGATTTCCTAAAAATCTTCAAATGATTTAAATAAAAAGTTTCTTTTTATAAAGAGGTTAAAAATCTTATAAGAACTTAACTCATATTTGAATCTTTCATGGTTTTGAATAATGAAAGACCTAAAGAATGCTATATCTGATTTGATATACTCCTGTAGATTTCATGATCTATTAACTAGAAAAATTCACATAATTCTTTTCACTGAGAATAAAAGATCATACAGTGAATTTGTGGGAGAATACTGTATCCAGGAAGTGGAAGGTGTTTTGGATTCCTCTAATAAAGGAAGATTCGAAATCTGTTCTGATTTGTGCTCATATCAGACCATGCCCTCTCTTACAGAAGTAAGGGCTACAAGTCTATGTGAAGGAGTTCTTGAACTGATAGGAAGAAAGGAACTTCTAAAGGAGTTATCCTCAGTTTCTCGGAAGGAAATTATTTTTCATGCTGTTTGCTGGGCATCTTATAGAGATTTTCATGATCTTCAAATGATTAGCTTTCACTCTGCCAATCTGGAACTGTTTGAAGAAAACCTTGATGAAATCATGGAAACTGAGTATAATAAAGATGAATAAGGTTAATCTCTTGTTCAAAAGGAAGGAAAATAGACATCAGTTTTTGATCTCTTTCAATAATTGTATAAGGTCTATTATGAATAAAACTATCTTATTTATGAATAAAATTATTAGTTTATAATTTTTCTTGTGATAGTTTTCGATTACATAGCCGGTGCTTGAATGCTTTATTTTATTGTTATGTATGTTTATAGGATGTTTGATTTCGGTTTTCATGACCTTAATATTCGATCTCATATGGTGTGGACCCTTATGGTTTGGGTGACTTTTTGGTTTAGCAGGATTAAGTTCTAGCCCATGATGGTAGGCTTTATCAAAGGATCATAAGGGGTTCTGATTGAAACTAATATGTGAAAAAGTCATAATATGTTGAATCTTTTGGTTTATCATAAAAGCATATGTGTTTCGGGGTTTCAACTTTTGCATAACATTAGTTTAAACCGGTTTTCAACCTTTCTCTGGTAAAGGTTGGTCTTTGTTGTTGTTCTTTTGTCTTGCGAGAGGATGACAACACAACGGGGGAGAGTTCTATCTTGAACTGGCGTTTAATGACATATCTTAAGGGGAGAAGAGGATGCGAAATTTGAGGTAACGAATTTGTTAGTTAATCGTTTTCCTGTTTAAGAAAAGCTTGATTTTATTGCATATATTTATTGCTTTTGCTTAACAAAATTTCGGTACAATTGATGTTTATTCCATTATTTGTGTATGGATGTGTGTGTGATTCAATTGTTTCCAGTTAAGAAATTTGTGTGTGATTCAATTGTTTCCGGTTAAGAAAAACTATTGTTATCTTGCTTTATTGTTTGGTATCAATTGTTTAGGCTTACAAAATTTCGGTGCAATTACGGTACTATAATGTCTATGATTGTTTCAATTGCTTCCGGTTGAGGTAAATAATTATGCAAGTTGATTTATGTTGGTTTTTATGAATTGTCTATGGCTTAACAAAAGGGTTTTCGGGATCAATTGTTTAGTCCAGTTCGATTCCGGATAAGAGAAACTAAGTTAATACTCATCTTAGTTAGACTTATCAAAGTGGAGGTTTCGGTTATTCAAGTCTAATCGAATGCCTTAACAAGAAATGCTAGTTAACTAACCTAGTATTTGTCTTGTTTAAAAGTGAAAGGTCTAAGTTATTATTTGAATAATTAGAACCTGATGAGAAAAATAGAGTTAATTCTGATCTTTATTTTGGTCTTATCGAACAAGCAATTGTATTTGTACAATCGGTTTAGCAAAGGAACTAAGGTGCTTAGTCTATTTTTGGTTTGCTAAACTATTAGGGAAAATTTCTTCGGGAAATTGTTTCCTTGGTAACATATCAAAACAAAATTACTTTGTAGTTTCGTTTTTGATATTGGTTATCAAAAATGGTGTGTGGAACCCTCGTGCTTAACTCTTCTAGGTTTTGCAAGTCTTTTGAGATTTGTAAGATCCTTTCGGTTTGTCCTTTATTTGCTCGTACCTTTATCATTTTGTGAAAAAAAGGGGGAGAAATATATGTAGTAAACAAGTGATTTGGTATCACTAAGGAAAGGACAATGGTGCTTAAAAGTTATATCTAACGAAAGAGTAAAGCATAGACTAAGGTGGAGTAACATATCATATTGATACTTGTAGTTACATTAACTACAAAGGGAATAACAAAGACGTGAGGATTGAAAATCTACCTATCTTACCTTTAGGGGAAGTATTAGCTTTGTTATTATAATGTCAACAGCGGCATTTATGGATTGAATGTATACAGGTTATTGTGTTGTTGAAACTTGGAATCAAGCGTATGTGTAATGAATTCTTGTAATTTGTTTATCCATATGATGTAAGAGTTTTGTCACTAAAATTGACAAAGGGGGAGATTGTTAGAGCATAGCTCGGTTGAACCCTCCAAGCGTTGGTATGTCAAGTTTGGTTGTCATATTTTAGTGAATCAAAACTCATTTAAAGATTCGCTTGATTATTTACTAGAGTCAACTTCGTATAGGTTAGCTAGAAAGTTACTAGGATATGAGACTTACAAGTATTATATGAAGACTTGGAGAATGTGAAAAAGTTAAGAACTACAACGACGACATCATCCTTCCACTTGATGTTAGTAATATTTGACTTGAAATGTTTCATTCCTAACGTATCTTTCAAGTCGTGCATATTGAAAACATATCTGCGAAGCTGTGAATGATTATACTCTAGTTAGACATAGTATTAAGGAATTATAATACGAAGTATAACGTCTATCTTTTGAACTTCGTATATAAGACATCGACATAATCGTATGAATGCTATTGTGATTATGTATGGGTATGGGTGAATATTTCGTCCTAGGAAACAATGTTTTTACATTCGTTTAAAGGAAGTACAATTCATAAATTTGTGTTATGAATCGAAAGGGAAATCGCTAGGCTTATTGGTATTGTTATTCATTGTAAATCTTTGGATTACCAATATGTGTATTTAGTATAACCGCTCATAACTTGTTTATGTATCTTGGTAAAACTATTCACAAGGCCTGACTTTTGTATAGGTATGACTTTTATTAGTGAAACCGATCTTAAGTAATCACCTGAGATGGTATGATCGATTTACCGTAATTGGTATGACCAACTCTAGACATTGGGGAACCGATCCTACTAAGAGGTGCAACCGATCACAAGTAGGGGAATCGATCCTTGTAAGAGGTGCAACAAAATCTTAGAGATTGGTAACCAATCCTATGACTTGTGCAGCCGAATACAAGTTAGATACCATATATATGTGGTAACCGATCCTAGTACCCAGTCAACCAATTTTTGGAAAGCTAGTGTGACCGATCCTAGTATCCACATGGAGGTAAAATCGAAACTTGTTTTGGTAGAACCGTTTAAACCCATGATTAGTGAATTGATAGAATAATCAATCACATAGTTCTTGGAAGTAAGATGAACCAATTTTATACTTGTTGGAAGTGTGGCGAATCGGTTCCAAGATTGTAAATATGAAAAACAATTTACAAAGTAAAGATGTCGACATACTTTGAACATGTGCAGTAATTCTTATCTTTTATTGTTCAAAGATATTCCTTAATAGCCAAAGGAGAATCCCGGATCGAAATAAATTGAGAATCTTTTAATTAAGGTTTTTAGTTTTATATGCTTTTTATTTCCAGCAATTAAAATGCATATCATTAGAAAATAAAAATTAGTAATGTGCATTTACTAATTGGAGATTTTCTACTGAGATTTCGGTCAATATTTGGACAGAGCATTTCCAGGAATTATAAAAGCCGTTTTTTCCCTTATTGCATATCTTTGAGAATATTCGGTTTGGAATTTCCTTGGTCTATAAATATTGAAGTTTGCATTTCAAGCAAACTAATCCTCAGAGCCAGCAAAACTACCTAGATGTGTTGTTACTGGTGGAGCCGTGTATTCGGAGAGGAAAGTACCCTAATTAGGCGAAATATCTTATGACCGCTCATTTTAAAGACTTGTTTGGGATTGGGAAGCTCTACGAGTACCGTTGATGGGAAACTAGATAATTGCAGTTTATTATTAGTTTTCGATTGATTTGATTAACTAACGGTTGTTGAACTTTGATTGCACCTAGTTTGTTTATGCTTGAGAATCTTCTCTTCTGATATAAGATTCACTCAAACTAGATCGAAGTTTCGACGGGGATCTTTAGACTGTTTGTAGATCTAAAGACGTCTTGTGATAATCCATTGTTAACAGACTCCGTTCTGTGTGTGATTGATCATAAGAGATTCAAGTTGATTGTGTGCAGGTGTTTTTTGAAGATTGAAGAAGATTTGAAGACGAAAAAGATTTCTGATTTGGGTTCATAATCTTTGGTGTGCACAAAACTTGATCGGCTGGGGATCCAACTATATTCGGTTTATCTTTGTGATAGTCTTGATTAATTAGTTGAGTAGATCGACATCAATACGTTTCTTTGTGATTCGAAGTATTGATTGCAAAATCTTGACAATTACTTTGGTAGTTGTTATTGGATAGATCTAAGAACCTGACAAAAGAGTTTATTAGGATAAACGGAAGGGCCTTTTGTCAAACTCATATCACTTGATTGAAAAGAGTTGTTACCGAACAGATTTGTTGTTCCTTTACTGTTTGGAATACGAACCAAAGGAATTGTTCCGAGTGCGTGACTTATTGCAAGTTGGAGGCGCGGTGATACAGACGGAACTAGGTGAACTATAGGTTTAGTTGTTTGGTCTCAACTATACGAAGTTGGTTTAGATTTTGTATAGCGGCTTAATCCTTAGAGTATTCAATTCTGGACAAGGTCTCGGGGTTTTTCTGCATTTGCGGTTTCCTCGTTAACAAAATCTTGCTGTGTCTTTTACTTTTCTATTTCCGCAATTATAATTGTTTTTATTATAATTAGAAGTAAAATACACAAACGTTAATTCCTATTTACTTGATAGCAATCCTATTGTGTTTGGTTAAGTCCGAACCTATTATCAAGTAAACATACTTCATTGTTGTATTGTCTCGATCTTGCATCCATTGTCAATCACACAAGTTATCTTGTTGTCGTATTGTCTCGATCTCGTATCCATGGACGATCACACGAAGTGTGAACCGATTAGTTGTATTGTCTCGACTCAGTCCATAGACAATCAATTTCAGAGAAAGGACTTATAGGATGAAAAGTTTTAGATTGAGGTATATTTGGGTACCCTCGTCTTTTCAACTAGTATCACACAGGAGGTGCGGGGATTAGGTTTCCCAGTTGCTAGAGTTCTCACTTATATAGTCTTCAAATCAAGGTTTGATAACTTTGTGACAAAGCAATCAATATTCACCGTCAGATTAAAAACCTGATTTAAGATTCAAATTAAGTTTTCACCGTTAGATGGTCTTAGCTTGTTACACACAAATGAAATATACCTTCATTTAGATATGGGTAACCGTACCTAAACGTGTATATTGAGTTGGCTTAATAACAGTTAACCGAAGTAATCCATATGAACACTTTTGTTTTAACCATGTTCATCTTAACACTTCTAGATCAAATGATACCCAAATGAATCTTATTGTGTTACTCATATAGTTGTTCAATTGTTTATATTCTCATAGAAGTATACAAGACACAATTGAAGCAAAATCAGATTTGATTCAAATAATCAATTCATGAACATTTAGCCACGGTTTGCATTCCTTAATATATAAATATATTTTTTCATGAGTATGAAATCATACTTAACCACATAAGTTTGCAAACGGGTACGCAAACTTAAGTTCCAGAAATTGGTCACGTCCGACAGTTCACAAACAGGTATGCATATTGTCGCTCCGGACCGAACTCAGGTGAATAAGTTTTCAAACGGGTACGCAAACTTAGTTCCCAGAATTTGACAGTTAAAATCGTTCGTATACGGGTATGCATACTTGGTTCCCGGACCTGAATCATTTTTACAACAGTTTGCATACGGGTATGCATACTGTGCTATATCCATACAATGATTAATTGTTCTAAACTCCCATTTCAATCATTGAAACATTCTTAGAAGACGACAATAGCTGTCTCACACAAACTATTAGCTTATAAGCAATTTTTAAGTGATCGAATGATCAATACGAATCATTTTGAGTCTACATCAAATGACTGTCTCACACAAATCATGTAAGATGTTACCAGGTGATTTTCAAATGATCATCTTTTGACTTTCGTCAAGAATAATGATGAACGTAGTTAAAGAAAAAAACTTTCCAGCACATATTTCGAGAAAGTTATAAGCGAGTTAAACTCAGCTCGAAATATCAAATGTGCATAATATAAAGTCTATATAGCTATACGACTTAGTCTCAATAAGAGATAGAATAGAATAGACTTCTGACTGATAGATGAGTTAGAGTCTCCACCTACCTTTTGTTGATGAAGTTCCTCCAAGCTCCCCTTAGTAGATCTTCGTCTTCATTCAATGAACGCCGTGAAGTGTAAATCTCAACTACACATTATATCCTAATCCGAGACATAGCTATAAGTAGACTATAAATCAAGACTTATAGTTTTGACAACTAAACTTGACAAACAAGCTTGAGATAGCAACGCTTGCGAGTTCGACTGAGCAGTGCTCTAACAATCTCCCCCTTTGTCAATTTTAGTGACAAAACTATCAATACATATGGATTACAAAATGAATAAACTTTGTAAATTCTCATCCAAATGCTTGATTTCCTTGGTTCTTCAACATTCCTTGAATTCTTCGTCACTCCAAGTACTCCAGTGATTCTGAATGTGTTCAACTCAGTATCATAGTTGTTGAAGATCCGTAGCCATAACAATAATTTCTAAAGATTGTTTTCTTATTGTTATGCAGTGTCATAGTATTATTACACAGTATCAAAGGTTAATTGTATCACAACTTTAACAATAATACTATGGTGATATGTATCACTCCCCCTTAGTCAATACTTCATCTCACAATGAAAACCACTCCCCCTTACATAATGATCCGTAAACCATATGTATGTAGTGTGAACTACAAAATAATTCTCCCCCTTTTTGTCAATATAAATTGGCAAAGGTACGAAAACTAGCGGGATCATAATGAAATTCTCTAAGAGATTATTCATGACTAAAAGAGAACATATCAACTTTGTTTCGATGATTTCACATAGTCGAAACTTAGTGTATTCATCAAGGAGTTTATAAAAATACAAGATAACTCCTACAATATTTTACAGCCGCACTCCCCACAAAGATTTGGCAATTAAACACAAGTTTAATTAAGAACTCTCCCCCAGAAAATGTCATTCCCGAAAGAACAACAAGAGCGACCTTACTTTTACGAGAAAAAAAGGATTTCTTTGGACATTAACAAATCACATGAAACATGAATTTGTATCCAGAAAACTCAATTAAATTAACCACAAGAGAACCTTAATGATTAAATTAATCGGAAATGCTCAACATAAGAAAACTTACAGGAGCCATGCAGTACTTTCACATAGAAGTGGATCAAGGAAAGATCAATACTGTGGAATATTCAAAAGTTCATTCTATCTTTTATTAATATTTGCATAATGACATAATTGACATATATGGGACAATCATAGTTCACGGACGTAAACACACATATTTCCATAACATTATTTGCAATATATGAAACCAATAAAGATTAATACTACAAAATTATCTTCCAAATAACTTGGAAATCTAAAACATTGCATGTGTAATCACAATATTTTTTATTCCAAACCCTAGTTATCCTTCTTAAAACACAAGAATAAATTTTCATAAGAAGTTTCCTAGATAAAAATTAAGTATCTTTGATAACTTCATTAATTTGAAAGACTCCTTCATAAAAGGTATCACTGATATCCTTGATTCTTTTGATCGTGGAGATTCCATGTTCATGGCACTACACCAAAAACAGGATTTTCTCACAGTGTAACCTGTCACAGTTTATTTTTCAGTCACTGATACACCTGTGATAAGTCCTGCAACAATTATAACTGTTGTTAAATTTTGTATTCGTGATAATGAGTATGAATATTCAACTATTTTACTAGTAACAATAATATTTGTTGCCAATTATACAGACAATCACAATTATAATCTAAAATAATAATTCCACCCAAAAATTTCACCACACCTAAACCAACCCGAATTAATCACTCTTAGAATTTTGGTTGTCAATACTTTCCCAACATTTATACAAACTAACAATTTTATTTAATTTCTAAAAATCAAAATTTATTTTTATTTTTATTTTTCGTAATATCAGAAAACTGATTCAAGACCAAGTCAACAAGTCTTGACCTAGTAGGAAATTTGACTTGGACAAATACCAATCTTTTGTCTCGATTTTGTCGACAAAACCACAACAGAAATATCTGCTTGTTCCGAAGACTGTGAAAATTACCAAACTACTCTTATAGGAATAAGTGCAATAAAAATTCCAAAAATTGTGAAAATGACAGATTATACCCTTACCGAAATAAGTGAAATGAATATTCCGGAGACTGTGAAAATGACCAGACTACCCTTATCGGAAATAAGTAAAGTAAATATTACAGATTGTGAAAATGACCATATTACCCTTACTAGAAATAAGTGCAATAAATATTATGGTGACTGTGAAAATGACCAGATTACCCTTATCGAAAATAAGTAAAGTAAATATTACAGATTGTGAAAATGACCATATTACCCTTACTGGAAATAAGTGCAATAAATATTATGGAGACTGTAAAAATGGCCAGACTACCCTTATCGGAAATAAGTAAAGTAAATATTACAAACTGTTAAAATGACCATATTACCCTTACTGGAAATAAGTGCAATAAATATTATGGGCATTGTAAAATGACCATACTACCCTTAATGGAAATTTGTGCAATAAATATTGTGGAGACTGTGAAAATGACCACACTACGCTTAATGAAAATAAGTAAAGTAAATATTACAAACTGTGAAAATAACCATATTACCCATAATGAAAATAAGTGCAGTAAATATTTTGGAAACTTTGAAATGACCAGACTACCCTTATCAGAATGATTAAAGTAAATATTACACACTATGAAAATGACCATATTATCCTTGCTGGAAATAAGTGTAGTAAATATTATGGAGTATGTGAAAATGACCAGACTACCCGTATCAAAAATAAGTAAAGTAAATATTGCAGACTGTGAAAATTACCATACTACCCTTAATGGAAATTAGAGCAATAAACATTACGGAGACTGTGAAAATGACCAGACTACCCTTATCAGAAATAATTAAAGTAAATATTACATACTTTGAAAATGACCATATTACCCTTACTGGAAATAAGTGCAATAAATATT
>JAJJMB010007553.1:3680159-3702934 GCA_023531105.1 Papaver atlanticum
ACTAATCTTTGAACCTGGGATGTTCAATTCTGATAAATTTCATCTTCAGTTCACCCGAATGAGAAACTCAGTTCCAACTCTACTAATCTTTTAACATGGGATGTTCAAATCTGATAAATTTCATCTTCAGTTCATCCGAATGAGAAACTCATGTCGAACTCTAGTAATCTGGCAACCTGAGTTTGTAAATCCTGATACTTTTACATATTCAGATCATTGGTGTCACATTGTATATTTTTTTTTGGGATAGTGTCACATTGTTCAGGGTATTATAAAACGAACCACCACTTTTTAAAAAATAGAGAACCGTTCAATGGATTTTATTTTTTACACATGGGAAGAAACTAACAATCCGATCTTTTGCTACCAATCAGATTGACGTCCAAGGAAATAGTCGTCCAGCTTACCTATACTGTAACAAAGTGAAGGCTGGGTGTTGGAAACACACCAAAAAAAGCGAAGATGAGAGAGAAACCCAAATCTAACCTAATTTTTCTTTCTCTCCGCCTCTTCTCAGTTCGCAGTGTTCCTTTTTCTCCCTAACCCTAAATCAAATCAGATTCTTCAATCTCTTGGCCGATCATAATCAACCACACCTTATTTTGATTCACTAGCAGTTCGTATGAGTTGTTTCTGGGAAACCTCATCACGATTTGAAAAAAAGAAGAATTATCACCGAAACCCCAGTTTACAAAATCAACAACAAATCAACCAAATCTTAAGTATAATGCTCTACAGTCACCGAAATAACAATACCCTAGAGAAATAAATCTATTTTTTCTTGTTTTTTATTTCCTCGTTTTTGCTCTACTCTTGAAGAATAATAACAAGAAAGATGGGGAAGAAAAGCTATTAGTAAACTCAAATAATAAGAAGTGGGTTCTGTTTTCCTTGTTAGCCTTGTTTTTAAAACCCTTATTTTTGTGTTTAAATCTTGTTGTAGATGGTTACTGAAGTTTTATTATTTGTAGCCGGTGATGGTTATCATGTTCATGGAGTTAGTGGTGCAAAGAACTACCATATTTGATAAATGGGTTTGTAGCTATTTTTCACATACTTCTTTTTATTTTTCAGATCTGAGAAGTTCATAATGAGGATAGTCTTCTGGGTTTCAATGGATCTTAATGTAATAATATGCTTATTTATTTTGGCTGATTGAAACAGGAAGTTGAAGAGAGGATAGTCTTGAAGCTTCTGTTGGGCATGTATGTAAAGAGTGATTTTTGAAGTTTAAAGCCTAACTTGTTCAGATCCGAAGAGAGTTGAAGAGTCTCTAACAAACCTCCAATTTCTTACTCTTTTTATTATTTTTTCATCAAAATCTAAAGTAATGGGTATAGGGATTTGAGGTGATATGATTCATCAGATTTGCCTTTTAGTTCTTATCAAAATCTATGCTACCAGATCAAGTTCAAATAACTACGATTAAAATCCATTCAGGGTACTTGTAATGATGGTGTGGTAGTGGTGATGAACTAAGAATAATTTGTTTCAAATGAAAGATTTGAGGAAGTTACTTCATTTTGGTTTTCTTTTGTTTTATCTTTATGGGTTTTAGTTTTCAATTGAAAATTTGGTTTTTCTGTTGATTGTAGGAAGGTTATTGGTCTAATTTTCTGCAGTCTAGACTCGTTCGCGATGGAGGATATATTAGCTGATGTTCCTCCAAGCGGATTATATGTCAATTTATTAGTTGCAGGTTGTTAGCCTCAATTTTTCGGTGCTTGGTTTTAATTTTAGTTTCAGTTCCTGTTTGCTTGTTTTGTTCGCTAATTAAGTTCAGTGAACATATTAAAGCTATGTTACACATGGTAGAAAACAGTCCACATGTTCCTATTTGTGACTTAAAACTCACAATGTTGCTTCGATATTCTTTTGGAGGTAATCCATTCTTAGGGTATCTTGTTTCAATTTGCGTTTCATTTTGTTATTGGAGGATAAATCTTACTTGCCCATACACTTTAGTTGGATGTGCCTTCTTATACTGCCACAGTTTTACAAACTTTAATGTAAATGCTTGATGTATTTTCTTATGTTCAGTTAACTGTATTAGAACTTTGGAAGTTTTCTAACATTCGTTTATTCTTAACTAAGGCTATGAAAGTGGAGAATATGGTGAAAGGCAGCAAAAAGTATTCCATGGTGAGCTTGAAAGAATAGTTGTAGAAGCACAAGATCGTGTCTCTGAGGAGTATTCAGAAGCATTGGAGGTGAATTATTTAGCATTTTAGTTACTTCGACATTAAATTTGATATAATATTAAATATATATTTCATATGAAATACAAACTATCTTTTTGTAGGGAATCCCGGTTTAGCTGTGTTCATGAAGGCGTGGTGATGAAACTGCATTTAATGCATCTAGATCGCTCGTAGGTCTGCGCCTACTACTGTTGGTGTTAAGAACTCGCGCTGATACCACTTTGGAACTTTTGTTATTCGGTAAATTTCTGCTCTTGGCAAGTTCATTATGAGTTTTTGTAGTTACTTAGTTTTCAATGGGTAGGTTGTGTGCACGTGGAATGTGCCTGATAGCTGTTCTTTTGTCTTTGGTATTGGTTATTGAACTAACAAATCATGTACACCTTCAAGTTGTATACTTGTATGCTGATTTCTTTAAGCATACCATTCATGTATAACTATGTATTTGTCTAAGTAGTGTCGCTCTACTTGTTTCCTTTCATACTCTTTACTGGGAGTGTCTTAGTTTTTATTAATGGTATATAATTATGTGAAATGATATTTGTCTAAGCTCGTTTAATGGTATAATACATGTAATAAACAAAAAAAAATCATATCATTCATTTGTATATTTTTGTTCTCTTGCAACTTCTTGTCACATTGTGATCTGCAGTTGTCTTTATTGAAGTTGGCCTTGTTTCTGTTTGGTTGCAGCTCATGAGTGTTGGTTTGATCCTTCACATGGAAAAGGCTCAGAAAATAGTTGATGGTGGTCTTTGGAGCAGTTGCAGTATGAAGTATATGTGCGGAATAGGTATATGAAGAGAGTAGAGAACTTTATCCATCTTTTGAAGTTATGGTGAGTTTAGGGATTGTAGATTGATACGTATGAATTGCAGATTGAAAAAGAATAGATTGCAATTATGTTTTAGGTTTAATTGTACTGGATGTCTGTAAACTAGAAAATCTAGGTTCATGATGGTAGAATGTGTGGATAGTTTGCAGATTAGAAAAGAAGAAAATATAATTGTGTTTCAGGTTTATTTCTATTTCAGGCCTGTAAACTGAAAGTGCGGGCCCATCGTAATGATCTGGATTGCAGTCCTATAAATTGGAAACCCGGATCCATGAAAATGATCCGGGCTACCCATTTCTTTTTTAATTGTAATTTAAAGAACTATTACTGGTTTAAGTGTAACAACAAATGTAATTAAAAAAAACATGTGTCATCATTTTAAGAAGAACAGTATAAAATGACACGTGTCCACAAAAGATTTTTTGCAAATCAATAGGTAACTCTTATAAGTGTTACTGTATTCGTGACAAAAGTGACACGTGTCATTCGTTGAATTGTGGTAAGTATAGAGTAACAAATAAAACCGTTAAGATAAATGTGACAAATATAACACGTGTCGCAATCCTAAAATTAGGTCAATTGTGGCTATTAATTATTGCAACGTTTTATAAATGTGACTATAGCTGGCCATTGTCACATATAAAACCGTCACAAAAAGCGATCACAATTATTAATAACGTCCTATTTAGAACATGTTATAACCGTTACAAATCTTATCAGTAACAGGTATAGCCTGTGAAAAAATCCTGGAAATTGTGTAGTGTGGGTTAGAACATTTACTTTTCGATCAACAATACGGGCAAGCTGCCTAGCTTTAATGCAGTCCACGATGAGTTTCATCTGATTCCGTATCAAGACCTTTTGATTTTCAAGGATTTTGGTCTGACCATCAATGAGTTGATTTATTTGCAGTTGAAGGTTTGCAAATTAGACCTTTGGGTCATTCTGAAAAAAAGATTAAATCCTTGACAGATTCACCAATCTAGGAGTTGTACTCTTTCCTTGCAATCATCTTTTTCAACACAAGTTCTTGAACCGAATCGCATCCTTCATCTCAAGATTCTCCACTTCCTGAGGTCTTGAAGAGTTTTCCATATAATTTTTTATTAGGGATGTAAAACAATATAGTATGTATATGTCTACGAACAAGAGAAGGACACCCTTGTTATGGAAACCTTATAAACGCCCAACCAAAAGACACGGATGTTCATGGACCAGTTGTAGAAAGTCAATGGTTCAATAAAAAAAATAAAAAATAATAAGAAAAGACACTTTGTTTTCCAATATCTCATATCTTTTCATGGCTCAGTAGAGCATATTTTGAAAAGATACAATGGTTACTAGGAGTCAATATATGACTCAACTTTTGTATATGAAGAAAACAGTATTAACACAAACGTACGATCAGACGATGATATACAACGAACTTGAGCATCCCGCAAATATCATCCTTGCAACTCTCAAGTTAGATACAAGGATGAAGGTACCTAGGCTTAGGTAGCAGAGTGGGAAGTAATCCCACCACAAAAATTGAGGGAGGAGTTGTAAATACCTTCTGAGTATTTGTGTGGTGTATTCCTTATGTTCCTTCGATTGTGTCTTATTCTAGGAGAATTTGACATAGACCCTTTTGAGTATTCATCAGAAGGATTTTTCTGAGGATTAATTCTATGACCTCTATAGATTGGTTCCAGAGGATCAGAATTGTGAAAATTCCATTTCCTAAACTTAGGACTACCAGACTTATTCTCATTAATGCTGGGAATGTGTACATTGGTGCAAAACTTGATACTTGTTAGAGCATAGCTCGGTTGAACCCACCAAGCGTTGGTATGTCAAGTTTGGTTGTCATATTTTAGTGTGTCAAAACTCATCTAAGAGTCGCTTGATTATGTACTAGAGACAACTTCGTTTATGTTAGACTAGAAAGTCTAGGAATGTTGAGACAGACAAGTATTACTCGAAGACCTGAAGAACGTGAACAATTAATGAGCTACAACGACAACATCATCCTTCCTCTTGAGGTTAGTAATATTTACTTGAACTGTTTCATTCCTAACATATCTTTCAAGTCGTGCTATATTGAAAACATAACTACGAAGCTGTGTATTGGATATATTACTCTAGTAGTGAGACATGAACACATGATCATAGTATTAGGGATATATTACTCTAGTAGTGAATACTGTTATGATTATGTGAATGGGTAATGGTGAAGATTTCATCATAGGAAACAATGTTTTACATTTGTTTAAAGGAAGTCCATTCATGAACTTGTTTTATGAATCGAAAGGGAAATCGCTAGGCTTATTGGTACGGTTATTCATTGCAAATCTTTGGATTACCAATATGTGTGAGATGGTAGAACTGATCGTAACTTGTTACGTATCTTGGTACAACTAATCATAATGCCTGACTTATAATTTGGTATGACTAGTTTTGATTAATTAGTGTAACCAATCATAAGTAATCACCTGAGATGGTATGATCGATATTTGTAATTGGTGTGACCGATCCTAGTAATTGGTGTGAACGATCACATAGAGTTGTGTAATCGATCCTTATAATTGGTGTAACTGGTCCTAGTAATTGGTGTAACCGATCCTGGTAATTGGAGTAACCGATCCTAGTGACTGGTGTGACTGATCACAAGCAATACCATCAGTATATGGTAACCGGTCCTGGTAATTGATGTAATCGATCCTGGTAACTTGTGTGACCGATCACAAGTGTTTCCATATTAGGATATAACTGATCCTAGTTATTGGTAGAACCGATTGAACCCATGGATGTGATTTGATATTTGATCAATCACATAGTAGTCTTGGAATACAGGTGAACCAATTCTAAACTTGTTTGGAAGTGTGGTATAACCGATTCCAAGAATGTAAATATGAAAGATGATTTACAAAGAAAAAATGTCAACATACTTTGAACACGGACAGTAACGATCTTATCATTTATTGTTCAAAGATATTCCTTAGTACTCAAGGAGATCCTGTACCGGAATTAATTGAGAATCTTTTACTTAAGGTTTTTGGTTATATATGCTTTTAATGACCAACAATTAAATACATATCTCTAGAGAATACAAATTAGTAATGTGCATTTACTAATTGGAGATTTTCTATTGAGAGATTTCGGAAAATATTGGACAAGCATTTACTGGAATTATGAAAACCGAATTTTGGCATTCATTGCATATCTTGAGAATATTTTCGGTTTTGGAAATTCCTTGGTGTCCAAACATCCTTGGTCTATAAATCCCAAGTTTGCATTTCTAGTAAACTATCATAAGAGTTAGGCAAACTTCATCTTTTTGTTGTTTCTGGTGGAGCTGTCTATTCGGAGAGGAAAGGACCCTAATTATGCGAAATCTCTTACGACCGCTCGTTTAAAGACTTCTGTGGGATCAAGAAGCTCTACGAGTACCGTTGGTGTGAAACTAGATAATTGTAGTGTTATTAGTTTTCGATTAATTTGATTGACTAACGGTTTTTTAAACTTTGGTTGCACCTAGTTTGTTTATTCTTGAGAATCTTCTCTTCTGATATAAGATTCACTCAAACTAGATCGAAGTATCAACGGGATCTTTAGAACTGTTTGTAGATCTAAAGACATATTGTGATAATTCATTGTTTACAGACTTTGTTTAGTGCGTTATTGATCACAAGAGATTCAAGTGGTGTTGTGGAGGTTTAATTGAAGATTAAAGAAGATTTGAAGACGAAGAAGATTTCTTATTGGTTTTTCATATCTTTGTGTTGCACAAACCTTGATCATCTAGGATCCAACTAGAATCGAATTTATTCGATTGATTAGTTGCGTGTGATCGGCATTCACAATATATCTCTTTGAGATTTATTTGGATTGAGTGCGAATCTAAACTTGGCTACTTCGGTAGTTATTGGATATATTGATCTAACCAGGCAAAGGAGTTTATTAGCTTAAATGGAAGAGCCTTTGCATATGACTTGAGATATCTTATCTTAAAGAATCAATAGAGTTGTTACCAAAAAGATTTGTTGTTCCTTTACTATTTGGAATACAGTCCAAAGGAATTGTTCCAGTGCGTGCACTCATCGAAGTCGGAAGCACATGGATACTTAGGAAACTAAGTGAACTAGGGGTAGTTGCTTGGTCTCAACTATACGAAGTTGGTGTAGATTTTGTATAGCGGCTTAATTTTGAGAGTATTTAATTTTGGACTTGGTCCTGGGGTTTTTCTGCATTTGCAGTTTTCCTCGTTAATAAAATCTTGTTGTGTGATTTATTTTCCAATTTCCGCAATTATATTTGTTTATATAATTTGAAGTAAATTAAAAAAACGTTAACTCCGCTTTACTTGATAGTGATCCTATAGAGTTTGGTTAAGTCCGAACCTATTATCAAGTAATCACACTTTGGTAGTCGTATTGTCTCGATCTTGTATCCATAGAAAATCACATAAAGTGTGAATACCGATTTGTAGTATTGTCTCGACTTTGTCCATAGACAATCACTTTCGGTAAGAGGACTTATAGGTGGATAAATTAAAAATTGTGGTGTATTTGGGTACCCTCGTCTTTTCATTTTGTGTAAAGCTTGGAACTAGGGTTTGCTAAGAAACTTCTAGATTTCGACATTATTTGAACATGTACATAACTCTTATCATTTATTGTTCAAAGATATTCCTTGATACTCAAGGTGATCCCATGTCCAAAAAGCATTTAATTATGATTTTCATCATATATGTTTTAATTATCAGCAATTAAAGCATATCCTCTGGAAAATATTATTAGTTAATGTGATAGACTAATAATAGAAGTTTTCTATGAGAGTTTTTGGAAAATATGGTTTGGCATTTAAGTGGAAATAGGAAAACCGAAATTAGGTACTTTAATGATGGTATCTTGAGAATATTTTCGGTTTTGGAATTTCCTTGTTATCCTTGGTGTATAAGTACTTGAGTTTGCATTACTTGCAAACTATCCTAAGATCCAAGAAAAATTCATCCTTGTTGTTTCTGGTGGAGCCGTCTATCTGGAGAGGAAAGTATCCTAATTAGGTGAAATCTCTTACGGCCGCTCGTTTAAAGACTTCTGTGGGATCAAGAAGCTCTACAAATACCGTTGGTGGGAAACTAGATAATTGCATTATTATTGTAGTTTTCGATTATTGATTTGATTGACTAACTGTTGTTGAAACTTTGATTTACCTCGTTTGTTTATTCTTGAGAATCTTCTCTTCTGATATAAGATTCACTCAAACTAGATCAAAGTGTTGACGAGATCTTTAGAACCATTTTCGGATCTAAATACATTTTGTGATAATCCACTGTTAACAGACTCCGTTCTGTACATGATTGATCACAAAAGGTTTCAAGTGGTGTTGTGCAGATTATTGAAGACAAACGAAGAATTGAAGACGATGAAGTTTTTCTTATTAGTTTTCGTGTATCTTGTGAATTGTGTGCACAAACCTTGATCGGATGGGATTCAACTAGAATCGGTTTATCTTTGATAGATTTGATTGATTAGTTGCATGAGATCGGCATCACCTTATAGTTTCTCTTTGAGATCTATATTGATTGATTACAAATCTATAGTTTGATCATTACGGTAATCAAATGATAGATTGATCTAACCAAATAAAGGAGTTTATTAGATTAAACATAAGAGCCTTTGTCAACGACTCACTGATATCTTATTACCAAGATTAAATAAAGTGGTTACCAAACAGATTTATCCTTTACTATTTAAAATACGATCAAAAGGATTGGTGATTCACGGGCGTGACTCTAGAAGTCGAAGGTGCAGAGATACTGAGGAAACTAAGTATCTAGGGGTAGTCTTTTTGGTCTTAACTATACGAAGTTGGTATTAGATTTTGTATAGCGGCTTAATTCTGAGAGTATTCAAAACTGGACAAGGTCCCGATGTTTTTCTGCATTTGCAGTTTCCTCGTTAACAAAATCTTGTTGTGCCATTTACTTTACTATTCCGCATTATAATTGTCTTTATTATAATTAAAGTAAATTGCACTTGTACGTTAATCCGTAACACTTGATATTGATCCTATAGAGTTTCGGTTATTACCGAACCTATTATCAAGTGATCATTTTGTTGTCGTATCATCTCGATCTTGATCCATAATCAATCACACAAGTGATCTTGTTGTTGTATTGTCTCGATCTTGTATCCATATACGATCACACGAAGTGTGTACCAAAGTTGTTGTATTGTCTCGACTTAGTCCATAGACGATCACACTTGGTAAAGGACTTATAGGTTGATAAATAAAATATTATGGTGTATTTGGGTACCCTTGTGTTTTCAATGAGGACTCTATATTTAAAAATAAACCAATTAACGACTCAGCTTTGGAATGTATGTCGGTTGTCAATTATCTAGCAATTTGAACAAAAATGTGCCTCGTCTCATCTTGATAAATCTGAATATCTATACGTGAACTCTAAGCCTAGAAATAAACTATAAAACCTGTTTTGGTTCCATATATATGTGGTCGATCAGAATATATACCGGAGGTCAATATCTAGAAATGTTTTGTGAAATTCATTACCCATTCTTAAACTCTTCGTACTTCATGTTCTTTTATGGTTCTACGTATGATCGTTTCAACAAATTTTTTGTTCAAGATCCGTAGCTATAACAACTTATGAGAATACTCGTTTAAAGCTTTTCTAGAATGACAAAGTCAATCTACTCAATGATTATTACATTGGTGCGCAGCATTTTTACCTACATTTAAGTCCAATTGTACCAAAACTTTGAAGTAATACTACGGTGATATGTTCTTCCCCTTAGTCCTTACTTGTATCTTTTGCATAATAGGTGAAACCTACAGCTTGCAATTCAACCCCTCTTACAAAATGCTTCGAAAAACCATATGTTATCGTAGAATATTACTAAATAATTCTCTCATTTTTGTCAACAAAATTAACAGAGGTGAAAAACAAAATTGGCGTCGGAGATACCAAATGACCAAACATTCTCACTCGCACCATGGTATGGTGCAGTTTCAATGAACCGGCAACCCTAACGTCAGAGACTCTTCAATTGTATTGAAATCCTCCACGCCTTTCGACTTCCCATCTCTAGTTACCTTAGGTCGTCTAATGACCGCTCGTCCATCTTTTAGCCATGAAATAATCTCGTGACTTTTTATTATAGTATCGGAATGAACCTTGGGTTTCGAATCTCCCATTGTCTGTCATGACCAATCCTATGCCCCAAAGTGTACCTAGTATGCAGGTTAACGATATTATTGACCCCCTAATTTCAGTGCAGGTTGCTGAATAGATCAAAGCCATATCAATAAGCGGTGATAGTAGTTGCAAAGATCATTTAGTCTGGTCACATAATGAGAATGGAGATGTAACTGTTAAAGAGGCGTATAAATTCCTTATCTCCAATAGGATGGGTGATGAAATTCCAAATCCTGATTGGAGATTTCTGTGGAAGCTGAAGTGTCCATAGAAAATTAATTTTTTTCTTATAGCTTTTATGCCATAATAGACTCAATTTGAATGAGTCTCTTTATCGGAAACATATTAGCCCTCACCCTGGTTGCAGTCTCTGTAAAAATGATTTTGAGACAGCTCACCATCTATTTTTGGAATGCAGAGTTGTATGACCTATATGGAGGAAGATCCGGAACTGGATCGGTTTTCAACCAGTTAATGAACATCTATCACCTATTTTGTTTAAAAATTTGTGCAGGTCGACAAGAAAAATAGGTGGTGTGGAATGGTAATATATCTTTCCATTTGTTTTGTGGGAAATATGGAAAGGTCGGAAGATTGGATCTTTAGAAAGATGCAATTTCAACCAACAAGAATTCTGGCATGGGGCTAAGAAAGACCAGAGAGTTTCTTCAAGCAGGCAACTATGTGGAACAGGAAAGAGGCAAAGTTATTAGTGTTCCTGTTTCGTGGGTCTATCGAAGAGATGGCTACTTCAAGATCAATTGTGATGGTGCTCCAAATCAACATAACTATGCAGGTATCAACGGAGTTATTCGTGGCGACAAGGGTGTTTTTATGGCTTGTTATGCAAATCATATATTCAAAAACAATAGCAATGTAGCTGAAATCTCGTCTATAAGGAATGGTCTACTACTAGCAAGTAGCAAGGGAGTTGGGCATACAAAAAATTAAGGTGGAAAGTGTAACTACTTTTGTTGTTATGTTTTGCGATCAAGAATGTGTTATACCTTGGTACATGAAAGGTTTGATAGGAAATATACCGAAGTTAAAAAGGCAAAATTTGAAGATATTATAACTACCCAAAGATATAGAGAGGCTAATCCGGTAGCGAACTACTTGGCCAAAGCTAATGCATCAAAGGAGATGAAACGTGTTTGAAACGTGTTTGGATCAATCAACCTCCGAATGAAATTACCTATCGCTTGCATGAGTTGGGTCTTTGGCCTTAATTGCTAATTTGCTACAAAAGAAAAAAAAAGATGAAAAGAAGGTTACATCAGTAACTTTCCAAAATAATCTAAGGTTGTTTTTGTCAAACCTCAAAGAAAAAGTACACGTAAATCAAATCCTCTTTTGTAATAGAGTACAACCAACGAAGACTTTGCTTTTGTTTTATCTCTCAATCCATCAATCTTTTTGATTTGACGACCATGAAACCAAACAAAACAGCATATAAAAAAATAAAATCCTCCGTTAATACACAGTCCTCCACCACTCAATCATCATAACTCTCTCTGTACCAATTCCCAGAAAACCTATCCATCCACCTCGATTCACACAAACAAAAAGAAACCCAGGATTTTATTCTTTCTTATCACAATTCATTAGGATTATAATTTTTCCTAGTTAAACTGTTTGTTAAATTGCCTCACTGAATATATAAACACAAAATTTTCTCAAATTTTTTAACAAGTTGTTTTAAAGATGATGAATGAAGAACAAGATCAACAACAGTCAAGGGTTTTTTCTGAACTATCATCTCTTATTCATGGTATTCTTAAATACCCCTCTTCTTGTAATTCTTCTTCTTCTTCAGGTCCTGTGGTTATTGAACCAATTCAATCTAATAGACAAGTATCAGCAGCTGGATTTGCTTCATTATTATTAGGGGTATCATTAGCTTTGATGTTATGTGGATCTGTTACTTTTGTGATCGGATTCATATTGATGCCATGGGTTCTTGGAATTGTCTTGGTTTTTTATCTTGTTGGTGTTGTTTCTGCTCTATCAAATTTCGGTCGGGCTTTTCTTTACCCTCCTCCATCACCCAAACAAATTCCTGGTAATACATCTATCTCTCTCTCCTTTTGATCTTTCTGGGTTTTCTTTATCGAAATTTCAATGTTGACTGAAATTCCACGGTTGTTGAGTGATTTGGGAAATTTTGAATCAATTATTGGGCTTCTGATTGGGATTCATGGATATATTATGATGTGTTTAATACCATGATGGAATTGGGTTTGATTTGATTACCTCCATTGGTTTTGATATTTGTTGTTGATTAGCCGAAACGGTTACTATGCCGGTATGCTCTGTATCGATTTTAAGAGACACAATGATTAGTACCAGGGGAAACAAAATTTGATAACAAACTTGAATTTCATACTAAATTTGATAACAAACAATTCCGTGAAATTGTTTCTTGTTTTGTTTGTGTGTGAGGGGGGGCATATTGCAGTGAAATGGATTCAACTGCTAAAATCAGTTTGCGATGTTAATGTTGTTTCATTATTTCGGTTTTGTAAAAACGTGTTGGACTCGCTTAGGATTTCAGTGGATTATGAATCTGTACTTTCTGTAAAGCTGATATATCCGGCCACCGTAGCTTTAGGTATCAGCTGATATAGTGATATATGTAAACATGTGCCCGTAATTGGTGTGTATATTGGCGAGTTTTTAGTTGCGTTGGAGGAGATAAGACCAATGGCTTGGGAAATCTGTTTTACTTATGCTTATAGCATGCTTGATAAACAAAATTACTAACTGAATGTTTATTCCAATTGATGCAGAATGGAATATTTGGTAAAGCCGAATTACACATTTGTCTGAGGACTCGTGAAATGAAGGCTGGTATACTCTCACTAAGGGCCATCTATGTAAAGGGACGAAATTGCAGAGCATTATTATTCTTAGGCAAGTCAAAGAGGTTCATTCGATTATATCTTTAAGAAAAGGTAGGTTTACACTTTTTACCACGGTTCATGAGCATCAGAATTACTCCATACTTTTCCACTATTAAAGCATGAAATGAGCTTTATGTTGGTTAAAATTTACACTCTTGTAGATATATGATTGTTGTTGTTGTTGTCTTGATAATGAAAAGTGAAACTTTTACTGATAAAAAGAGAGAAATACAGATTCCGCGTTGGGAACTGGTGTTGTTAATTATATCTGCACAAAGACGATTGTACTTCAGTTTTATGCTTTATTGCAAAGAAATTAAAGTGTTATTTTTTCTTCTGTTTTCAGTTCTCTTGTTTCCTTTGTATGTTCAATTTCAAGTCTCATGCTGCAAATATTGAAACCGTCTGAATCTTGTATTCATGTGATCAAACTTTTTTGAACTCCAGACAAGATCATCATAAATGTAAGGAAAAGCCTATGAATCTATGTAGTACATGAAGAAATTGAAAAATATCGATTGAAAGATTAAACAGAAGTACACAGAAAACACCGACAAATAGCTAATAACTGCAAATACTTTGACATAATTAGAATTACAGAGGTTTATTATTATCCTAACCATTATCACCATCATCCCCTTGTTACTGATCTCTGCTTGTGATTAATTTTCTCTTTTTCTGCTTGAACTATCATATGTTGATATGAACACCGATGATAACGGTGAAAAGAACCATTATACCAAAGAAGATGAAAGTGTGTATCAGAATGGATATACCACTTGTCTTCATGTTTCCAAATTCAACTAGGTTCTCTTTAGAAGGTATCTGAAAAAGCAACCCTGGTGACAACAACACGAACAGCAGCACCGCGATCACCACAGGTCCCCAATCCGCCATACTCTGTGCTGTAAGTCTGTAACTCTTGCAGGTCTCTGAATCTCTAGCTGTTTATTTCTCTCGAGCAAGTAAAGTAGAGATGTTTAATGAAGATATTGAAACTGTAGAAGAAGAAGTAGAAGGAGGAGAACCATAATAATGAAGATGGTGATTGTAGTAGGAAATTTCTTGCTTAAATTAAGGAGAAGAGATTACAAGTGGATTAAGTTTACAAGCAACCAACGGGTGACGTCTCTACCAAAACCGACAGTTACTTACTCAAACAAAGGTTTTTGTATTACCAATAGCAAATAGGATCGACCTTTAGCATAGCTTATTAGCTGCGGATGTTCACGATTGAACCCTCGTCGAAGCTTAATTTTGTGTTTAATAGCATTTTTATTTTAACTTATTAAATGACCTAATTAATCAAGTTTACTATTGAAAAAATTTGACCATTTCTCACCTTTTCATTTCCCACCTTCCTCAGTTCTGAATTAATGAAAACGATGTGTTGTTGTCATGAATCACAAACTGTTAACCTCGGGTACAAGTGCTTGTTTAGTTTATTAGTCGATCACAACTTACACGTAGAATATAGCACCGTTGTTAGCAGACATAACACGCATACTAAGTGAAAGGGAAAGCGGAAAGCAAATGCCTCCTGAGCACCAGGGAAACCATGATGAACAGGAAGTACCGATGAAATTTGAGTGGTTTTTTTTTTTTTTTTCCGTAGTAATTCTTCTCATTTCTTGTTTCGAAGTAGCTTCTGTAAGATTCTGCCAAAAAGGGTGAGACGCTTTTGCAAGACCTTTTCCCGGTGTGGAAGGATCTTTCCTCACCCGCGCACACAAAAAGAAAAGTAGCCAACCCAAAGCCCCTACATTCCTGTGTGTACCTTCAACCCCAATTATTCTTTCAAGTGAGCGTTTGAGCAAGTTTTGCATCCTTACCTATCCTTCTCCATGAAGAAAAAATATTCCTTCCTACCAGCGCATATAAATATTCGTCTCATCGTGTTCTATATGTATACAAGTTGAACAAACAGAAAGAAAATAAACTAAAATAGATCAGAGATATGGCTCTTGACTGGGGACCTGTTGTTGTGTCACTAGTGTTATTCATCCTTTTGTCTCCAGGGCTTCTGTTCCAGTTACCTGCAAGAACAAGGATAGTAGAATTCGGTAACATGTCCACCAGCGGAGTCTCCATCTTGGTTCATTCAATCATTTATCTTTGTAGTGTCATCATCCTACTCATTGCTGTTGGTATCCACATACATGCCAACTGATCCCGCAACATAAAACATTCTTATTTGGAGTTTCATATGTGCCGGCATTCCCTTCAGCAGACGGAGATGGATTAACTTTTTATTTCTTTCCTTAAATCCCTACTTGTATACTTGCCATTTCATTTTCTATTTTCCTGGCATATTGTTTTGTAGTTGATTTGGGTCTAAATACTGCTTCATTTGGCAGGTATTAATAGCCTCACCATTCCAAAGATTTTCATCTTTCTTTTGTGTGTGTTTTCACTTCACTTGTTATCTACGTTTTGTTTGTAATTAACATTGAAAACAGTTGAATCGTATAACAAACTACAGTTAGCATTTTTTTTTGTTAAACACCTGAAAACCAACCAAGAAAAGTTTACGAGCATCAAAACTAGGGGTGAGCAAAAAGTCCGGAACCGCGGATTTCACCCGTATCCGTCCGTAAAATTGCGGGTGAAACCCAATCCGCAAGATCTATGGGCCGGACACGGGTGGGATTCTCAAATCCGCACTTTTAACGGTTTGGTTGCGGTTGGACTTTGAAATCCGCGGATTCACCCGCACCGTAGAAATTTGATGAATCAAAGTTTTCCTAGTTTTCATTTTCATCAAAATGCTTAATTATATAAATAACAAGGAAAAGTACAACGTTAGCTCCTGCTCATCAGGAGCTTTTCTCTAATTACAGCAGGTGGTATAATACACCACACACCTTAGATGGTTCTGGTTCTCGCAAATTTGGCCAAAGAGTCAGCTGAGCCATTACACTCTCTATGTATATAAGTGACATGACACTGAAGAGAACACGACTGTAGGAGCTTAACTTGAGCGAAAATATTAATGTCTTCACGCCTGCAATAAGAAACTAGATTCTTAACTTGAGCCATTACACTCTCTATTCACGTTCTTTTTTCTTTACTAAATCCGCGGTTAATCCGCACCCGTCAAATCTGCGGGTGATTGGGCCGGACACGGTTGAATTTTCCAAATCCGCAACTTTGACGGATTGGACGCGGGTGACTCCTAATCCGCATCCGTCCGTCCGTTGCACACCCAAAACATGCTAAGGCTCAAAAAAAATTATTCTTATTGGTAGGCCCAAAATATATTTCAGCTACCGTGACACCCATAATTATTCAAAATTATAAAAAAAGAGAATAATAAGACAAAGTTACCCTTAATATATAAGAAATTTCGGATTTTCTATCTGCTGAGTAAAGAGTCCGCATAACTCGCTATGCGTCCTATTTTTTCAGGGGTATAATTGGTATGCAAACTTGAATATAACACATCTAAAAAATCGTGTCTTGGAATTTTACAAATTTTATCTCGTTAGAAAGCTTTTAAAGAACTCTACAAAACGAGTACAAACAACAATATCAAATTTGAATTTTTTACGAAAAAATCGGAAGTGATTATCATTTTAGGGAGAAATTTCGAAAACTGGATACATTACCATTATGCAGCCACCATAAAGGATCCATAACACATTATGCAGACACCACAAAGGATGCATAACAAATTATGCAACCATATTTTGGTTTATGCATCCACTAGTTAGGTTATGCAATCACTAAAACGATGTATATGCCTAAAAAATAACATTCTAACAAAGAAAAAAAAATGATGCATGACACATTAGGGTAACTCCTATGGTATGGAGGTAAAAACATCCATAACTCAAGGAGTATCCACATATATGTGGACTCTTGGTAATTAGTGGAGTCAAAACCCACTATGGGAAAAAACCAAAAAACTAATCCATCCGATCCCTTGCAGTTCGGATTTGGGGAAATAAAGGATAAAAAAAAATTCATCCTACTATTCCATGAACAGATGAGACGAACTTGCATGTAATTTTAAATATTTGAATTAGCAACGTTTATGACTGTTCCAAATTCAACATAAACCGTTGCACAAGCTTAGGAGTGTACATAATTAGTTAATTACACTCTTCATAAAATGTGGAACTCCTGTCCGGTCTTGGAGTGGTCGGATGGAAAAGGAAATTTTATTACATCCGGTCATTAAGTGACCGGATGGGAGAAAAAAAAATTAAAAAAAAATACATCCGGACACTTAATGTCCGGATGATGTATCCGGTCATCCAATGACCGGATGGACTACTCCATAGGGACCTCCTCAAACTTGTGGAGTACCATGTGGACTTCACAAACATATGGATGATAAATTCACCCATAGTGGCGCTTTTTGGTCTATAAGATATGGACCATCACAAAGATATGGATGACTTTCTTCTCTATAGGAGTTGCCCTTATGCAGTCACAACAAAAGACGCATACCGCGTTGTGCAAGCATATTTTGGTTCATGCATTAACTAATTTGATTATGCACCACTAAAACATGTATAAATCTAAAAATTAACATTTCTACAAAAAACAAATGAATAACAAATTATGCAGTCATTTTTTCGATTGCGTAATATGTAATGCACTAATTTTTATAGCTGCATAATAGGTTATGCAACTATTTTTCTTTTATTGATTTAAGTGTTAACTAGCATAAATAAATTATGCAGCCATCTTTTCTGAAGTATAATAGCTTATGCATCTATTTTCTCGGGTGCATAACAAGTAATGCATCCATTATTATTGTTGCATAACAGATTATGCAGTCATTTTCCTATTTCAGCGTTAACAAAAAAGTGGTTGCATAACATTATGTAACCATTTTTCGAAAGCATAACAGGTTATGTAAGCACTTTCGCAGCTGCATAACAGATTATGCAGTCATTTTTAGGTTGCATTACTCGTTATGTTTAAAAGTTTATGAAGCAATATTTTTTATTTTAAGTGCTAACAAAACAGCGGTTGCATAAGTACGCTATGCAGTCAAGAAAATGATTGCATAATAGGCCATGCACCCATGTTTGTAGCTGCCTAACGAGTTATGCAACCTTTTTTTTTGGTTGATTTAGGAAAAGTTAACGCATAATGCATTATGCATCCATTTTCTCGAATGCATAACAAGTTATGCACCAACTTTCTCCGATGCATAACAGATTATGCAACAATTTTTATAGGTGTATAACAGATCATGCGGTCACTTTTTATATCAGTGCCAACAAAATGTGACCGTATAATGCGTTATGCAACCTTTTTTTTGAATGCATAACAGGTTACAATATGGTCAGCCACTACAAAAATATTAACTTGCAAAAATTCTTTAATTGCAAAAAATGACAAGTCATGCAATTACAATATGGTCATCGACAACACAATAATATATCAAATGAAAAAATCTATTTGTCGTTCTTAGGTGGGCTTTTTATATCTCATTACTGTCATGATTGGGATCATTTGGATTAACCGTATTGTCATCTCTTATTTCAAGTGTGCCTCCCTATGTTCTCTTTCCACCTGATCCCCTGCAACGACAACACAACACTGGGTCCTAAAACGACATATAAGAAAATATGAAATAAAAAAGACAATCAAAGGCATGAGCAGCAACCGTTAGAGTGTCACTACCAGCCACCATTATAATCTGCAAGAAAGAAAAAAATCAATTTTCAATCTGCACTCAACCTTGAATTTAACAATTGCACTAAACTAAAAATTTGCATTTGTTGTACGAGGTAATAATAGAGGTCCCTCAATCTCCTTACAGTCTAACAACATAAACTAGTTGTCGAAAATGTTTTAAACATGTCTAAACAAATATACAAGCAATGGCATGGAGAAGATAGACAGTACCTTGAAGCATGTCAATTCGCAACAAATAATGCAATAATAAACAAAAATGGGATAGGAATTTGGATGAAATAATACCACCTTTTCATTTCTGTCTTCCTAAGCACTTTCTGCGACCGAATCAAATAATTCCAAATTAGACCATCTCACTCCAAAACCCCTATATGTTCAACCAATTCAGGCAACACATAATTCCCAAATCATTCAATTAACAATGTTGCATTAGCCAATTTCTGAACCTAACTTTGTCGCTGCACATCATTTCTTGACCGAGACCAACAATTCACAGCAAGAACCAACCACTTATCCAAGCTACAAATTCCTTATTCAAGTGCTTTTTTCTCATAAGAACCATCTCTAAGTCCTTATCATTCTTAAAGTGAGTAAGTACACTACAGTATAATGTGCAAAACAACAGAACCTATATCTCGAACATTTGTTACATTTCATTTTCTTCTTTGTTTTCATTCATTTATCATTTGAAATTCTGAACGGGGTACGAAATGGGTGTTCTTGAATAGATAAAAGAAATATTAACATTCTAACTAGACTTGTAATTTTCTTTCTATATAAAATATGAAAGAAAAAGATCAATCAAAGTGATTAATTGCCGAACCTTGTAACCGTTATTAGAAACAAATCCATCACGCTCCCATCCGGAATGGTTTGTATCTTTACTCTCTTTATAACAAACTCAAGATCACATAAAACCATTGTCACATCTGCCAAAATCGTTCAAAATTAACACCTATTCCAAAAAAATTGACTTCACCGGTAAACCTTGATTCAAACCCATTTCTAAGGTTGCATTACTAGGAAGAGCAAGCCTGTTAAATGCTCCAAACCCCTAAAATTCTCAAATACAAATCCAAATTCTAAAGTAAAAATTGATATATTACCATGCAATAATCTATATCATTATGTTTGTAGATTCCCTAGGAAGAGAGGATCTTCATATACAACGAGAGAAAAATGGTTATGATTCTATTCAGTTGTTAATCTTCCAGATCTAAAACCTAAAATGAAAATCCAAAACACAACAAAGATATAGATTCCTTACCAGATCAATAAATTCCCCAACGATAAACGAAATAAAAATTGAAGCCAAATGGGAAAAAAAAACGAATCCTAGATCGCCTTTAAGTTTATAGAAATCATAAGAAAACAACAAAAGCAAATATATAAAAGCGGAAAGAGGAAAATTGAAATCGAACAAAACCTAGAAAGGAAAATTGGAAGTTTAAATCTAGAGAGAATCTCACTTGCAAAGAAAATCTCACTTGCAAAGAAAATCAGCAGCTTCTCTCTTGCCTTTCTCTTTTTTCCGTGAAGAAAACGAAGAAAGATGAAAAACGAAGAAATAAGAATCTGGAAGGACAATTTGGGATTAACGATAAAACAAAAACACAATTTCGGAAATTACGGGCATGGGAGGAATTTTCTCAGGAAAATTGGGTGCGCGCGTGAACTTTCGCGCCCCTGGGTTTGTGAGTGAAAAATAATGAAAAAATGGGTCTAGTAGTAATTTTCACTTTTAGATAAGAAAACACCAGCGGAGCCAGCCCAAGACAAGGATACTGCTGGGCTGGCCCCAAAGCCTGATTATGTCTTTGTTATGGGCTCCAAAGCCCATTTTGTCACTTTTGCCTATCCTAAAATTTTGGAATTTTTTGTCTACCCGTTAATGGTTTCTTTGCTCCATCGCCAGTAAGAAACTCATCATATCGAGGAGATGACAACTGAATTTTGATTATGTTAATGGATACAGAAAATTGTGATAATGATGAAATGGGCGGATTACTCTCTTCTGGAACATTATACTCTTATTGAAGAAGACAAATCTCAATGTCAGAATTTTTTCTAAAGCCATTTTTCAAATATCAGTTTTCTCTGTGAAACAAGATATATGTAGTTTTTTATTATTCTCATCTTTGATGTATTTGGTAATCATGTATTCAATTTTACAGTATTAATGAAATCAAAGTGTTTCCTTCAACAAAAAAATAAAAAAAGTAATAATGCTTTTTATGGGAGTGAGATCTACCGCCCTATTCACCGTTGGATGCTCACATTAGCCCCCAAGAGAGTTGGCTTAGAAAATTCAGATCTTCCATGTATGGGTGGGTGGGTGCCCAAAATTTGGGTCCCAAGCTATGTGACACCCAGTATGAATCCTAAGTCCTAACACCTCTAGATGACAACCCTTTTGGTATCAATGCCAACATCTAAGAGCAGTTCCTATGGACTCAACAAACTTGATAGATTGTTGATTTTTCTCCCACTATGGACTCAACAAACATGAAAAATGGATGTTCAAACCAACAAATTTTGTTGGTTTGTTCATTGTGTTGGATGATGTAGCGAGCGATTAATGATAGGACGGGCGAGCTTGCCTCAAACGCTGGCGTTTGAGACACAAGTGCTGGCGCGTGAGACAACAGCGCTGACGCTTTTATTTCCAACGCGTGCTGAAAGTTGAAACGCCAAACTTCTTCTTAAAAGCGCCAATGGCTCCTTCAATCCAACGGCTGATACTGTTTATGGTTTCCCTGTAAATTCAGTTCATCTCCGGACTTAAAACTCACACCTTCTTCATCACTACCTCAAAATTAGATATTTTATATCTTTAATTTTTCTTTTCTTTTTCAAACAAAACTATTCATATCAACTCAATCTACTAGAAAAAATCTCATCTCTCCATATTTCATTTCTAACAAATATTGCATCCTCACAACAACAATGACAACAACGATCACAACAACGAGCACAACAACGATCACAACAACAAACACCACAACAAACACATAACAAACACCACAACAAACACAACAACAATCACAACAAGAAACACAACAAAATATACAACAATCACAACCAAGAAACACAAGAATTCGTGGTGTCAGGTATACGATGGATGAAGACGAGTCACTTTGCAGAAATTATGTATTATATACATTAGATGAAATCAATGGTATTTATCAAGAAAAAAAAAAATTATGATAAGATTTTTCAAAATTTTTGTGAAGAAACAGGTAACCCCAATAGACGTGATGGCGATGGGTTGTCTCATCGTTTTCATGCAATTTCAGCAGCCGTTAGTGAATATGTAGCTTTGATCACTCAAATGTGGAACAAAAAAAAAAGCGGTGAAGGCGAACCGGATGTGGAACGAAGATGTCAGGAAGAGTGGCAAAGATCCCACAAAGGTTGCAGCTTCCAACATGAAAAGTGTTTCACCATTTTGAGGGTGCTTAACAAGTTTAATCCATACTTGATGGAAGGTCATCAAGTGCCTGCAAGATCACCATATGGTCCAGTCTCGCAGGATTTTCAGAATTGAAGGCATGCTTCCTCACTTGATGGAACTCCATGTAGTCAGGAACAACACAACACTAATCTAGACGTTAACACCAACGTCAAGAGAAGAAGAGGAGGTGGTCAGAAAGCTGCAAAAGCAGCAAGAGACGCAGCCCAACGAGCGGCATTAGAAGGAGGTTCAAGCGAGTTCAATTATGCTGATCACAAGGAATTCGAGATGCAGATAGAAGTAGATAGAGTCAGGGACCGTGGCATTGCTATAAATAATCAACAAAAAAGTCATCTTTCGCGAGAACAATACTACAGGGATTGTAAGCTAAGCAAGTTACTCTCCTTGAACACTTCAATAATGAATGAACGACAATATGCTGCATGGACTAAGCAAATGGATGCGGTCGAACAACAACAACTCCAGGCCGAACAATAACAACTCCAAGCCGAACACC
>JAJJMB010007553.1:3703034-3922730 GCA_023531105.1 Papaver atlanticum
CCCCCTCAAACACACCACCCCCCCCCAACAAACTCGCTAGTATGTGAATGTGGAAGAAGACGAAGAAGATGATGCCTCAGAAGAAAACGAAAATGAATACAGCAGTCTTGCTAGCTGATTTTAATTCATGTTTAGTTTAATTTAATTTAATTCAATGTAGTCATTTAATTTAATTCAGTTTAGTTTAGTTTAGTTTAATTGTACTCGTTTATTTAAAATTACTTTTAATATAATTGCCTCAATTTCAATTTTAAGTAAACAAACAACTTTAAATTCGTTTAAACAAACAACTTTAGATTAAAAAACATATTAATTAAAATAAACAACAATACTAAATTGAAAATAACACTAAAATTGAAAATAACATCTATCTCCCTCTCCCTCGCCCCGGCGCATCATCTGCTGCTCCTTTTAAACCCCAAAGGTGCTTGGTTAAATCTTGTCTTAATTGTCCATAGATTCCCCGGTTTTGGAGTCTGTCAGTGGTAAGTCTATATTCTCTTGCCGGGCGCCCATGCTCTACCACAAGATTCTTGGTTAAATCTACATCTGGAAAACTAGTCCAGGTTGGGTCACGCCTTGTTTCTTCAATGACCATGTTATGCATAATGATACAAGTCAGCATAATTTTGTTCATTTCTTGAATATCAAAAAAGTGTGCCGGCCCAGCTACGATGGCAAACTTCCTTTTCAGTATGCCAAAAGCGCGTTCAACATCCTTTCTGCATTTCATTTGTTGGCTGTTAAAGTACTTCATATCATTCGAAGACGTCGGTCCAAAACCTACCTGTTTATAAGTTTGAACCATAGTTGACCATTCTGGATAGATTCCGTCTGCTAGATAATAACCCTGAGTGTAGTGATGACCGTTGATGGTGAAATTACAGTGCGGCGCGACCCCATTCTTAAGATCTTCAAACAATGGTGACTTATATAAAACATTGATATCGTTATTTGAACCCGGGAGTCCAAAAAAGGCATGCCAAAACCAACAATCATAAGTAGCCGAAGCTTCCAAAATTACAGTTGGTTTTGGATAATGACCCTTATATTGGCCTGCCCATTCAACCGGACACGCATGCCACGTCCAGTGCATGCAGTCAAGACTACCTAGCATTCCTGGAAAACCCCTCTCGGTGTTTTCTGCAGTTATTCTTTCAACATCTCCCTGAGTAGGCTTTCTTAAAAAGGTTGGACTAAAATGCTCGACTATTGTTTCGCAAAACAATTTGAGATACCTGAAGGCAGTTGTTTTCCCAATACGGATGTAATCATCCGTGGAATCCGTTGGTACCCCGTAACATAGTATACGGAGGGCCGCAGTGACCTTTTGCTCGGGACTAAAGCCTCGTACATGTCGTGCATCATACTGATAATTAAATAAAGGTTGTACCTGACAAAGCTCCGCAATAATCCTTTGCGTCAAGTTGCGGCCCATGCGGAATCGTCGCTGAAAATCCTCATCGGAATAGACACAATCATGATTAAAATAATCATGCATCATCTTTTCGTGGTAAAAATATCGATCTCGCCACGTCCATCTTCTAGTCGCAACTTCATATGGCTCTAAAGACTTTGGTATGATCCCGGATTATAATTGCAACATAAAATTTCGCCTTCTTCTATCTTGATCTGCATCTTCATCCATTTGACGCAAAAACTCCATACACATTTCTTCATCTTCTTCATACAACATTTCATCCATCTCCATATCTTCCTCAGAAGAATCAAAATCAGAATTCATGGTTGAAAATTGAAAGCAATTGAAAGAAATGATTGATCGGATGAAAGATTGTTGTGAATTTGTGAGATCAAACTCGAGCCGTATTTATAGAGGCAAAAACTAGCCGGTAGAAACTAGCCGTTCCGGTGACCGTTGAAAAGTAGTCGTTGGCGACCTTGGTTCAAACGCCAGCGCCTCTTTTACAAACACCAGCGTTTGTGCAACGGCCTCCAGCGATTTATCATTGAGCGCCAGCGTTTGTATTACAGTCGCGCGCTAAGCTATCTAACGCCCAGCCCTTTACCATAGTGGAAAACACAGTTTGTTCATCCACGTGGCTCAACAAAATAATAAGTTTGTTCATTGCCATAGGAATTGCCCTAACAGTAAATAAGACAGTGAGTCCCAATGCCACCTAATGTTGGGTGAGCTATAAATTAAGAGCATGAGCCACATATCATAAAAAATGATCTAGTAGTGAACATGATCTATCCCTTGGTACACTTATATGGTTCAACAGCTAAGGGCATGCTGATGAGATTTCTAATCTCTCATACAAAGGAAATAGACGACCCCAACTGGAGCCCTGGATTCAACATAACTGAATTCCAATCCCCAATCTCAGGGTTTTGATAGGGATTCATAAATCAAGGGAATGTTGTGGTCACAGGGATTGTCATTAATAAATAGTGAAACAAAAAAAACTAACATTTGATATCATTCTGTACATCTATCAGCAAAAAATGTACCAACTGATAGAAGTTGCATACTATTCTGTACATCTAACATGGAATATAAACAAGACTGATATCTAAAATAAGTAACAGAAAATGCAGTTGTTGGTTTTTAACGTCTACCTCAAACCTCACTTGAACCTAGACATAACACATGTGGTGATAAAGTCAAACAAAACTTCCACGAGCGGCTGAAAAGTGAGAAAGTACAAAAGCACTGGAGCTTGAGGCTAACCATACCAAAGTATCATGGTTAACTTTGGCTAACCTGATTAAGAACACCCGAGTTGGAAGCAGACGACGAATGTTATCGCAAGCCCTTTCATACCAAATCAACCTGCGAAAAAACGATATTATGTTTAACTGAACTCATGCAGTATTGTGGTGTCATTGAAACAAATAACCAATGCTAAGCACAAAGGCATGAAGAAGAAACAAGAGCTCAGAAACAAACCCGGTGCAAGAAAGTAACAGCGTAATCTGGCGTATCATAACTCATCACAATGTTGATGCGATCGATGTCTATTCCTCTACCAACCTAATCTATTGCGACAAGAATCCTTTTATGCCCCTCCTTGAAACCTTTGTAGCCAGTCAACCTGTAACATATCAAAACCTCCATTTCAGGTAACGAAATCGATAACTTCGCTTATCTTGGTGATTTAATCATTCAATTTATCATTGTATATTATTAATTATTTGAACAGGACAGGCAGATCAGACTCTATCATTAAAACTCAAGCACAAAATTAGGATCATTTAAATTGTATACTAATAGTAGTATACTTGTATGTTAACCAAATCACGACCAGAATCACTAGGGCATTTAAACCTTCATGCACACACATCAAAATACTGTAACAAGTCTGAAAGTAAATTAAATGAAATCCAAGAAAGAAGAGAATATATACCTTTGATCCTGTGACATTCCAGAATGGATGCAAACTGATTGGAAGTCGCACTCCACAGGTAAGTTGTTAAGTGCAGCTGCTCTGCTCACACTTTTGACACAAATAACACCTTGCTTGAAGTCCAATGCATCCAGTAGATCATTCAACTTGCAATTTTTCTCCAGCTCGGTCACCAAACAGAAACGTAATCAAAGGAAAAGGTTGGTAGGCGAACAAAATACTCAACAAACAAATATTAGATAACTAATACCTGCACAAGACCGTGTGGGGTCAACTTCGCCTCATCGTCAACATTGATTTACATTGGCAGTAAGTAAAATGTCAGATCAAAGCAGATTAGGTCTGTCCTTCATGATAACTACAACAAGATACATGCGAACTACATTGAACTCTTTGCTAATGAATGATGAAACTAAACTACATTGAACTCTGTCACGCACCACTCCAAGCTGAAGTCAACTGTAACAATGGGTGACACGGGAAACAACAGCAACAAATGACCAAGACAGAAGTTTTAAAGAACAAAATCATCATGACCCAATGGGAGTTATATCCTAAAAGCTGCTACATTACAGGGTACAGTACAAGGAAAAGATCTACAGATTCTCTGACAACAATATTCAAAAAGCCTCCAGAAGCTAGCCAGAACACAATGCATGAAGTAGAGAGTGCACTGGAGACGACTTTTAAGATATTTCCTGTCTAAAATAATCTAATAAAAAGAACTGGTCTCCAAAAACAGCTTCAGAAAAGGTTTATTTATTTTCATTCTTTGTTCTTTTGATTACAGTAACTCTTGCCACCAGAAGCACTTGAATATAAAACAAAAGTCCTGTACCACAAAAGATTTTTTTTTTATATTCAAGTGCTTCAGGCTGCATGAGTTTCACAATCTTTTTCATAAAATCCTCCCCGAATTGCTTGTTTGCTACACAAAGTACTAGCAAAATCATATGTAAGACCCACTGTAATTGTTCTAGGATCCTTCTTGAGAAATTTGTGAGCCATTTCTCAGAGACCTTCATATACTGCATCCACTGGTGGGCCATTTACTTCCGAGATAAATTCCTCACCTCTAACCTCCAGTATACACAATTTGTAAGTGATACGTGTACAGTTTACCAACTTCAGATGATTGTGTTTGTCCGTCAGCAATACCACTTACAGTATCTTCTTCTGATGCAAATAATGTTAACGATGACGATATGGCATATACCAATTTTAAACCAAATTGAACTTTAAAAAAAAAATCATAACACAGCCAAATTAAACAGTTTGGTATATACTATAGTTGGTTGTATTTAACAATAATGTTACTATTTAAGTTAACACTAACTTGGAATAAAGATTGGTATGTACTACTCCAAGCGAAGAGTAAAAATTGCTCATACATGCACATACCCTCTTTGACACCACAATAAAATTCACTGGACAATGGATCATTAATTTTTTATGCGGGTTGACTTTCGATGAGATATACTTATTTGTACTATCAGTTCTCTAAACTGATAATAACAATCCGATTAAACTCATCGAATCTGAAGCAAATATTCAACACAAACTAATATATGGTTCCATAACGAATAGCTGTCTACGATAAACTGATAATGGGTTTTCACTTTTCAACACCTTTAACTTCGTCATTGTCACTTGTACAATTTATTATCAGCCTTGCCAACGCTTCTTAAAATGTCTAGAATCTGTTTTTCTGCATTCACCTCTTGAGACTCTCCTAGTTTACGTTTAGCTCGAATTTTGTTTGAAATTCAACCAGTTCAGCTAATTAAGATTCTACTAGTTTAGCATGTAATTCAGCGAGTAATATGTAAAGTGCTTCAAGCCAACCATCCATCACTTGTGGAGATTCAACCAGAGGCCAATGAAACATCATTTCTTTATCAGCGAGTAATAGTCATTCTCTCCCAAACACTAAGTAGCTAACATTTGATGTCATTTGGTACATCTATCATCAGTACATCTACATATAGTAATAACAGACTGTATGAATTTTGAGAATCAATTTGGATGACAACAAACCAAAAGGATATAATATTAAAATCCATACATTACTAATTTGTATACAGAAATGGTATCATGAACTGTGTAAATGTAATACTGAGATATAAACTTAAGCAAGATAATTTCTATGAACGATGAAGAAGAAAAAGAATCTCAAAATACAATAAGCAATAACTAAATCAGCAAGCCAGCAGTAGAAATCTGAAACATCACCTTCAGCAGCTGTTAAAGTCAACTCGTTATTACCAGAGGGATCTGATGAAGAATTAAGGTTCAATGAGTTTGAGCTGCATTGTTGTTGAGGTGAGAGAAAAGAAAGGATTTAAAGGGATCAGATTCAGAAAAAAAAAAAAAATTCTTGAAGGGTTGTTTTTCTTCCTTATTTGTTTTTTACCGAGAGAGCACGACATACTGAATGTGCCCGTGCCAAAAAAAAAAAAAAAAAAAAAACACCAACAAGTGCCTTTTCCGGATGTGCGGCCTGACTGTTTCTGACTGTCTCTGACTCTGTAGATTGGGTTGTGTATCAGGATTTTGATTGGTTGGGCTAAACTACATAACTCAAATCTCCTGGGCCCTGGCGCCACGCGAACAAGTTCTAGAACAATTGCCGAACAGCCATGGTACATTGGTAATTTGGTACTGCCGTTGAGCGGTAGCAATTAAACCACGATGCGTATCTATGGCCATAAAACCTCAATAAGACTTTTGGACATCATTGCTGTAAATAATGAAACCTGTTTTGAGGCATACTGAATTTTTTTGAGGCATACTCATTCATTATCCCATCTAGGGTGGGTTTATAAGGGGTGTCTAAAGGTAGTGCAATTACCTATATATCCTTAAACAATTTAAATTACTAGAGTGTCCTTATTCTCAAAAACCTAAAATCAAAATAACCTTTAAACTTAAACATCTTGGACTCCAATTCAATCAAGCAATTAATCAAGCAAAGAAAACACGAATCGAAGTGAGCGATGTTGGAGTGCGAAATCCAAATCTCAATTGCTCTCAGATAGACTTTTGATTGATAGATGAGTTCAAGTCTCTACATACCTTTTGTTGATGAAGTTCCACAAGCTCCCCTTAGTAGTTCTTCGTCTTCAATCGATGAACGTTGTGAAGTCTAATGCTCAACTACACTTTCTATCCTAATCCGACACTTAGCTATAAGTAGACTAGAAATCAAGACTTATAGTTTTGACAACAAGCTTGAGATAGCAACGCTTGAGAGTTCGACCGAAAAGTGCTCTAACAAATGGGATTTACCTTTTTCCTTTATGATTGATGGCTTAACAATCATGTTAACATCTTTTCCATCAGAAGATATGATGCTTGGAGTCTCCGTTCAAATATGGGATTGTGAACGAAGTACACAAAACTAGCTCCACAAGCAATCTTTTGATAAAAAGAGTTTTCATGGAAGGAAAAGGGAATGTAGGATTGCGGAACCTATATACAGAGTAAGTAGGATTCACGTACGAACACTCTTAACCCTAAAAGAAAGGGGGAAATGTCGATTTTAACCCTATTTTAATGATCAAACATGGAAAACCTTTTCAATACCATTTGAGGATATGAAAAGATCAACAGAATTCCAGAAAACAAAAGAAAGAAAAATAAACAAAATATTTTCTTTTCCTAAAACCCGATTGTGCATAACTCTTGTCTCTTTGAATTCGAGCACGTGAGACAAGATGCACTTTCAACACAATTAGGCTGTGTTGGGGTGAACAATAATCTGTTCACCATGTGATTCCAGTCTGGAATTCTCAGTTCCCTTTTTCATGGGTCGTTTAGACCTAGTTCTTTTCTGTAGAGGTCTAACTTTTTCTTTAGAAATTAACTTCTTCGGAGATGAGTTAAATTTACATACTTCAGATGGATTCGAATTCAGAACAAGTTTGATCTTGTTTGCTTATCGATTTTCTCTCCGTTGAAGTTTGTTGACATATCTTACTTTATGTTTGTACTTGAAACAATTAGAGAGTTCATGACCCGTAATAGTACAATAAGAACATGTCAATGTGGAGGATGGTTCAGGCACCATAGCCGAGCATTCTGCTAAACAAATTGAAGTACCTGAAACATGTGAGATAGAATTTTCAGTAGATAGAGTAAAGTCCATTTTATCCTCCAAAGTGGTCGAATAAGTTTCTCTAGGAAGAATATCAAGATTGATGTACGTATTGATACAATTATCAAAATTAATATTTACGCCAAGGAGTGCAACACTTGATTTTTCATCTTCATTTGAATCATAGTGATCAAGCATTTCATCAAGAGTTGCAACAAGACCTTTATTTCCAGTGTATTTTCTACGATTTGGATACCCATTAGCAAAATGACCAAAACCTTTACACTTGAAGCACTGGGGCATATCTTCATCATCAGTGTCAACAGTGTCCCTGTTTTTAGGAGGGGCGTAATCATAAGGTTTAACTGATGATCTGGGTTTATCTCTGGTGAACCGTTTACTTCTGTTCAAAAGAAGATCTCTAAACTGTCTTGTAATCAGAGAGACTGAGTTGTCAAGATCTTCATCTGATGAATCAGTCTCAATAGGATCAGCCACAAAGTTGCCAACACTTTTACTTTTGTCAAGTAATTTAGTATTCTTTTGTGCTTTGAAAGCAATATCCTTTCCAGATTTGGATATATCCCCATGATCAAATATTTTTAACTTTCCAATAAGTAAGTTTCTGGAAAGTGTTTCAAGGTTATTTCCTTCAACGATATCATGTTTCTTAGATTCGTATCTAGCTGGCAGCGATCTGAGAATTTTCATCACAATGTCCTTTTCAAGAATAGTCTTACCCAATGAAAAAGATGCATTAACTATTTCAGATACTTTGTGATTAAACTCATCAAATGAATCTTCATCAGTCATACGAAAGTTTTCCCAATTAGAATTTAGGATTTGAAGCCTAGCTTATTTCTCAGAGGTATTCCCTACGAATACAGTTTCTAAGATATCCCAAGCATATTTAGACCAAGTGCATATAGTCACATGGTGCGGAAGATCTGGGGTAATGGCATGGATTATAGCATTTAAACCGTCAGAATTTTGCTTTGCAGCGAGAATCTCGTTAGGCTCATACAAACCAACATCCTTTAGAACAGTTACATCGTTTACAGTAACCATTGGAGGATTATAACCATTAACAACACGAACCCATGATTGAAAATCACGTGCTTGAAGAAAGTCATGCATAGCAATTTTCCACCATAAGTAATTCGATCCATCGAAGACTGGCGGTACGTTTATAGAGATAAAACTTCTGTCCATAGAGTCAGATTGCTACAAACACAGACTTATGAGGTCTTTAACGTGTTTTCCTGCTCTGATACCAATTGAAAAAGCGGGGGTATAACAACCTCACCCAATATTTCGTTTAGGAGATCTGTATGGACTAACTCCAATATTATTCCGAGAGCACCAGCTTATAAAGCGAGCTCAACCAAGAAAGATATCAAAGAGTCATATCTTTTTTTCTCAAATCAATCAGCAAATAAAATAGATAGAAATCTATGAGCCTGATTGATATGAGAAATACTGATAGACGCATTATTGTGTCTAATATGTCTCAATTGTATATATTGTTAGTATTCGATTTTGTATTTATTTTGTTATTTCATGTCTTTGTAGGTATTTTTAGAGAAATAAGCTCTTGCGATGAAATTGGCTCGTAAAGTGGTGCTTTACACCCCAGGATAGAGTACTAAAGGCACCCCAGAAATGCACCGGAAGCACCCCAGAAATGCACCGGAAGCACTCCAGAAATACACCGGAGGAACCCCGAAAAAGTGTTGAAAACACCCCAGAAAAAGTGTTAAAGGCACCCACCAAAATTACTAAAGGCACCCTAAAATGGATAAGGGTGCCCCCAAGGCAGCCGAGCTGCTAAAGGCACCCGCGTTTTGGATTCAGGGCACTACACCCTTCTTCATCGTTTGAAAAATAATTTTGGCGGGAAAATTTTTCATTTTTCTGCGGAATTTTCTGTTGGATTTTTGGAGGAGTTTCAGTGAGATTCAATCACTGATTTTGATTGGGATGAACGTGATATGCCCAAACAATGGTGGTATGAGTGTTTTAATGCGTTCAGTTGGGCTAAATTTTCATCGGGAAGGAAATATGCAACCTCGGAGTTTATCGTGCTTGAACGTGTTTTGATTGAGTTGTGATGGAGTTTAGTTGCTGCAGAAGTGTGGAGGAGTCAAATAAGGAGTTCATGGAGAGAATAGGGAGACGTTCATAAAAAATCGAGACAAAAAAAGTTACAGGAAAAACAATTTTTCTGCTGGTGAAGAAGGTACGAAGAACATAAGACCCTTAAAGACCGTCGTTCTTCAACAGTGCCAGTGACGGTATTCCTTTATCGTTTTATATAACAATTGATTTTGTAACAAATATAAGTGTTACAAAACCCGGTTTTATTCATTTTTCTCCCATTTCATCATTTGTGAACCATTTTTGAGCATTAATAAAGATTAATTTTGAGCATGTTTCCATGATAATGATGAGCTAATTCTCGCGTAACCAAAGCATGGAGGAAGCTATTGTTGCATGAATAATTGGTAATTATTTTACTTTTCTCTAATTTTGCAATTTATAATTCACTCAAATTACTGCTTTGCAGAATTTTAATTGTTTGCATAATTTTTCCTAATTAGTTGTGATTCAATTAGATAGGTTATGCTTTGGTTAGATAATCTATGCTTAAGGGATACAATTAATGTTTGAGAATATGCTTGATAATTTGTGAATTAAGAAAAATAGATTTTAAAAATAATTAGAGTTTTGGAATTTTTATCATCATTTATTCATGTGTAATAGTGGAATCTAGTGTCTTGGTTATTTTCACTCTAAAAAAAAAAAACAAATTTGGATTTAAATTTTCTCTACTTTTAGTTTAAATAAATCTAAATTCAATTGCTTTCACAAGTCTTACGAACCTATTACTACAACAAAGTTGAAATCACATCAAATACCTGGACGGTACCAAAGACCAATGCCCAAGTGTCAATCAATTTATAACCAACAAACAAGGTCGGATTTACCAATTGATTGAACTACGCACAACCTGTGATATTTCAATTATATAAACAAATATAATGCGGAAAAGAAATAACACAGACACCGGAAATTTTGTTAACGAGGAAACCGCAAATGCAGAAAACCCCCGGAACCTAGTCCATATTTGAACACCATACTGTATTAAGCCACTACAGACACTAGCCTATCACAAGTTTACTTCGGACTGGAATGTAGTTGAGCCCTATAACCAAGTCCCACACCAATTAAGATACAATCGCGTTCCTTATGCCTCTAGAACCACGCCGGATTCTGCGCACTTGATTCCCTTAGCTGATCTCACACACAACTAAGAGTTGCTACGACCCAAAGTCGAAGACTTATAAATAAATCTGTCTTCCACAGATAATTTATTCTGATAGATAAATCTGTCTCCTACAGAATTACCTATAAAGATTTTGTTCCGTCTTTTGATAAATCAAGGTGAACAAGAACCTATTGATAATCCGGTCTTATACTCCCGAAGAGCAGCCTAGAAATATCAACCACCTCACAATAACTTAACTATATGGTAGTATAATAAGTTAATGTGGAACCACAAAGTCTAAAACGAAGAAATTTGTGATTACTTTTTATATCTTACCTATCATGGATAAATCTCGAGCAAATGTTAGAGAAGATTGTACTCAATACGATAGAACAAGTAAGATCAGAATATGCAACTACAGAGAAAATAGTTGGATCTGGCTTCACGAATCCCATATGAAGTCTTCAAGTCGTTAACCTAATAATGGTTTTGAAAAACCTAGGTTAAAGGAGAATTGACTCTAGTCGCAACTAGGACACATGAAAGTGCCGTTATTAAATTTTGCAGTTGCTAGAGTTCTCCCTTATATAGTTTTTCAAATCAGGGTTAGCTTACAATATCAAAGCTAAGATAGCTTAGTAACAATGCATTCAATATTCACGGTTAGATGAAATCCTGATTTAAGATTAAAGCTAAGTTTGCTTAAAACCAAAGCAATATCTCTCCACTGCTAGCTGGTATTTGCTTTTTACACACAAATGAAATATACCTTCATTTAGATATAGGTAACCGTACCTAAACATGTATATTGAGTTGGCTCAATAACAGTTAACCGAATTTAGCTATATGAACACTTTTGTCTTAACCACATTCATCTAACACCTCTAGATCAAATATGATGATCAATCAATCATGAAAGATAATCAAACAAATCTAATTGTGTTTCATAGAGTTGTTCAATTGTTCACTATCTCATAGAAATATATATGACCAAATTGAATCAAAATATGATTGATTCGTAATCATACACAGTACTTATACAAGAATCAATTCATGAACATTAAGCCACGGTTTGCAAAGATTGCATTCCTTAATTCATGAATGTATTTGTTCATGAGTATGAAAAACACACTTAACCGATTTTAGAACTTAAACCACTAAGTGCATAAACCAGTATGCAAATTATAGCTTCTGGACTTTGGTCTTGTCCAACCGTTTGCAAATGGGTATGCAAACATCCGTCCCGGACCTAACTCAGGTAGAACTATTCGCATACTAGGTATGCAAACAAGGTTCCCTGACTTAATAGTTAAAACCGTTCGCATACTATGTATGCAAACAAGGTTCCCGGACCTGAATCATACCAAAAAAGTTTGCATACTAGGTACGCATACTATGATGTATCCAGACAAAGGTTTTTGTTCTATACTCCCATGTCAATTATTGAAACATCCTTAGAAGACGACAATAGCTATCTCACACAAACTATTAGCTTCAAGTAATTTTCAAGTGATCGAATGATCAATACGAAACTTTCCAAGTCGACATCAAATGATTTTCTCACACAAATCATGTAAGATATTTCAAGGCAATTTCCACATGATCATCTTTTGACTCAATATTTAGTTTCCAACAAATAAATTGTTTCCAACCAAATTTGTCAAGAATAATGATGAACGTAGTTAAAGCAAAAAGCATTCAACTCGTATTTCGAGAAATAGATAAGCGAGTTAAACTCAGCTCGAAATATCAAATATGTATAATATAAAAGTCTATATAGCTATATGACTTAGTCTCATTAGGAGATAAACTAAAATAGACTTCTGAGTGATAGATAAGTTTTAGTCTTCACATACCTTTTGTTGATGAAGTTCCTCCAAGCTCTGCTTAGTAGATCTTCGTCTTCAATCGATGAACCCTGTGAAGTCTAAAGCTCAACTACACATTCTATCCAAATCCGAGACATAGCTATAAGTAGACTAGAAATCATAACTTATAGTTTTGATCAACTAAACTTGACAAACAAGATTGAGATAGCGACGCTTGCGAGTTCGACCGAGCAATGCTCTAACGCGGTGAAACTGAAGATGGAGTGATCCAAAGAATTGCAGCGAGTGGTAGCAAACTAACAAAAGACCTTTTCATTTTTTAGCTTGTTTGAATATCCTTAGAGAAATTCACAGGTTCAATGCCTTCTGCCTTCTTGATAGTCTACCGGATGCTCCACAAGTCACTCCATGAACGAGGATATTGATTACCTCGCTTTTATGATTAAGTTGTAATTGAGCCTAATGTAATTTTATTTAATCTAATGTATTTTGATTCAAATTGGTTATGCTAGTATACATGGTGAAAATACAAAGACATTTTCATTAATTAAGTACAGTACAACATAATGATGGTGGAATCAGTTCATACACTTAATTAGTCCACTCCAACTTAAAACACAATGGACATTTCCAGAAGTATTTTCCAAATGTGTCTTCTTCTATTGAAGTGTGCAACTGCATAAAATATTTACAACCAAGGCTTGAGCATACACTAACCAATTGTGTTGTAAACTCTAGTCGATGGTGGTTCTGTGACTTCTTCAACTTTGCTTTTAAGTTTCAAGTTTTTGCATAATGGTGCTACCTTTTCATCTTCTTTCTCCTTCACAACATCAACTAGCATGCATGGTTCCTCAGGACAGTTAGGATCTTGATATTGCAAATACCTAAGATTTTATGGTTGTGATTCAATGACCATTCTTTTAGATGAACAACTTACTTGTGGACACTTAGAATACATCCAAGAGCATTCCATCATACTATGGTCTTCCATGAAACATAATGGACAAATCTATTTTGCTTCCATACAAAATATCTGCTTTCCTTTACTTTTAGAAAACACAGTGTTGGTTGAGAATGTTTTTGGTTGTGTTTGGAAAATATTGGTTGCAATGTATGATTTTATATAAGGAAAAATATGACCGTTATATAAAGCCGTTATCTCATCTCACATTGAGACGGTCGTCCGTGATTGAGTCAGAAACGTCTAGTCTCATCCAATGGCTATTATTCCACTCACTATAAAATTAAAACGATTTTAGCTCCAAAACCACACCTTCTCTATCTTAATCTTTCATTCTGAAACTTCTGTAACAAAAATCCCAAAAAGTATCTGCTAGAATTCGGGGTCCTAAATTTACCCAAGAAGAGGATTTAGCTATCTGTAAAGCCTAAGTTTTTCATACTTTAGAAAATGTTATGTGTGATCAAGCCATGTCGGACACGTCTATTTGGCAGAAAATTTTCACACTGTTCGTTTCGGAAACGAGTAACCCCGGAAACCGATATGCTCGTGGATTGTATGCTCGTTTTCAATCAATTGATCATAAAGTTAGCTGAATCCTGGCTAAGGTAAAGGAAATTGATCGATAAAAATTTAACGGTGTAACTGAAGCAGAAGTGATCAAAAATATCTCCAAATGAATTGCAGGAATCTCACGACGAACCTTTTCTTTTTGAATCTTATTTCAACATACTTAAAGATGGTCCATCTTGATCATATTTGTACAGCACCCGAATGGCTCTCCCCCCTGTACTATGGAAGAAGATGTTACTTTTATTCGACGTTTGCTACATATTGTAACGAGAAGTATGACCAGTGACTATTTCTGGGAAAAGGTGTGTCAAACTAACACAAAACTCAGTTTGTCTATCCACCTGGACAAGTAAACTAACAGATTTGATGGTGCCCATTAATTGGAGTGACTTTAAGGAGCCCAAAGCCTGGTACATCCTGTCATAGGTCGACGAGCCTGGTTTGGTTAGCTTAAATTAGCAGGATCGGGTTTTTCCTAAAATTTGATAGCCTTGCCTGATACATGCCCAAAAAACCCGGCCTAGTACCCGTTTAAGTTTTCTTAAGAGTTTTAATTGTACGTTGAAGTAGATTGTTATTGTTAGAGCACTGCTTGGTCGAACTCGCAAGCGTTGCTATCTCAAGCTTGTTTGTCAAGTTTAGTTGATCAAAACTATATACTTGATTTCTAGTCTACTTATAGCTATGTCTCGGATTAGGATAGAAGTGTGTACTTGAGCTTTAGACTTCACGGCATTCACCAATTGAAGAAGAAGATCTACTGAAGAGCTTGGAGGAACTTCATCAACAAAAGGTATGCGGAGGCTAAAACTTATCTATCACTCAGAAGTCTATTCTATTTTATCTTCTAATGAGATTAAGTCATATAGCTATATAGACTTTAACATTATACACATTTGATATTTTGAGCCGAGTTTGTCTCGCTTATCTATTTCTCGAAATATGTGTTGGAAGCTTTTAGCTTTAGCTAAGTTCATCGTATTCTTGACGAGTTTAGTTGGAGACAATTTATTTGTTGGTGTTGATGGTGGTCTTTAGTTCAGGGCTAAAACTGTAAAACTTTATATTTGTATGCCTGCTTTCCGCAAAGAAGTAGAGCTGTTAAGAAGTTGATGGGTATTTATACCTCTATGCTTACATATGTACTGTGTAATTCAGTGTTTACGAAATTTATTAGAATAATATTGGTGCATGTTGCAACAATCCCAAAATATTCTATGAATTTTATTTTAAGCTCCTGGTCGCATTATTCATTAATGAAGATCCCGCTGAGTATTTATCCTATACTATGTTCCCGGCTGAACTCTTAGCATTGACATATGACAATTAATGCTCACTCTCAGCTGAGTAGCATGAATTTCCCGAAGTGTCAAGATTAAGATGCGCATGAAAATACTCAATCGGAGGCACGCCGAGCTACGCTGCTCTCCTGGATAAAAATTATTGATTTTGTATCAACGTGCAAAATTCACCAAAAAATTGATTAATTTTGTGTCGATTCACGAAATTCAATTTTTGACCTAATTTTTCCAATTTACAAAAATTAGGTTTTTTACCCCAAAACGGAGCATGCACGATATCTCGATCCCTATTGGTCGAGACTAAACCTAGGCAAGCTAGGAAACCGGCCCTGGAGCTAGTAGAAATACAATTCTACCAAAAATCAGAAACCAAGAAGAAAAAGGGAATCCGTGACCAATTTTAGCAGTAGCAAAAGAGTCGCGCCCACGCCACTTTGCCGGTCGGTTTGTCCCTGCTGGCGCTTTCCATCACCGACCGGCTTTGCTCCAATTTGTTGTCCGTCGGCCTCTCTTCCCAACCAACCAATCATATCGCTCCTATCCTACCGGCTTCACTCCAAATCGTTGGTCAAAGTAAGCTAGTTGAGCATCTTTTTATAAAGGAAATTTAATTTAGACTGTCCATGGCAGTCTCAAAAACGATCACGGCCATACAACTTGGCCGGTCGATTTGGCAAGCCTGGCCGCTTCCTGGTATGACCAAACAAGTTCCATGATGTTCCTGGACGGGCCCTCTATTATCCCATCCAATCAGAACTCTCCTGACCCACATGAAGTGTTCACAATTTCTAAGCTAAGGAAAGCCAGTCGAGCGGCCCCAAAAGGGTCTTAATCAGGTCAAGACCGCCCATGGCAGTCTTAAATTGATCACAGCTGCTCAACTTAGCCGGACGAATTGGATGGCTTAGATTCAATCATGGGCGACCAATGAGGTGTCACTATGCTCATCGGCGACCCATCTTTGGCCTTGACCAATCACGTCGCTCCTAGCCCGCAAGTACCTCTCCGAATCACAGGCCAAAGTAGGCCGGTCACGCTGCTTATAAAATCTTAAATAAATTTAACGGCAACTAACAACTGCCGTAAAATCATCACAACCGCTCAAGTTAACCGACTGATTTGACCGGCCTAGATTTAATTTGAGTTAACCAATAAGGTACCATGATGACTACCGGTCATCCCTCTCCTCTGAGGACTGGCCACCCCGTCCTCAACCTATACCAAATAGCTTATGGAAGCTGCTCAAAGATAGCCTGTCATGCTCCTTATAAGACCGTGAAATCCGCGACTAGTCTGGGAAGACTATGAACAACGATGCTTTACATGCATCGATTACAGACGATATTTTATAAATATCGATTTTACAAATAATTTAATTATTTAACCTAAAAGAACCATATGCTATTTTCTGAGCGCCGGCTCACAACAAATCTTATTCATACGGCTTGACTTACTCAGGAGCCTCATCCACGTAAATCAAATTATATGAGTAGGCTTTTACCTGGGATCCTTAGTAATATAAATCATGACAGTTGTGACTAAGTGTTATTTCCTACAAATACTCGAGACATCAAACATGTCACAACTGGGGGATAAACATCAGGGTATTGGTCTGGCGGTTTACAGCGTGCGGCGTGCAACACGCCCATTAAGAGAAAGTGCCTGGAATAACGGATAAGTGACAGGTAGAGGAGTAGTGGGAGTACAAACCGGCCAGTCTTCCAATAACTACAAGACACGGTTTTATTCACTCACCCATGATCTCCACTACTTCACAACTCTCACTTTCAGCGAGATCAGTGTGCTCGACTATAACTTGTATAAATAGATTTTCAATTTATTTCAACCAGAACATCAGTTATCAACACAAGTATTCAGAAACCATCCAGGATTCACAGCTTAAACTTTGCAAGCAAATTCTACATTCTGATACAAGTTATAAAACTATACTTCACAGAATTCATCATTATGATCTCAACACTTTCTTTGCTTCCCTCCCTAAGATCAACCCTTCTCCTTCATTTTGTGACCGAAGCAAGACTGGAACGGCCATTTCATGGTTTAAGACAGGATTGTACAAATTGATCACTCGAATCTAAAGTACTTATGCAGTACATTTGTTTAGGGTTCTGATTTGATTCTCACCGGGATACCCAATTTACCATTTTCTCCAGGATCAGTTTTTACTCTACTATAGTTAAAAATTAAGTCAAAAGATGATCATGTGAAAATTACCTTGAAACATCTTATATTATTTGTGTGAGACAATCATTTGATGTCGACTTGGGAAGTTTCGTATTGATCGATTAATCACTTGAAAATTACTTGAAGCTAGTGGTATGTGTGAGATTACCATTGTTGTCTTCCAAGGATGTTTTAATGTGTTAGATCAATGCTCGGTCGAACTCGCAAACGTTGCTATCTCAAGATTGTTAATGTCAAGTTTAGTTGCCAAAACTTTAAGTCTTGATTTCTAGTCTACTTATAGCTAAGTCTCGGATTAGGATAGAAAGTGTAGTTGAGCATTAGACTTCACGACGTTCATAGATTGAAGACGGAGAACTACTAAGGGGAGCTTGTGGAACTTCATCAACAAAAGGTATGTAGAGACTTGAACTCATCTATCAATCAAAAGTCTATCTACCCTATCTCCTATTTGAGATAAAAGTCGTATAGCTATATAGACTTCGATTATACACATCTGATATTTCGAGCTGAGTTTAACTCGCTTACATATTTCTCGAAATATGTGTTGGTAAGCTTTCTCTTTAACCAAATTTCATCTTATATTCTTGACGAAAGTCAAAAGATGATCATGTGAAAATCGCCTTGTAACATCTTACATGATTTGTGTGAGACAGTCATTTGAAGTAGACTCGGAATGTTTCGTATTGATCATTCGATCACTTGAAAATTGCTTCGAAGCTAATAGTTTGTGTGAGACAGCTATTGTCATCTTCTAAGAATGTTTCAATAATTGAAATGGGAGTTTAGAACAAATAACCATGATTGGATATAGCACAGTATGCGTACTTGTATGCTAATTGGCGCAAGATATTCCTAGTCCGGGAACCATAGTATGCATACCCATATGCATACGGGTTGGTTTATGAAATTCCGGGAACTCAGTATGCATACCGGTATGCATACTGGCGTGAGTTTCAAGTTCCGGAATTTAACTGAGGTTGGATGGTATGCGTACCAGTTTGCATATTGGCGAACCCAAACTTGGTCCGGCCACTTAGGTATGAGTACCCGTTCACATACTTGAGAAGGTTATGTTCTAAAATCGGTTTGTTCATGAACTAATACATATATATAATAAGGAATGCAATCTTTTGCAAACCGTGGATATAATGTTCATGAATTGATTCGAGTGAATCAAAAACGATTTTGTTTCAATTGTGTCTTGTATACTTCTTATGATAATATAAACAATTGAACAACTCTAGAACTAGTTTCATTTGAGTCATTTGAACTAGTTATGGTTAAGATAAATAAGGTTGATATGAAAGTGTTCATATGGATAACTTCGTTTAACTATTGTTGAGCCAACAAGGTGCACATGTTTCGGTACGGTTACCCATATCTAAATGAAGTCACTTTTCATTTATGTGTAATAAGCTAAGTTCGATCAAACGGTTGAAAGATATTAAATTGAGTCTAATCAGGTTTTCATCTAATGGTAAATATTGAATGCTTTGTTACCAAGGTAACATTGATTGCAAACCCTGATTTGAAGACTATATAAAGGAGAACTCTAGCAACTGGGAAACCTAATCCCCACACCTCATGTGTGATACTAGTTGCGACTAGAGTCGATTCTCCTTTAACCTTAGGTTTTCTCCAAACCCTGTAGGTTAACGACTGAAAGACTTCATTGGGATTGTGAATCCAAACTCAACTATTTCTCTATAGTTGCGTGTTCTGATCTTGCCGTTTTCTATCGTTATTAAGTACTATCTTCTCTAAGATTTGATCGAGATTTAATCTCCGATAGGCAAGATAAAAAGTAGTCACAAACATCTTCGTCTCATCGTTTGTGATTCCACAATATTTTGTTTCGCTACCATACGATTAAGATTATTGTGAGGTGATTGATATTAATAAGCCGTTCTTCAGGAATATAAGTCCGGTGTATCAATTGTTTCCTGTTCACCTTGATTTATCAAAATACGGAACAAAACTTCTAGGTATTTCTGTGGGAGACAGATTTATCTATTTAATAGACTTTTCTATGTGAGACAGATTGGTTTATCAAGTCTTCGACTTTGGGTCGTAGCAACTCTTAGTTGTGGGTGAGATCAGCTAAGGGAATCAAGTGTGCGGAGTCCTGCTGGGATTCAGAGGCGTAAGGAACGCGACTGTACCTTAATCAGTGTGAGATTAGTTAGGGCTCAACTACATTCCAGTCCGAAGTTAACTTGTAGTAGGCTAGTGTCTGTAGCGGCTTAATACAGTGTGGTGTTCAAATCTGGACTAGGTCCCTGGGTTTTAAACACGTAAACAAGAACAAAAAATAATAAAAATAAACCTAAAAAAATGAAATAAACCTAAAACAAATCTAAATACAAGTCTGTGTCGGCGCCGTCAAAAATTGATCGAATTTTAGATAGTGGTAAGAAGGTTGTCGTTTACTCGGACTTGATGAGATTGATTTTAAGAATTGATAAACAAAAATACTTAAACTAGCAAAAATATACAAATTATGGTGACAAGATGAAGAGGCATTGAGGCGCATGATTTCACTACTTTTCATATTCTTGTGATTAAGTCATTAAGTCTAGACAATATAGACTTAATGACTGTGTTTCCTCGTTAACAAAATTTCTGGTGTATATGTTATTTCTTTTCCGCATTATATTTTCTATATAATTGAAATATCACAAGTTGTGCGTAAGTTCAATCAGTTTGTGAATCCGACCTTTGATTAAATTGATTGACACTTGGATATTGGTTTTTGATACCGTCCAAGTTATTTCTTATATTCAATCAGGCTCGCAAATTTATTTATTTGATTGCAGATTGAATTGAGAAATTGAGATATAACTCTTGGATTTACTTTTCTTAAGATTGAGTCTGACTGTCTAGTTGATTCTCTTGAAAGTATATTGGAGTTAGTCCATACAGATTGCTAAGCAAAATATTAGGTGTGGTTGTTAGACCTCCGCTTTTTCAATTGGTATCAGAGCATGCAAACGCGTTAAGACCTCATAAGTCTGTGTTTGTAGCAATCTGATTTTATGGACGATTCTATCTCTAATAACGTACTAGTTCAGAAATTACTAGATGTTTGGATTCACCTGAGAGAACTGTCACATCTAGGTCAGTATCTAAACATTCTCTTGATGTAGAAACTGTTGATAACTGGGAATCACGCCTAGAAGAACAGTTGGATGAACTTTCTGATGAAGGTGATTCAGATATTTATAGAGATGTTGATGAGGAAGTCTCAGAGTATGTTAAGCTATTTGATTCACACCTTTTCTAACTAATCTCTGTCGTGCAAACAAGAAATTGAGAAGATGTTACGCAGGGTTTATGTTTCGAATCGTTCAAACGAATCAATCCTCAAGGATTCTGAGGATAACCTACGTATGAAGTCACTTGAATGTGATAATCTTTATCAAAAGTAATTTTCGTTGGAAGAAAAACTTGCAGAATCTGAAGCAAGGATTAACTCTCAACAAATTAGTTTTGATGACAGAGAAAGCGCTTATCTTGCTCGAGAAAAACACCTTGAGGCTGATTTAGCTGCTGCTCTTGATAAAATCAAGATGTTGGATGATGACTTGAAAAAGTTCAACACTAGTTCAAGCAAATTAACCACTATGCTAGGAGCAAGTAAAAATCATCGTGATACACAAGTATTGGGCTATAAGGGAATAGATGCTCCAAGTATTAGCAAAGAGGTAAAATTTGTCAAGGCTAGTGATTCTTTTCAACAAAAGGTTTCCACTGATGGCAAAAGTGAAATACCTTCACCGGCAGTTAAGGTTCAAACGAGCAAAGTATATAACCTCCAAAGTCAGCACACATGGATCGAGGTAGGAACATTCCTTATGTTTGCCACTATTGCGGAAATAAAGGTCACATGGAAAGGAGATGTCGTTTCCGTATAAGGAATGAAAAACTTCATGATGTTCTTGTCTGGGCATCACAAGAAGTTGTGAAACCAATGTCATATGTTAAGACTAATCCCCTTAACGTTACAGGTTGTAACTGTCCAACCTTTAGGCAAAGGAATCAATGCGCTGATAAACCTAGATTTGCCTATAAACGTCATACAAATCCTTTTCATAATCATAATGGTTATCAAAAGGATAACTCCGAAAAGACAAAGACAAGATCCGATGCTCCCAATTGAGGAAAGACTAACTTGCAAAATAATAGTCAATCTAATTCTCTTCCGAGAAATCTAGAATAGAGTAATGGGAAGAAGGTTCATATTGTTCCTAAATGCACTCATAAGTGGGTACCAAAGAAAGCCAATGATGCTTTGAGTGTGAAAAGGAATGATCTCCCAGAAAATTCCATGACTATGGAGAAGGCAGTATCCATGATGTTGGAACTTAAAAGGTTCTTTGGAAAAATGGATTTGGATGTGAAAGGTTCTAAAAGTGATCTCTTTCATGATAATCAAAAAGTGAAACAGAATAAGCCAAAAACTACATGGTGAAAAATCCATAGTTACGGAAAAGTCTGTTTCAGTCACCTGTGGTGAGCAGGACATTGTTCACCTCAACACAACTTGATTGTGTTGTAAGTGCATCCTAACCAAGGAATGCCCTGTTAAGTATACGGTGAGGGAGACACAAGAATTGGGGCGCACATTGTTAAAGCATTGCTCAGTCGAACTCGCAAGCGTTGCTATCTCAAGCTTGTTTGTCAAGTTTAGTTGCCAAAACTATAAGTCTTGATTTCTAGTCTACTTATAGCTAAGTCTCGGATTAGGAAAGTAAGTGTAGTTGAGCTTTAGTATCCACGGCGTTCATCGAATGAAGACGAAGAACTACTCAAGGGAACTTGTGGAACTTCATCAACCAAAAGGTGTGTGGAGACTTTAACTTATCTATCACTCAAAAGTTTACCTATTCTATCTCCTATTTTGAGACAAAAGTCGTATTGCTATATAGACTCTAATTATACACATTTGCTATTTCGAGCCGAGTTTATCTCGCTTATCCATTTATCGAAATATGTGTTGGTAAGCTTTCGCTTTAGCCAAGTTCATCTTTACTCGTGACGAAAGTCATATTGATTATTTCAATAACCTGAAAATCAATTTAATAAAAATAGTTTATGGATAACAACTATTTTAACATCCTCTAAGAAAGTTTCAATGATTGAAATGAGAGTTTAGAACAAGTAACCATGTTTGGATATAAGCATAGTGTGTATTCACATTTGTGTATAAATCAAAAACTGGGAACCTAAAGTATGCGTACCCGTACGCGTACTGGCGGTTGTTGGAAGTCCGGAACCTAGGTATGCGTACCCGTACGCATACTGACGGAAGTTTGGGTTCCGTGAATTTCTGCTGGAGTTTGGAATGTGAATTGGTATGCGTACCCGTACGCGTACTGGCGTAACCAAACTCGGTCCGGCTACTAAGGTATGCGTACCCGTTTGCATACTTAAGTAGGCTACTTACTAAAATCGGTTTGTTCATGAACTAAAACATTTATATAATAAGGAATGCAATCTTTGAAAACCGTGGCTATAATGTTCATGAATTGATTCGAGTGAATCAAAATCGATTTTGCTTCGATTGTGTCTTGTATACTTCTTATGAGATCTAAGAAATTGAACAACTCTCTAACTAGTTCATTTGAGTCATTTGAACTAGTTATGGTAAAGATGAATAAGGTTGATATGAAAGTGCTCATATGGCTAACCATTTGTTAACTATTGTTTAACCAACTAAGTGTACACGTTTAGGTACGGTTACTCAAACCTAAATGAAGGTACATTTCATTTGTGTATAACAAGCTAAGTTCGATCTAACGGTTGAAAGATATTAGCTTGAATCTAATCAGGTTTTCATCTAACGGTGAATATTGAATTCTTTGTTACCAAGGTAACTTGGATTGCAAACCCTTATTCGAAATCTATATAAAGGAGAACTCTAGCAACTGGGAAACCTAATCCCTACACCTCCTGTGTGATACTAGTTGTATAAGCTAGAGTCGATTCTCCTTTAACCTTAGGTTTTTCACGAAACCCTGCAGGTTAACGAATTAAAGACTTCATTGGGATTGTGAAGCCAGACCCAACTATTTTCTCTGTAGTTACGTGATCTGATCTTGCTGTTTTCTATCGTGATTGAGTACAATCGTAAGATTGGCTTGAGATTAATATCTACGATAGGCAAGATTGAAAAGTAGTCACAAACACCTTCGTTTTATCGTTTGTGATTCCACAATATCTTGTTTCATTAATCGATTAAGATTATTATGAGGTGATTGATAATACTAGGCTGTTCTTCGGGAATATAAGTCCGGGTTATCGATTGGTTCCTGTTTACCTTAATTTATCAAAAGACGGAACAAAACTCGTAGGTGTTTCTGTGGGAGACAGATTTATCTATACCAATAGACTTTTCTGTGTGAGACAAATTTGTTTATCAAGTCTTTGACTTTGGGTCGTAGCAACTCTTAGTTGTGGGTGAGACTAGCTAAGTGAATCAAGTGTGTATTATCCTGCTGGGATCAGGGACGTAATGAGCACAACTGTACCTTGAATCAGTGTGAGATTGATTAGGGTTCAACTACAGTCTAGACCGAAGTTAGCTTTGTAGTAATCTAGTGTCTGTAGCGGCTTAATACAGTGTGGTGTTCAAATTTTGACTAGTTCCCCGGGTTTTTCTACATTTGCGGTTTTCTCGTTAACAAAACTTCTAGTGTCTGTGTAATTTCTTTTCCGCATTATATTTTGTTATATAATTGAAATATCACAGGTTGTGCGTTGAATCGATCAATTGGTAAATCCAACCTTTGGTTGTTGATTGAAATTGATTGATCCTTGAACATTGGTCTTTGTTATTGTTCAAGTTATTTCTCTTGTATTCAATCAGGCTCGTAAATTCCTATTTGTTTGATTGCGGATTGAATCGAGAAACTGAGATATAACTCTTTGATATACTTTCCTTAAGATTGAGTCTAATTGTCTAGTTAATTCTCTTGAAAGTATATTGGAGTTAGTCCATACAGATTGATAAGCGAAATATTGGGTGAGGTTGTTGTACCCCCGCTTTTTCAATTGGTATCAGAGCAGGCAAACACGTTTAAGACCTCATAAGTTTGTGTTTGTAGCGATCTGACTCTATGGACAGAAGTGTTATCTCTGATAAACGCGTCACCAGAAACAAAAGTTCTGTTTCTATAATGTCTATTAAAGAGAAAGATTTGTCAATCTCAAATATAGACGAACCTAGTGTTCTAATGAAACAGACTGACACTGACATGTGTTACCCCGATTACCTTTCAAATGAGTCTGACTCCGTTGATGAAAGGGAAGCAGCTGAAGAGAGTAAACTGATTCTTAATCTTTTTAGAATCCAGGCTGATAGAATTAATCGGTTGAAAAACAATGTCAATGTTCTTCTCGGTATAGTGAGAGATTGTGACTCTAAAGAAAAAGCTCATTGCAAGGAAAACGATGTAGTTCGGTCATCACGTATCTTACTCGAGGAAAACCTCAAAAAGGGTGCTTTGGAAATTGAACATCTTTTGAGTAAACTCTCTATTCAAGGATGTTCTAAACAATCTACTATACCATCTGCTTCTGGCACAACTGAAAGAGTTTCAGTTCCAGAAGTAAAATCAGAATCCCTTCCTATTGGAAAACATGTGCTCATGGCCTCCTCTAATCAAGGAAGTTTCACATCACATAGAAGGAAGAAATCTCCAAACGATGATGTCAAGTCTGTGCTCTCTAATCACTCTTGTGATCATAAAGTGTGTCTCTTTTGTGATTCAAAATGGCATGTTAACCAAAAGAGAAACTCTAGGTTAAATAACAATTCCATTGTTCGACTTCAACACACCTTAGATTTAATCCTCAAAGGTGTAACTGAAATTCGTGTGTCTAAACCAATTGGTTTCAGTACTCACCCTGTGTATTCTACCAGGAAAGTCAGTTCGATGTGTTCCTAAAATGCTCAAAAGCATAACAGACTTTTTAACAAAAATCGTCCAAGAAGAGCTCAAGAATTCTCTTCTGACAAAAAGGGAGATAATGTTGCTTTTGATGTGAATAAAGTATCAGGATAAGGGAGCAAAAATGATGAGATGAAAAACAACCTAAACATGATAATTGAAGGATATAAAGAGATCGTCAATAGGCTCTCAATTCCCTCTAGTCAAAATTCTTTTGGTAAGAACTCAAACTATGTCTCGTATTTTGATGACAGTAAGTTTTATGATAATTTTTCACATCAAATGGGATTCTTTCCTAGAATTGAAAGGAAAAAGAGACTCAACCGTAAACACATTTCATTTAATGAGCGTAGGGCTCATACTTGTGCTAATTAATCACAAGGGTTGAGAGCTTACTCATAAAAATCCTGTTGAGTAAGATGTGTTAATAATAAGGTATACTTTTGGCAAAATTGCTTCCTGTTTAGTTAAGCAATTTTCTTATCGGCCATAGCTGAACTACTATCCGTAGAAAACTTTGCTGAAGTATTGGTTGTGTCTGAAGATGTTCTTCGTTTTTTTTTAATTATTTTATTTTCGAAGAAGGTTTCGTTGCATCTAAGTTTCCTGCTACTTTTGTGCTCTAAATTGTTTCTCTATGGAGATATAAAACTTATTGAGCCAAAATTTTGTGAAAGTTTTCACGTAGCAAAAACTATGTCGTGTCGAAAAGTACGACCCTTTGTGTGTGTTTTTTTTTGGGTCAAGTTGTGTTCATACGGGTACCCGTGTTACTTTAACGAATCAATTTTGGAAACCCTAAAAGTTACCTTCCCTAAGAAACCATTTAAATACCAAATCTTTTGAGTCACGTACGCATACTCTGGGTTATTTTGTGTTTTGTCAAGAATGTCTTCTAGCTATGGTGATTTTGCAAGATGTTTTCTTGATAAAGGTATTGGTTTCGAGTCCAAAGGGAGGAAGAAAAGAACCCTAGTAGAAGATGATTGTCCTAATGCCTCATGCTACTATGCCTATTCACATCAGGATATTGAGAATAAGGATATGGTTTCCGCTAAAGTGGTTCATAATTTTCTTAAATACTTTGAGGAAGCAAAACTGCAACTCGTTGATACTATGAAGAGTCTTGATGTGTTAAGAACTGAGTTGAAAAAGGTTAATTCTGACCTTGTTCTCATGAAGACACATGTTAAAGAACTTCTCAATGAGGATATCTTCTCTGAAGAAGCAGTGAATGCTGTCAATCACTAGCTCAAAGATCTCAAGGATCGTGAGGATTCCGAAAAGACTATTTGATTTCAGTTCATGTTCGGTTTTGGTGATTTAGAAGTCTTTCTTTGTTTCGTAGCTTGTCGATTTCTTAATGTCTAGAAAACTTCTTATGAGAATTTATTCTTGTGTTTTAAAAAGGATAACTAGGGTTTTGAATACTATTGTGAGTACACATAGCTATTTCCAACAATTTTCATCTTGCAATGTTTTTTGATTTATTTATTTAAATTCTAAAGTTTATTTGGAAGATGATTTTGCAGTATTAATCTTTATGGTTTTATATACTGCAACTTATTATAGGATATGTGTGTTTGCGTTCGTGAACTATGATTGTCCCGTACGTGGTCAAAAGTTAAGTCTTTCATATGTCAGTATGCAAGAATTGATACAAGATTGAATGAACTTTTGACAAACAAAAGTGAAGCCTATTATGTAATTTTGCAAATATGGATGGAAGATATGATGAACTTTTGTTTACAAAGATTAAAGTCTATTATATGTCATTGTGCAAATAGTAATGAAAAATAGAATGAATATTTGTTTATTCCGCGGTATTGATCTTCCCTGATCCATATCTTTATGTAAATACTGTGCGGCTCCGTAAGTTTTCTTATGTGAGCATTTCCGATTAATTTAATCATGAGTTCTCTTGTGGTTAATTTAATTGAGTATTTTGGATAACAAATTAATGTTTCATGTGATTTGTTAATGTCCAAAGAAATCCTTATTTTCTTGTAAGAGTAAGTGATAAGCACGTAAGTGTGACGCATTTTCACCCATAACTACATTATCTAGGACTCATTTTATTTCTAATAAAGTTGTTTTAAGTCTTTTCTAGGGAATATGCTCTTGCGGAAAAATTGGCTTGAAAAGTGGTGTTTTACACCCCAGGATAGAGTACTAAAGGCACCCCAGAAATGCACCGGAAGCACCCAAAAATGTGTCGGAGGAACCCCGAAAAAATTACTATCTACGCCCAAAAATTACTATTTGCACCCCATAAGACAAGTGCTAAAGGGACACCCGTGCAGGATTAGGGGGAGGACATGTTCTTCTCAAATTCAAAAAAATATTTTTGGCGGAAAATATTCCCTTTCACTGGCAGAATTTCAATCGGATGTTTGGACATGATTTAGGAGTTGGAGGAAAAACATGAGCTTGCACGAGTTGTGAGAAATTTAAACGTGTACTGCACGTGTTTGGAAGACTCAATAGATATCCTGGAGCGTGAAGAAGGTATAGAATGAAAGAAATACAGCTGCATGCGCGTGGAAGATCAAAAAATGGAAATTATTGCCTTGAGAATAAAAATAATAAAGAGAAGATTTTTTTTGAAGTTATGGAGGAGATTCGATGCATATTTCGGGTATAAATAGATTACCCGGGTCATATAGAAGGGGTGTAGAGAGTTTGGGGTCGAGAGGAGAGCTCAGGAGGCGTGAATCAAGAGTTTTCAGAACTCTGTTGTTGCTGCTGCTGCTGCTCGTGAAGAACAGGGAAACAGCGACGGTTTCTTCAACTGGTTGTAACAGTTTCTTCAACTGGTTTGCAACATTTATCTTCGTTGTAACAGTTTCTTCATCCTCTTCTGCAACATTTATCTTCAGATTTGTAACGATTATCTTCATCATAAAAGTTGAGAGTTGAAACAGTCGGTCTGTAACGCACCTGTGCTGTTGCAAATTTCCTGTTTCATTATTTTCTCTTCTTGTAAACACTTTTTAAGCCATGAATACATATTTTGAGTGTGTTTTCGACATGATGAGTTAAACCCCAACACTGGGACGACGGAGGAGGCCGAACTTCATACATGGGTAAATTTATTTTTATTCTTTTTATGACTTTTGCATTAAAATTAATTAAAATATGATTTGATTAAATTGGTTGTCATTTGATTAGATGGGTCATGCTTAGCTTAGGTGATTTGATGTCCCATGCTTAACATTTACAATCAATGTTTTGAGAATCTACCTTGGCAAAAATAGAGTCCATGTTTATATTTCTTGAGCTAAAATTGTTGAGAATAAATAAGTGAACCTTATATTATAAAGATTGGCTAAATCCTTAGTCCCAGTACCTCTCGCCCATTGTTAAATATCTTTGTATATATTTATTTAGTATTTTTAAAAACTTTAATCTCTACAAATCCGAGTGAACGACAACCTCATTTCTTACCACTATCTAAAATTACATCAGTAAGGTCGCTCTTGTTGTTCTTTCGGGAATGACATTTTATGGGGGAGAGTTCTTAATTGAACTTATGCTTAATTGCCAAATCTTTGTGGGGAGTGCGGTTGTGGAATATTATAGGGGTTATGTTGTATCTTTATAAACCCCTTGATGAATGCATTTAGTTTCGGCTATATGATTGCATCTAAAAACTTGATATGTGCTTTTATTTTGGTCATGAAGTATCTCTATGGAAATGTCATTAGGATCCCACTAATTTTCGTACCTTTGCCAATTTTATTGACAAAAAGGGAGAGAATTAATGTGTAGTTCACACTACAAATACATATGGTTTTCGGATCATTATGTAAGGGGGAGTGGTTTTCATGTGAGATGAAGTATTGACTAAGGAGGGGTGATACATATCACCATAGTATTGTTGTCAAAGTTGTGATACAATTGAACTTTGATGTTGTGTAATAATACTATGACACTGTATAACAATGATTGAGAGCTATTGTTTTCTCATTTTTATAGCTATGGATCTTCAACAACAATGATGCGGAATTAAACACATTTTGAATCATTGGATTAGTTGGAAGTGGCGAAGATTTCGAGTAACGTTGAAGAACCAAGGAGATCAAGCATTTGGATGAGAAGCTACAAAGTTTATTTATTTTGTATTCCATATGTATTGATAGTTTTGTCACTAAAATTTACAAAGGGGGAGATTGTTAGATCATTGCTTGGTCGAACTCGCAAGCGTTGCTATCTCAAGCTTGTTTGTCAAGTTTAGTTGCCAAAACTATAAGTCTTGATTTCTGGTCTACTTATAGCTAAGTCTCGGATTAGGACAGTAAGTGTAGTTGAGCTTTAGACTCCACGGCGTTCATCGAATGAAGACGAATAACTACTCAAGGGAACTTGTGGAACTTCATCAGCCAAAAGGTATGTGGAGACTTGAACTTATCTATCACTCAAAAGTCTATCTTTTATATCTCCTATTTTGAGACAAAAGTGGTATTGCTATAAAGACTTAAATTATACACATTTGCTATTTCGAGCCGAGTTTATCTCGCTTATCCATTTCTCGAAATATGTGTTGGTAAGCTTCCGCTTTAGCCAAGTTCATCTTTACTCGTGACGAAAGTCATATTGATTATTTCAATAACTTGAAACTCGCTTTGATGAAAATAGTTTGTGGATAAAAACTATTTTAACATCCCTTAAGAAAGTTTCAATGATTGAAATGAGAGTTTAGAACAAGTAACCATGTTTGGATATAAGCATAGTGTGTATTCACATTTGTGTTTAAATCAAAAACCGGGAACCTAAAGTATGCGTACCCGTACGCGTACTGGCGATTGTTGGAAGTCCGGAACCTAGATGTGCGTACCCGTACGCGTACTGACGGAAGTTTGGGTTCCATGAATTTCTCCTGGAGTTTGGAATGTGAATTGGTATGCGTACCCGTACACGTACTTGCATAACCAAACTCGGTCCGGCTACTTAGGTATGCGTACCCGTTTGCATACTTAAGTAGGTTACTTACTAAAATCGGTTTTTTTATGAACTAAAACATTTATATAATAAGGAATGCAATCTTTGCAAACCGTGGCTATAATGTTCATGAATTGATTCGAGTGAATCAAAATCGATTTTGCTTCGATTGTATCTTGTATACTTCTATGAGATCTAAGCAATTGAACAACTCTCTAACTAGTTCATTTGAGTCATTTGAACTAGTTATGGTAAAGATGAATAAGGTAGATATGAAAGTGCTCATATGGCTAACCATTGGTTAACTATTGTTAAACTGATTAAGTGTACATGTTTAGGTACGGTTACTCAAACCTAAATGAAGGTACATTTCATTTGTGTATAACAAGCTAAGTTCGATCTAACGGTTGAAAGATATTAGCTTGAATCTAATCAGGTTCTCATCTAACAGTGAATATTGAATGCTTTGTTACCAAGGTAACTTAGATTGCAAACCCTGATTTGAAATCTATATAAAAGAGAACTCATTTAAACCAAATCCCCACACCTTCTGTGTGATACTAGTTGTATAAGCTAGAGTCGATTCTCCTTTAACCTTAGGTTTTTCACGAAACCCTGTAGGTTATCGACTTAAAGACTCCATTGGGATTATGAAGCCTGCGTGATCTGATCTTGCTGTTTTCTATCGTGATTGAGTACAATCGTAAGATTGGCTTGAGATTTATATCTCCAATAGGCAAGATTGAAAAGTAGTCACAAACACCTTCGTCTCATCGTTTGTGATTCCACAATATCTTGTTTCGTTAATCGATTAAGATTATTATGAGGTGATTGATAATACTAGGATACTCTTAGGGAATATAAGTCCGGGTTATCGATTGGTTCCTGTTCACCTTGATTTATCAAAAGACGGAACAAAACTCGTAGGTATTTCTGTTGGAGACAGATTTATCTATACCAATAGACTTTTCTGTGTGAGACAGATTTGTTTATCAAGTCTTCGACTTTGGGTCGTAGCAACTCTTAGTTGTGGGTGAGATCAGCTAAGGGAATCAAGTGCGTAGTATCCTGCTAGGATTAAAGATGTAAGGAGCGCAACTGAACCTTGAATCAATGTGAGATTAATTAGGGTTCAACTACAGTCTAGACCGAAGTTAGCTTTGTAGTAGGCTAGTGTCTGTAGCGACTTAATACATTTTGGTGTTCAAATATTGACTAGGTCCCTGGGTTTTTTTACATTTGCGGTTTCCTCGTTAACAAAACTTCTGGTGTCTGTGTTATTTATTTTTCGCATTATATTTTGTTATATAATTGAAATATCACAGGTTGTGCGTTGAATCGGTCAATTGGTAAATCCAACCTTTGGTTGTTGATTGAAATTTATTGATCCTTGAACATTGGTCTTTGGTACCGTTCAAGTTATTTCTCTTGTATTCAATTAGGCTTGCAAATTCCTATTTGTTTGATTGCAGATTGAATTGAGAAATTGAGATATAACTCTTGGATATACTTTTCTTAAGATTGAGTCTGACTGTCTAGTTTATTCTCTTCAAAGTATATTGGAGTTAGTCCATACAGATTGCTAAGCGAAATATTGGGTGAGGTTGTTGTACCCCCGCTGTTTCACACATATTGTGTTAGGTATGATATTGAATATTTGGTAAAACCGTAGGATTCACGATAGGATCCTTCTAAAACGTATGTCTATAAACTTGAGCAAGATTTGTGTTTTTATCATTTTCTTAGAGTACTTATAATGATCCATGTACCTTGTTTATCGTTCATTTCTACCTAACTTGATTTGTGTTTAAGGTTCTTAAATGTGTAGGTTTGAAAATAGTAGTTCGGGATGTTTGGACTTCATGGTACACATACCAAGTATGCATACCATCATTTAAAATCAAAATCCAGGGATTTTAGTTCACAAACCCGTTTGCATACTACTCCATGTCACGAAAATTCGTTTGCAAACCGGTATGCATACTGGCCTGTAGACGTCGATATTCGGTAAACTTTTTTTGGCCGTAACTTCTTCGTCTGAACTCGGAATGACCTCATTCGTTTTGCAATCTCTTCCTCTTTGAACTCTCTTCAAAATGGAGATAAGAATTCTTGAATTTGGATGAGTGTTTTTTTGAGTGTTTTGCTGCGTTTTTTCGCACTTGTTCCACTTCTCTTTGACTTGGGCACTTGGATTCTTGGAGTACTTCTCTTCTAAAATCATTTGTAGCTTTTGGAAGATGATTTTGCATTATTTAATCTTATTGGTTTCATATATTGCAAATAATATTATGGGATATGTGTGTTTACGTCCGTGAACTATGATTGTCCCATATATGTCAAAAGTTAAGTCTATTATGTCATTATGCAAATATTGATGAAAAATAGAATGAACTTTTGGTGTCAAAGATTAAGCCTATGGTGTCATTATGCAAATATTGATGAAAATAGAATAAATTTTTGTTTATTCCGTAGTATAGATCTTTCCCTGATCTACCTCTATGTGAAAGTACTGTGTGGCTCCGTAAGTTCTCTTATGTTGAGCATTTACGATTAAATTAATCATGGGATCTCTTGTGGTTGATTTAATTGAGTTTTCTGGATACAAATTCATGTAATTTGTTAGTATCCAAAGAAATCCTTCCTTTCTTATAAAAGTAAGGTTGCTCTTGTTTTTCTTTCGGGAATGACATTTTATGGGGGAGAGTTCTTAATTGAACTTGTGCTTAATTTCCAAATCTTTTTAGGGAGTGCGGCTGTGGAATATTGTAGGAGTTTTCTTGTATCTTTATAAACTCCTTGATGAATACACTAAGTTTCGACTATGTGAAATCATCGAAACAAAGTTGATATGTTCTCTTTTAGTTATGAAGCATCTCTATGAGAATTTCATTATGATCATACTAGTTTTCGTACCTCTGCAAATTTATATTGACAAAAAGGGGGAGAATTAATGTGTAGTTCACACTACAAATACATATGGTTTACGGATCATTATGTAAGGGGAAGTGGTTTTCATTGTGAGATGAAGTACTGACTAAGGGGGAGTGATACATATCACCATAGTATTGTTGTCAAAATTGTGATACAATTGGACTTTGATGTTGTGTAATAATACTATGTCACTGGCTAACAATGATTCAGAGCTACTTTTTTCTCATTGTTATAGCTACGGATCTTCAACAACTATGATGCTGAGTTGAACATGTTCAGAATCACTGGAGTACTTGGAAGTGACAAAGATTTCGAGTAATGTTGATGAACCAAGGAAATCAAGCATTTGGATGAGAAGCCACAAAGTTTGTTTATTTTATAATCCATATGTATTAATAGTTTTGTCACCAAAATTAAAAAAGGGGGAGATTGTTAGAGCACTGCTCGGTCGAACTCGCAAGCGTTGTTATCTCAAGCTTGTTGTCAAGTTTAGTTGCCAAAACTATAAGTCTTGATTTCTAATCTACTTATATCTAAGTCTCGGATTAGGATATAAAGTGTAGTTGAGCATTAGACTTCATGACGTTCATCGATTGAAGACGAAGAACTACTAAGGGGAGCTTGTGGAACTTCATCAACAAAAGGTATGTGGAGACTTGAACTCATCTATCACTCAAAAGTCTATCTACTCTATCTCCTATCTGAGACAAAAGTTGTATAGCTATATAGACTTCGATTATACACATTTGATATTTTGAGTTGAGTTTAACTCGCTTACATATTTCTCGAAATATGTGTTGGTAAGCTTTCGCTTTAATCAAAGTTAATCTTATATTCTTGACGAAAGTCAAAAGATGATCATGTGAAAATTACTTTGTAACATCTTACATGATTTGTGTGAGACAGTCATTTGATGTAGACTCGGAATGTTTCTTATTGATCATTCGATCACTTGAAAATTGCTTCGAAGCTAATAGTTTGTGTGAGACAGCTATTGTCTTCTTCTAAGAATGTTTCAATGATTGAAATGGGAGTTTAGAACAAATAACCATGATTGGATATAGTACAGTGTGCATACTTGTATGCTAATTGGCACAAGATATTCCAAGTCCGGGAACCATAGTATGCATACCCGTATGCGTACTGGTTGGTTTATGAAAGTCCGGGAACTCAGTATGCATACCGGTATGCATACTGGCGTGAGTCTCAAGTTCCGTAATTTAACTTAGGTTGTATGGTATGCATACCAGTTCGCATATTGGTGAACCCAAACTTGGTCTGGCCACTTAGGTATGCGTACCCGTTTGCATACTTGAGAAGGTTATGTTCTAAAATCGGTTTGTTCATGATTTAATACATATATAATAAGGAATGCAATCTTTCGCAAACCGTGGCTGTAATGTTCATGAATTAATTCGAGTGACTCAAAATCGATTTTGTTTCAATTGTGTCTTGTATACTTCTATGAGAATATAAACAATTGAAAAACTCTAGAACTAGTTTCATTTGAGTCATTTGAACTAGTTATGGTTAAGATGAATAAGGTTGATATGAAAGTGTTCATATGGCTAACTTTAGTTAACTATTGTTGAGCCAACAAGGTGCTCACGTTTAGGTACGGTTACCCATATCTAAATGAAGTCACTTTTCATTTGTGTGTAACAAGCTAAGTTTGATCTAACGGTTGAAAGATATTAGCATGAGTCTAAACAGGTTTTCATCTAACGGTGAATATTGAATGCTTTGTTACCAAGGTAACATTGTTTGCAAACCTTGATTTGAAGACTATATAAAGGAGAACTCTAGCAACTGGGAAACCTAATCCCCATACCTCATGTGTGATACTAGTTGTGACTAGAATCGATTCTCCATTAACCTTAGGTTTTCTCCAAAACCATGTAGGTTAACGACTTAAAGACTTCATTGGGATTGTGAAGACAGACCCAACTATTTCTCTGTAGTTGCGTGTTCTGATCCTTCTGTTTTCTATCGTGATTGAGTACTCTGTTCTCTAAGATTTTCTCGAGATTTAATCTCCGATAGGAAAGATAAAAAGTAGTCATAAACATCTCCATCTCATCGTTTGTGATTCCACAATATCTTTTTTCGCTACCATATGATTAAGATTATTGTGAGGTGGTTTATATTACTAGGCTGTTCTTTTGGAATATAAGTCCGGTGTATCAATTGGTTCCTGTTCACCTTGATTTATCAAAAGACGGAACAAAACTTCTAGGCATTTCTGTGGGAGACAGATTTATCTATTTAATAGACTTTTATGTGTGAGACAGATTGGTTTATCAAGTCTTCGACTTTGGGTCGTAGCAACTCTTAGTTGTGGGTGAGATCAGCTAAGGGAATCAAGTGCGCAGAGTCCTGCTGGGATTCAGAGGCGTAAGGAACGCGATTGTACCTTAATCAGTGTGAGATTGGTTAGGGCTCAACTACATTCCAGTCCGAAGTTAACTTGTAGTAGGCTAGTGTCTGTAGCGGCTTAATACAGTGTGGAGTTCAAATATGGACTAGGTCCCGAGGTTTTTCTGCATTTACGGTTTCCTCGTTTACAAAATTTCTGGCGTCTGTGTTATTTCTTTTCCGCATTATATTTTCTATATAAATGAAATATCACAGGTTGTGCGTAAGTTCAATCAGTTTGTGAATCCGACCTTTGGGTTGTTGATTAAATTGATTGACACTTGGATATTGGTTTTTGATACCGTCCAAGTTATTTCTTATATTCAATCGGGCTCGCAAATTCATATTTGTTTGATTGCAGATTGAATTGAGAAATTGAGATATAACTCTTGGATATACTTTTCTTAAGATTGAGTCTGACGGTCTAGTTGATTCTCTTCAAAGTATATTGGAGTTAGTCCATACAGATTGCTAAGCGAAATATTGGGTGTGGTTGTTAGACCCCCGCTTTTTCACAATGATTAAATGAGAGGTTTAGAACTACCATGTCTGGATATAATACAAGATGTATACTTTGTATACTAACTGCGCAAAGTCTAGTTCAGGTCCGTAACTATTGTTCGCGAACTCTGTTTGCGAACTGGTTTACCTGTGAAAAGGTCCAGAGCTTGTGTTCGCGTTCCTTATTTGTGAACGGGCTAGACAAGGCCAAGTTCTGAACTCATGTTTGCGTACGTTGTTTGCGAACGGATGGACAAAGCCAAAGTCCGGAACTCTTGTTCGCGTGCTCAGTTTGCCAACAGAGCGTTTATGTTCTAAAATCGGTAAAGTGTGATTTTCATACTCATGAACTCAGGATTCGTTTTCGAACCTGTTTGCGAACTAAAGTCCTTGGAACTTTAATGTATTAAGGTATGTGAACTAGTTTTACAAACTGTGGCATTATGTTCATGAATTGGTTCTGGTATAAGTACTTTGTACAATTACAAACCATACCAATTTTGCTTCAAATGGTTCATATACATATTCCTATAAGATGATTATCATTTAAACAACTCTCTTGAAACACATTTATATTCATTTGATTATCTATCATGATTGATTGATCATCATATTTGATCTAGAAGTGTTAGATGAATATGGTTAAGTTATAAGTGTTAATATGACTAACTTCGGTTAACTATTATTGAGCCAACAAGGTATACACGTTTGGGTACGGTTCATCCATATCTAAACATAAGTATATTTCATTTGTGTATATCAAGCTAATACCATCTAACGGTGGAGATTGATTGCTTAGTTTTTAAGCAGACTTAGCTTGAATTTTAAATCAGGAGTTCATCTAAAGGTGAATATTGAATGTTTTGTCACTAAGCTATCTTAGCTTTGATTGTAAGCAACCCTGATTTGAAAGACTATATAAGGGAGAACTCTAGCATCTAGGAAACCTAATCCCGACACTTTTGTGTGTCCTAGTTGCAAACTAGAGTCGATTCTCCTTTAACCTAGGTTTTCCAAAACCATTATTAGGTTAACGACTTAAAGACTTCATTTGGAATTCGTGAAGTTATATCCAACTATTTTCTCTGTAGTTGCGTATTCTGATCTTACTTGTTCTATCGTATTGAGTTTTATCTTCTCTAAGATTTACTCGATCTTCGTCTCTGATAGGTAAGATATAAAAAGTAATCACAACAGTTCTTCATCTTAGACTCTTGTGATTCCGCAATAACTTCTTCTGTTAATCAGTTAGGTTATTGTGAGGTGACTAATATTTCTACGATGCACTTCGGGAGTATAAGACCGGATTATTAGTTGAGTTTCCTGTTCACCTTGATTTATCTTAAGACGGAAACAAAACCAAGAATAGACATATCTATGGGAGACAGATTTGTTTAAAAGTCTTCGACTTTGGGTCGTAGCAAGTTTTAGTTGTGGGTGAGATCATCTAAGAATCAAGTGCATAGAATCTGGCATGGTTCTAGAGGCGTAAGGAACGCCACTGTACCTTAATCGGTGTGAGACTTGGTTAGGGATCAACTACATTCCAGTCCGAAGTTAACTTGTAGTAGGCTAGAGTCTGTAGCGGCTTAATACAGTGTGGTGTTCAAAGCTGGACTAGGTCCCGGGTTTTTTTTGCATTTGCAGTTTCCTTGTTAACAAAATTTATGGTGTCTGTGTTATTTCTTTTCTGCATTATATTTGTTTATATAATTGAAATATCACAGGTTGTGCGTAGTTCAATTAGAGTTGATAAATCCGACCTTGTTTGTTAGATATAACTTGATTGAAACTTGGGCATTGGTCTTTGGTACCGTCTAAGTTATTCTCACATCAATCAGGCTCACGGATTTCTATTTTTTCGATTTGCTAATTGTATTGAGAAATAGATAAATCTCTTTGATATAATTCTTGATTGAGTCTCACTTTTAATTTGGTGCTCTCGGAATTATATAGGGGTTTAGTCCATACAGATTGTCAAACGAATTATTGGGCGTGGTTGTTATACCCCCGCTTTTTCAGTTATGTGTTTTGGTTATATTTTAGATTAAAATTATTATTTTCATTTGCATTCTACATTTAGGAGATTAATTACTTAAAGGTTTTTAAACTATAGTTCGTTCAACCTCCAAATTCAAAACAAGAATTAAATCAGTTATTACAGAACTTTAAAAGTACAAAAAATCCATAAGTTGTTTGGCATATCTGGTTTGTTCAGTAGGATGGGCTTTGGGCTTCAAAATAGATGCTTTTACCTGACATACGCCCATCCTAGCGAGATTTTTGGGTAGCTGCCTATGAGACCTTTGTGGCCTGACCAAGACCGGATTAGGAAACTGACATAGCTGTCCAGCCTCGCCCAAATTACACCACTCGTACTAAGAGGAGGTTCAAATTAAAGAGAAGGCTGTAAGGATACATTAATCTCGGAGTTACAATCAACTTTTAGTCAAAAGATATGGTCCAGCGAAAGTCAAACCCATAGTCGTCTTTAGTCAACCTTGATTCCACATCAATTAATTTGATCTGATCCGTCTTTATTTCTTCAATCAATTGCTTTTAATCTTTGTCTGAATCGCTCTTTACATTTATTATTTTTCAATTTTAATTTTTATGTTTATCTTTTCTTAGTTTTATTAGCCCTAAACTTATTTTTTTCTTCTTTTTCTTCGATCTGTTTTTTTTAATTTATATTTCTAATCAATCTTATTACCCTTTAATGGCAGATTAAATTTCTCTCTTCCTTTTCGCCTTGCGTTGGTGTTGTAGAAATGTCCTATCACATCATGGGGTATCTTCACAGTTGGCAGTTTCAAAGTTGGCATCTTCAGAATTGGCTTTATCTTGCAATGGTGCATAAATTGGTCATAGTTATCTCCTTTCTTCATCTTTAATTATCTGAGTTAGATTTGTTATATTGGTTACAGTATCTCTCCTTTATGGAAAATTGTTCGTGGTATTATCTTTAGCTCTCCTCCGTCTTTGAATTTTGCGATTATTTATCAGTTTTCGCATTTTCTTAATCCTATCACTCATGTCTATCCTTTCACCCATGCTTATCATGTAACTTTTTCGACACCTCCTACAACTTTCAACTATAAAGATCATACCTTTCACTTCATGTTTTCCTCATACCCTTCTTTGTTCTTAAAATTCTTATAATTATTTCATCTTTATGGCTAAACCTGTAATGAATACTATTTCGCAACAAATGGAGGATGTTTCTATAAGTGATGAACCTATTAGAAGGAGGGTTATTATGCATTCTAATACTGCAATTTTAGTTAGAGTTCGTGATTGGCGATTCAGTCTTGCTGGTAAGCTATATGCTCCTGGTATTATATCCTGGCAAGATACCGAACGTGCAGCTAAATTCATTTGGCCTCACTTAAGAAGACATAATTAGTGATTTTTTCAGGTGCGTAGTCTGTAACAAAATATATTTTTTATCAAATTTCAAGTTTCTGGTGATAAAGAAGGTATACTTTTTGGCGGTGCTTGGAACTTTGATGAACATTTAATAGTTTTGAAAGAATGGAATTTAACAATGGATTATCATCAGTTAGATTTCTTAATTTCTCCATACTGGTTAGAGTACAAGTATCTTTTGAATGAATTCACATATGCTGATATCCTGAGAATGATTGGTAATATTGTGGGTAAAGTAAGAATTGTTGAACCTAATGGTGTAAATCGTACCACTTCTTCTAAATATCGGGCTCTAGTTCTGATTAATGTTAACACTCCACTTATTATGGGTATTACTGCTGTAAATGCTGCTGGGGTAACTAGGTGGATTGGTTTTTTCTATGAAAATAAGCCATATCAATTATGTCTTGAATGTAAAGTTCCTAATCATGAAGAGAATGATTGTGCTGATATGACTCATATAAGACATGAAATGGAAAATACTGTTAGAGGATTTGGGTTTGCAGATCCTATTTTACCTCCTCAAAGAAACCCTCAACAAGAAGCCCAGCTCTTTTTACAACATGGCTCTCAGCGTCGAAACAGATTGAGACAACCTATTTCTCAAGAACAAACTCATCCTTTTGATGGAATGCGTATTTCAATTTTTTTTGCTACTGATTCTGATTCTAGAGCTTTTCTACTTCGCATAACAATCAGTCTCAACCATCTTCTTCAGTAAGGTCAACATCCACTCTAACAAATGATGGTGCAAGCACTAGTGGTGTTAAGAAGAGATTCCGTAAAGCTCTTACTTTGGTCATAACTTATGAAACTCGAACTGCTCCTTCCAAAGAAGATAATGAAATCAATGCTGAACAAGTGAATGAAACTGCTTCTGTGCAAGATGAGAATAATCTTTTAGATAGTGTTGGTGTATGGGACATTGCTGCTGCGATTGCTTACAATGCTTAGAATCACTCTGATGCGTGGCAACATGTGTTTCTTCTTCTCTCTTTTTATTTTCTGATTTCGTTATCGTTTTTGCTTCCTTTTTGTTTTTATTATCGAAATCATTGGTTTTTACTTGATCCTGTTAACATGAAAATTTTATCGTGGAACTGAAAGGTGTAGGAAACCCACATACTAGGGGTTATCTTCGGTTTTGTTTAACCAACAACGACCCAGATATTATTATTTTTATCTGAAACTAGAGCGCAAACTAATAAAATGAGATTATATCTCTCTCACACTAAATATCCCCACTATTGGTTTGCACCTTCATTAGGTTTATCTGGAGGTATTGCTATAGCCTGGAAACAAGGAGTTGATGTAGAAATCATGCATACGACTTTTAACACTATTCATATTATTGTTCATACTCATGATAACAATATGGACTTTCTGTTTACTTTTATGTATGGTGTTCGAGATCCTGTTGAAAATCAAACCAGCGGCAATATTTGATTGATATGCATTCTTCTGTTGATCTTCCTTGGGTATTAGTGGGTGATTTAAACTTTACTATGCATGATTCTGAAACTCACTCCAATAACACTACTCATCCTCATCATGCTAGGCATATTAGAAACATAATTCATCAAATTGGTCTTATTGATTTGGGTTACTCTAGAGCTGATACAACGTGGTCTAATCACAGAACTGGTATTGGTCATACTTAAGCTAGATTAGATAGAGCTTTAATGAATAGATTTTGGATAAATCATTACTTTTAATTCCTATTGCATCAGATCACAATCCAATTTTGCTTCATACTTTTCCTAGTACTAGCAAGCATTCTCGTTTTAAGCTTTATAAGTGTTGGTTTTGTATGAACTCTTGCAATGATACTATAAATTGAAGTTGGCAACATCAGTTTTCGGGCTCTCCTACTTATCAGTTCTCTAGCAAACTTAAATTCATTAGAACTCAGTTACAGCTATGGAAGAGATCATCCTTTGGCAATATTGAACTAATTTGTACAATATTCAGAATAATATTCAACAGTGCTACAATAATAACATGCCTCCTACTCATCCAAAAGTTAGACGGTTGAGTAATTCTCTTCTTCAATGGCTTACTATTCAGAAAGAGTTTTTAATGCAGCAAGCAGGTGATAAGTTTCTTGAAGCTGATAAAAACACATCTTACTTTCATGTTGTGGCCAATTTTAACAAAAGAAGATCTCACATTCAAGTTATTCAAGGACCATTAGGCATATGGTATGATAAAAGAAATGATATTGAGGATATTTTCCTTAAACATTTTGTGAATATTTCTGCTACTTCTAAATCCATGATTAATCAAGAGATTTTGCATCTTTTCTCGCCTTGTATTACTAATGTGCAGAACAATAGCCTTATTCGAATCCCAGATGCTCAAGAAATAAAGGATGTAGTGTTTCAAATTCGTCCATGGGCTTCTCCAGGAAACGATGGCTTTCAGGCAGCATTTTATCAAAACTGTTGGGATACAGTTGGCTCTGAGGTAATTCAAATGGTTCAATATTTTTTCACTAATAAACATATGCTCAAAGCCATGAACCACACCTATCAAGTGTTAATACCCAAAATTCAACACCCCACTACTCCAGCTGATTATAAACCAATTAGCTTATGTTATGTAAGCTATAAAATTATTTCGAAAATTTTGGCGAATCGGCTAAAACCTTTGCTACCTGACATTACATCTCCTACACATACAGCTTTTGTTTTTGGTAGGAATATTCATCACAATTTTATTATAGCACATGAGATCTTACGTAGTATGAAGCTTAAGAAAGTTAATTAGGCTCTTGTTGGTTTGAAGTTGGACATGTCGAAAGCGTTCGACAGGGTAGAATGGTCTTTCTTACTTTTTATTCTTCAACAACTAGGTTTTCATAGTGATTGGATTACTTTGATTGAGCAATGTATCACAACAACTAATATTTCTCTCCTGATCAATGGTTGTCCTAGTTCTACTTTTTCTCCGACTAGAGGTATTCGCCAAGGAGATCGATTGTCTCCTTATTTATTCTTGTTCATCATGGAGGCTTTTTCTAGGTTGTTGCAGAAAAATGTTAATACTGGTAATCTTCAAGGTATAAGAATTAATCGACATTGTCCAGATATTAATCATCTTTTTTTTGCAAATGATTGTTTGTTATTCTTTCAAGCGAATTCATCTCATATGAGGCATCTCCAACACTTACTTCATATTTTTGGTCAAGCTTTTGGTCAAGTGATCAACATGCAGAAGTATACTCTTTTTTGTTGGGAAACATACTTCAAATGCTCAAAAGTATAGTATTGCTGGTATACTAAATATAAAGATGATGGGTCTTGTTGAAAAATACTTGGGAATACCACTTATGTTACATAGATCAAGACAAAAAAACTGTCAAGGTATCATTGATAATATGAATAATAGATTACAAGGTTGGCAGAGTAAAATTGTCAACCAAGCAGGTAGAACAACTCAGGTAAACGTTGTTCTTAGTTCAATGAGTATGTATCAAATGCAGGTTTTTAAATTACCAGAAAATATTATCCATCAAATGGACAACATTCAAAGAAGATATTGGTGGAACAACTTCAAAACTCTTCATTCTCAGAATTTCATCGGTTGGAATAAGGTTTGTTATCCTAAGAGAATTGGTGGCTTAGGTCTGAAGAACTTAAAGAATTACAATCTAGCTTTTCTTGTAAAATTAGTATGGCAGCTTATTTACAATCAAGATGAACTTTGGGCAAAGATTTTGAAAGGAAAATACTACCCTCATAGTGATCTGTTGTTCTTCCCTCCACCAGAAAATAGTAATTCTAGCTGGTTGTGGCAAAGTATATGTGCTGGTCTTGTTATTATTCTAGAAAATGCTAAATGGCAGGTAGGTAATGGTACTTCTATCAATATCTGGAAAGAAAATTGGATACCTTCTATGCATCATGCTATTCAAGATTGGGATGAGCTAAATACTGTTGATTACCAATGGGTTTCTCAACTCATTGATTCTCACAGTGAGCAATGGAATTTACCTCTTCTTCGGCAATTATTCTCTACAGATTAGGTGAATTCTATCCTAACTATACCTATTCAATTAGATCAAGAGGATAATTTGATTTGGCCATTTACAAATGTTGGTATCTTTACGACTGCTTCAACTTACAAGTTTCCATGTGAAAAAGAACAAAATACTGATATGACTAGGGGTTTATCTGCTCAATTTTGGTTGGCCTTTTGGAAGATGAATATACCTTACAAGTACCAAATTTTTGTGTGGAAATGAATTCATAATGCAGTTCCAGTTAAAGCTAAAGTATTCAAACATATGACTGCAGCAGATCAATATTGTGTGCTTTGTAATTTGAATCAGATAGAAGACTTGGATCACATGCTTCTTCACTGTCCTTTTTCTCAAGCAATCTGGCAGTATTTCTTCCATCAACAGTTTACTTCTATCATGCAGCATTCTACTCTCCTTTCTTGGGTGTAGTCTTGGAAAATTTCAGACTCAGTGTTTAACATACACAAGACCCCTCATTGCATTCATCTTCTTGTATGCATTATGCATTTTGTCTGGAAACATAGATGTAGGTGTATTTTTGATAACATAGCTCCCAACATTAGAACTGTCATTCATCAAGTACAGTCATACATTGAATATCATCATCTAGATAACTTATGTGATGCACATACTTATGTTCCTAGAGATAATCTTTATTTTAATCTTCCTTGGGAACCTCCTCCTAGGAACTTCTTGAAAATCAATATTGATGCATCCTATAAAGCTAATTCTCTTTTAGATGGTACTGGAATTATGCAGGAGCATATGTTATGGGAAGGGGAACGGTAAGAAGAGCTAGTAATGCTCAGCAAGCTGAGGCATGGGCAATGTTTGAGGCTATGCAAATGGCAACAGCAAATGGTTGGAATCAAGTTATCTTTGAAACAGATAACTTAGGTATAAGTTTGTATTTATAGCAGAACTCTTCTATTACTCACTGGCAAAGTACTCCTCTTCTTAGAAAGTGTGTTGATATATGTAATATGTAACATTAATCCTGCGTGGTCCTGTAAATTTGTGTATAGAAGTTGTAATAAAGCTGCAGATGCTTTAGCTAAAGCAACTCGTAAACTTAATCTATGTGGGGATTGGTGGTTTCAACCACCTAAACTGATAAATCCTTACATAAATTATGATGTAACAAGGTTGTTTGTTTAATAGATGCTTGCTTCATTGTTAAAAAAAAGAAAAGAAGAGAAGGCTGTCATTTGTGTATTGGCATTCAGTTGAGAGATACACCCTCGTTTGGAGTCTTATTTGAACATTACCTAGCCAGCGTCTTTAGCAGACAGATGGAAACCACTCGTTTTCTGCGTTCAATCTCTACCTTTATACTCACCAATTCGGTTTCCATTTCCATCGTGCATCATTTTCATTTGTTGAACTCTGTATCCCTTTCTATTAATTGGATAGTTTTTACCAAAACTGAAAATATTTGTATCAAATAACCAATTATAGCTACATCATTTTTTGTTGTTGTGGTTTCGGAAACAATTTACATAAAGTTCCAAGAACAGACAACATAACAAAGAAAAATTAGATATAACAATACTAGTGCATACATAACTAGTAATTTGATTTCACAGGTACACAGAAGAAAAACATTAACTTCAACTAACATCTTACAGATCCATGAGTGACACATGACATAAATGTCCAGGTGACAAGCTTAGCTAGGATAGATGTGAATATCTAGAGCCAAGATGAGAATGGAATAGACAGCAAAGAAGATGAGGGTGTGGAGAAAGATAGCATTCCCGTTGGTCTTACACCCTCCAAACTCAACGGTGTGATTGTTTCCCGGTATCTGGAAAAGTAATCCGGGTGACAGCAGCACAAACAACACCACACCTACCAAAACCGGCGCCCAATCCGCCATAGAACTTGCAGTACAAGAAAATTCAGATCAAAGCCGGTGATTCTAGAGAAGAAGTATCGTTGGGAGAGAGAGAATAGTTGGTCTTAAATGGTGGAGAAGACGTTGTGATTATCTACAAGGAGTGAGTGAAACGCACAAGAAACTAACATAACTACTAGATAGCAACACCACTCACTACTAGATAGCAACACCGTTCACCCACATAAACACCAATTTGTGAAGTCTGAAGGTCTAAAGCGAAAAACAAATGACATAAATAGCAATTGGACAAACCAAATAGTGACCTCAAAGAGAAAGTAAGCACCCCCACTCCACTATTTAATGAGAGTGGTCCATTATTGTATTATCTGCACCATTATATTTGAATTTACCGTCGCGTAGATCTTTCAACATGCAAGGTTGAGATTGCAATCATCATATATGAACCATCATCCAACTACAAGTATCATTCCTAAAGGAAGCTGCTCCGACATCATCAAAACTTGCAGACATACAAGAGGAAGTAAGAAAGAATGGAGAAGGCAGAAGTTTAACTTTTTTGTTTTTGTTGTTAAAACGCCAATCAGGCTGCAGGTTGCATTGGCTACCAAAATCAATTCAAATGTATCCTGTAACACTGCCTTCCCTCCTAGTTCTTTATTTAATATTTTGAGATCGGATAGTCAAAGGAACCATGACCAAACTCAAGGTCCTGAGACAAGCCAACTACTGTTTCCAGATTATAAAGCTCTTTTAATACAAGTTGGCCATAAAGAAAAAACAGTACAAATGCTTTTATTAGCAAAAAAAAAGTGCTCAAAATATTCCCCCAACAGAAATCATTTTGTCTGCTGACTTCAGAGAAAGAAATAAGTAAACAGATACAAACAGAAGAACAAACAAGAGAGATGCTGAGACACCTTGATGTTGAACAACACTTCGCAGAAATTAGGACAGTTTATGGTTCTCCCCCCAGCTCCACCCGCAAGTTATCATATGGGTAGACTTTTGGTGTCTGGTAAACATAGAAGGAAAAGATCATAATCAGATGTCAGAGACGGAAAACAACTATTTATTGGATATCATCAACCAACCTTCAACATTGACAATATAAATGAAAAGTTCATCTACGAATTTTCTTCAATAGTCACAACACCACTACTAATTTTCATGGAGTAAGCAAGCAACTTTGATAGGAAATCACTACCGAGACTAACGCATAGTCAAAAACAACAAGAGACCAAAAGCATGCACAGGTTGGCTTACTCACACTCTACCTCCTCTGTTCAGCATACCTCGGTCGGTTTCTTGGCCAAGTCAACTACATAGTCATACTAATACATCTTGCCAAAATTGATTTTATGCACATATAATTAAGTAATAACAGATGTGTTACTTATCGTATCTACAATATTCTACACGGAATCAACTAATTAACCAATTAATGCGAACTGCTACTCATTCAGTAGCATTAGAGAGAAATCTTTGGCCAAGAGGAGAAGAAAAAGAAGTTCTCCTCAACCTACAGCTGACATTTTGCAGCACTAGGGTTTCTTGGAGATTTGATTACCATATGGCATGAAGAAACATGTGGAATAATGGATCAGAATCATTTAATTTTGGAAAATACTGCAATGAAAAAGAAAGATGCACATTTCACGAATCCACTCTCAGGGGTGCAACAACATTGGTGCCAAGTGGCACGTGTCCTACATTTTTGAGTGCATTCAACCCGTCAGACTGAACAAGGTCAGTTTGCTCAGCTTCCTCAGAATATCTTCTGAATGTGATCAAGGTCATGCTCTTTAGTCAATGGTAGTTGTGGGAAGTCCAAACGGGGTCCAGTTTTCATTACTTCTTCAATGACTGAATATACAGACTTACAAAAATACGTAAAAATATTTCCTAGTAGCTACTTACTGATTATTCCATAATTTGTTACCAATTGCAGTCTACTTGGATCTTTATGATAAAATGTGCTAAAGCATTGGCACGTTTCAGACTATCAGATCTTATGAAGCTGCAAGACTTCGATAAGGATTGTGGTTGACGGTTTTTACTTCTTGAAAAATGAAAAAAAAAAACTAAAACATGGAAAGATTAATGAAAGGGTAACAGCATGCATGATTGTTTTTAAGCAGCAAATTTCTAAGGCTCGTATCTAATTACCAAACAATTTTTGAAGACACATCACTGTTTTTTATTTACCATTCAAATCCCCTATTCACAATTAAGAGTGGAGCGGTTTGCGTAAGAGAAAGAAAGAGATTGCGGTTCAAGCTTCATATCTCTCATAAGATTTTACAATGGTGAAATATATTCTCACAAGATATTTTAGCCTTTCATTCGATTTTTTGTATTTATAAAAAAATTAAGAAAATCATAAATTGTTAATTGAAAATTGCGCCACATGGACTCCACCTCAGTTGAATTTTAGAGGAGAGTTGGGACAAATAGCATTGTTGATGCCTGAAAGAACCAATTGAGGCCCATATTTTTGGGGACCCCTGTTCTCTAACTAATCTTCAGTGTAACTTTTATTTTCTCAAACAAAAAACTAGTACTAAACGCTAAAAGAATGAAATAAGAATAACATAATAACGAGAAAGAAAAATTGAAAAAAGAGGGAAAAACAACGAAAGACAGCGACAACTAGAACTAACTGTACACTGATGATACAAAAAAGAAAAAAAATGGTCGCACACTTGCTTGTTCAACATTTAACCATTGTATTGAATGTCGAGATGAATCCAATGGATGAAATAAACACAGGTGCAAGTACAACTAAGCTCGTGCACCAACATACGTAGTATGAGCAAAATGTACCCTTAGTTACTATATGTTTATACTTAACTATTTCACAAACCTCTGTCAACTTCTATGCTACAAACTATGAAGTTGTAAATATTTCAAGCTTTACATTGTGATAAGTATTCATAGAATTTGTCTCCTCCCTTCTTCTCATAGTGGAGTATAAACTAACTATTAGGTAAATTGCTCCGAAGTTTTTAATTTTATCCAAGACAGTTACATGTACTACACTACTATAGACCACTGGTTCGATTTCTCATTCTATTGAATACATGTGAGGAAACTGGTGAAATCTTGTTGAGCTTAACACTAATAGCTAAACTATATCAGCTGAGTTGCAACGTATTATTGAATCTCCTAGAAATCCCTACATAATATAGTGACTGTACAAGGTTCAAATTTTCAACGGATTCATATATAACAATAGCAGTCCACTATAAACCTGATGTCAGGTATAACAATCTATGTTTTCAAGGCAAATAGCTAATGTTCCACATAATCGAAGATAACTTGAGATTAAACAATATCAAAAATCAACAAAGATTCAATAATCTATTCACCAATCTAAACAAACATAAACTTACAAATGGAATTGTTGAAGCCTTATCATTCAAGACAGCAGCCAATCCCAGAGATGCAAAAAACCCTAATCCTCCACACAACCACGCCAATGCCTCGTACTTTGGTAGTTACATACATACAACAAGAACAACATTCAAAACATTTCACAATTTGTAAACAACTAAAACAAACAAATAAAATGAAATCCCTAATTCAATTTGACAATAATACCTTTCCGACGGTATCAGCGATTCGATCTATACAAGGTTCGGGATATGCAGTTCCATTATCCCAGACAAGTTCATCGTTCTCTGGAAGCTGAAACATATATAGAAAAAAATTAGGATCTCATTTCAGGGTTTTTGAATTGGGAGAAAATGTTAAAGAAAAAAGGAAATGAAATGCTTACAGGTTTGTCAGGAACGATGTGTTTGCCGACTGGAAGACCCATACCAGCACGAGTACGAAGAGATGTAGCAATGGATCTACGGACTACGCCATTTCCTCCGAGTATCTGAGATGCTAATCTTCCTGCCATTTGAGATGATCACTCTTTCTCTCTTCAAAACTTAGAACTTGTTCTCGTTTGTTTTTCCCCCAAATCTCTCTGATAAAATAATAACCCTAGTTTTTTTTCTTTTGGGTTTCTAATTTTCTAGTCTACTACTGGATGTTTGTTATGGGGATATAAATATGAGGTCAATTGGACTGACTTTAGTAAGTCTTGACCAAATGAAAATGTAAAAACGACAGAAACCCATCATAGGCCAGCATAGATGCACAAAAAATTTCAAAAAATTTTGATCTTTAAAATTTGGTGTTGACGAGTTTTGAACTCAACTCAAGCAAGTCATGTGTATCAGCACTGTACTACAGTGACACTGAAAACAATTTTTTTTTGTCTGTTTGATCCATAAATAATAACATACATACTTATAAAAATAAAAATAAAAGGTAAAAAAGGGTGTGGGACACCACAGTCCAGTATAATAGCACTTGTAGAGAAAAAAAAAACACTAGTCAATTACCGGTAAAAACATTGTTGATAACTAAAAGACAATTACAATTTATTTACGTTTTTTTAACTAAGATGAGAAATTCATGCTAAGAAATAACTATATATTTTAGGCATGTATAAAAACATGTCGTTTTGTTTTCCTTATTATGTGATATTATTTTATTTTTTTGTAATTTTATACATTTTCAATAACATAAAAAATCAATATCTTGGAGACACTTCTTTCAAGCCTATTTTAATTAAAAAGTCTCTCCAAATATTCTTGTTGTGAGTCTAATACAAACATTACTTGACCAGTGTCTTTGGAAGATAGTTGGAGAGTACTCATTTTCTGCATGTAATCTCTACCTCTATTCTCTCCGGTTCAATTTTCATTTTTATCGTGCATCACTGTCATTTGTTGAAATTTTTATCGTTTGCTAGTGATTTGATAGTGTTTACAGTGGTTTATTTTGCAGATACTACTTGATATTCCTAGAGGTTTCTTTCATATGTGCTTCATTTTTTTTTTCAACGCACAACCATTTGAATCAAATAACCAATAATAGCTATATCATTTTTTGTTGTCGTGGTTTCAGAAACAGTTTATATAAAGTTCCAAGAACACAAATATATAGTATAACAAGAAAAAGAAAAACATGATATGACGGTACTAGCGCATATATAACTAGATTTCGTAAGGACACGGAGGAAAACCATAACAATACCTTAAACTAACATCTTACAGATCCATGACATTAATGTCTGAATTTGTTTAATTCTTGTTTGGTTTTAACCCCTGGTGGTGAAATTCGATTATACTCTTTGATTATAATTTGGCAAATTCTTTGATATAAATCTTTAAATGATTAAACAAAAAACAAAGGGACTTCCATCATGATGCTGGTTACACTAGTCAAATACTAGTAAAGTCAGAAGAGATCTCATTGATTTACCATAAAGTTTTCGCATCTTGCAGAAAAAAAAACATAGTCAAATACTAGTAAAAATATTGTTGATAACCAAAAAAATAATTATACATTTTAGGCACGTATAGAAACATGTTATTTTCTTTTCCTTGTTATGTGATATTATTTAATTCTTTTGGTAATTTTGCACATTTTCAAAATTTACACGTTATTGACATATAAAAATTTATAAATAAAAAATTCTATCAAAGTATCACAGGAGAGACTTCTTTCAAGCCTACTTTAACTAAAAAGTCTCTCAAAAAAACCAAAATCGTGATTTCAATTTTTGTATCCAATAACAAGGAATTTCAAAGATTTTCTAAAAAGCTCCATCCAATAGCAAGTATTTTTGGAAACTTGAGAACTATCTAGGTCCACCAACAAGAAATTCTATACCTCTCTAGGAATCTCTAGAAATCTCAATTCACCAACTCCTTATAATGGTTGGGTTCTCATTAAGCTTGATGAACCTTAAAAAAGAAAAGGAAAAAAACTTTAGGGAACGATGCAAAGTTTCGAAATTTGGAAATACATGATAATAAATTATTTTTCTTAGACCCATATTATATATACACATAATAAATGAAGAAAAAGAATCTTAAACCTAATTAACATTCGAAATAATAAACTCATTAATATTACTATATTAAAAAAATAGACGAATTAACAAGAATCCAAAAAACACTTAAACATTGATCGATATATCATGTAAATCTTTTATGTGAATCACTTGGTGGAAAAAAAAAACTTATAGGTACCAACAATATTGTTAGGGCATCACTCGGTTGAACTAGCAAGTTTTGTTATCTCAAGCTTGTTGTCAATGTTAGATATACAAAACTATATCTCGATTAATAGTCTACTAAAATCAAGTCTCGGACTAGGATTAAAGTATGGTAGTTAAGTATCAGACATCAATGAATAACCCTCGAAGATCTAAGACTGGATAACAAATAAAGACATTTTCCAGAACTTCATCAACAAAGAGGTATGTGAAGACTGACCTGAAAAAGCGGGGTCTAACAACCACACCCAATATTTCGCTTAGCAATATGTATGGACTAACTCCAATATACTTTCAAGAGAATCAACTAGATAGTCAGACTCAATCTTAAGAAAAGTACATCAAAGAGTTATATCTCTATTTCTCAATTCAATCTGCAATCAAACATACAGGAATTTGCGAGCCCGATTGAATATAAGAAATAACTTGGACGGTATCAAAAACCAATATCCAAGTGTCAATCAATTTAATCAACAACCCAAAGGTAAGATTCACAATTGATTGAACTTACGCATAACCTGTGATATTTCAATTATATAGAAAATATAATGCGGAAAAGAAATAACACAGACACCAGAAATTTTGTTAACGAGTAAACCGCAAATGCAGAAAAACCCCTAGACCTAGTCCATATTTGAACACCACACTGTATTAAGCCGCTACAGACACTAGCTTACTACAAGTTAACTTCGGACTGGAATGTAAATGAGCCCTAACCAATCTCACACTGATCAAGGTACAGTCGCGTTCCTTACACCTCTGAATCCCAGCAGGACTCTACGCACTTGATTCCCTTAGCTGATTTCACCCACAACTAAGAGTTGCTACGACCCAAAATCGAAAACCTGATAGATAAATCCGTCTCCCATAGAAATACCTAGTAGTTTTTGTTCCGTCTTTTGATAAATCAAGGTGAACAAGAACCAATTGATATACCGGACTTATATTCCCGAAGAACAACCTAGATATATCAATCACCTCACAGTAATGTTAATCGTATGGTAGCGAAACAAGATATTGTGGAATAACAAACGATGAGACGAAGATGTTTGTAACTACTTTTTATCTTGCCTATCGGAGAATAAATCTCAAGCAAATCTTATAGAGAAGATAGTACTCAATACGATAGAAAATAGCAAGATCAGAACACGCAACTACAGAGAAAATAGTTGGGTATGGCTTCACAATCCCAATGAAGTCTTCAAGTTGTTAACCTACAGGGTTTCGTAAAAAACCTAAGGTTAAAGGAGAATCGACTCTAGTCGCAACTAGTATCACACAGGAGGTGTGGAGATTAGGTTTCCCAGTTGCTAGAGTTCTCCTTTATATAGTCTTCAAATCAGGGTTTGCAATCAATGTTACCTTGGTAACAAAGCATTAAATATTCACCGTTAGATGAAAACCTGATTAGACTCAATCTAATATCTTTCAACCGTTAGATCGAACTTAGCTTGTTGCACACAAATGAAAAGTGACTTCATTTAGATATGGGTAACCGTACCTAAACGTGTACACCTTGTTGGCTCAGCAATAGTTAACCGAAGTTAGCCATATGAACACTTTCATATCAATCATATTCATCTTAACCAGAACTAGTTCAAATGACTCAAATGAAACTAATTCTAGAGTTGTTCAGTTGTTTATATTCTCATAGAAGTATACAAGACACAATTGAAGCAAAATCGATTTTGATTCACTCGAATCAATTCATGAACATTTTAGCCAAGGTTTGCAAAACATTGCATTCCTTATTATATAAATGTATTAGTTCATGAACAAACCGATTTTAGAACATAACCTACTCAAGTATGCAAACGGGTATGCATACCTAAGTGGTCGGACCAAGTTTGGGTTCGCCAGTATGCGAACGGGTACGCATACCTTCCAAAACTAAATTGAATTTCTGGAATTGAAACTCATGCCAGTACGCATACCGGTATGCATACTAAGTTCCCGGACTTCCATAACCAACCAGTACGCATACGGGTATGCATACCATGGTTCCCGGACTTGGACAACACATATGCAAGTACGCATACTGTGTTATATCCAATCATGGTTATTTGTTCTAAACTCCCATTTCAATCATTGAAACATTCTTGGAAGACGACAATAGCTGTCTCACACAAACAATTAGCTTCAAAGAAATTTTCAAGTGATCGAATGATCAATACGAAACATTCCGAGTCTACATCAAATGACTGTCTCACACAAATCATGTAAGATGTTACCAGGCGATTTTCACATGATCATCTTTTGACTTTCGTCAAGAATATAAGATGAACTTGGTTAAAGAGAAAGCTTACCAACACATATTTCGAGAAATATGTAAGCGAGTTAAACTCAGCTCGAAATATCAAATGTGTATAATCGAAGTCTATATAGCTATACGACTTTTGTCTCACATAGGAGATAGAGTAGATAGACTTTTGAGTGATAGATGAGTTCAAGTCTCCATATACCTTTTGTTGATGAAGTTCCATAAGATCCCCTTAGTAGTTCTTCGTCTTCAATCGATGAACGTCGTGAAGTATAATGCTCACCTACACTTTCTATCCTAGTCCGAGACTTAGCTATAAGTAGACTAGAAATCAAGACTTATAGTTTTGGCAACTAAACTTGACAACAAGCTTGAGATAGCAACGCTTGCGAGTTCGACTGAGCAGTGCTCTAACAATCTCCCCCTTTGTAAATTTTAGTGACAAAACTATCAATACATATGGATTACAAAATAAATAAACTTTGTAGCTTCTCATCCAAATGCTTGATTTCCTTGGTTCTTCAACATTACTCGAAATCTTCATCACTTCTAAGTACTCCAGTGATTCTGAACGTGTTTAACTCAACATCATAGTTGTTTAAGATCCGTAGCTATAACAATGAGAAAACAGTAGCTCTCAATCATTGTTATACAGTGTCATAATATCATTACACATCATCAAAGTCCAATTGTATCACAACTTTGACAACAATACTATGGTGATATGTATCACTCCCCCTTAGTCAATACTTCATCTCACATGAAAACCACTCCCCCTTACATAATGATCCGTAAACCATATGTATTTGTAATGGGAACTACACATTAATTCTCCCCCTTTTTGTTAATATAAATTGAAAAAGGTATGAATACTAGTGGGATCATAATGAAATTCTCATAGAGATACTTCATGACTAAAAGAGAACATATCAACTTTGTTTCGATGATTTCACCTAGTCTAAACTTAGTGTATTCATCAAGGAGTTTATAAAGATACAAGAAAACTCCTACAATATTCCACAGCTGCACTCCCCACAAAGATTTGGCAATTAAGCACAAGTTCAATTAAGAACTCTCCCACATAAAATGTCATTCCCGAAAGGACAACAAGAGCGACCTTACTTTTACATGAAAAGAAGGATTTTTTTGGACATTAACAAAATACATGAAACATGAATTTGTGTCCAAAAAACTCAATTAAATTAACCACAAGAGAACCCATGATTAATTTAATCGGATATACTCAACATAAGAGAACTTACGGAGCCACACAGTACTTCTCACATAAAAGTGGATCAGGGAAAGACCAATACTGCGGAATATACAAAGATTCATTCTATATTTTATCAATATTTGTATAAAGACATATAATAGACTTAATTTTTGCAATCAAAAGTTCATCCTATCTTCATCAATATTTACATAATGAAATAATAGGCTTAACTTTTGACATATATGGGACAATCATAGTTCACGGACGCAAACACTCATATCCCATAACAATTTATTTTTTTATTGCAATATATAAAACCAATAAAGATTAATACCGCAAAATCATCTTCCAAATAAACTTTAAAATTTAAATAAATAAATCTAAAAACATTGCAAGATGAAAATCGTTGGCAATAGCTATGTGTACTCACAATAATGGCTATTCCAAACCCTAGTTATCCTTTTTAACATAAGAATAAATTCTCATAATAAGTTTCCTAGACATTAAGGCCTCTAAAAAATTCTTTATCATCCCCGAACTCCTTGTCGTCAATAGCCATAGGAACATAAGGTTCATGAAGAAAGGAGTCAATTCCAACAAACCTTCTAGACTGATGCCAAACTAGGGCCTTCTGAATTTCGAGAGTCCTCAAAACAATAGCCTTTATTTGCAGAATCTCCTTTCTTGTTTCCTTCAACTCTTCAAGAACCCTAAAAAACTTCTGTCGAATAGAAGGAACAACTCTTGGTTTCCTCACATTCCTCCTTTTTCTTTTCAAAGTTGAAGGTACATGAGATTTTTATTTTTCCTCCATGATTGATGGCTTAACAATCATATTAACATCTTTTCCATCAAAAGACATAATGCTTGGATTCTCCATACCAGTATGAGATTGTGAGAGGAATTCACAAATCAGGCTCAACAAGCAATCTTGTGATAAAAAAGAGTTTTTCAGAGAAGGAAAAAAGAATGTAGGGTTACGGAATGAATCCTTTTAAGCTTACCAAGTTGTCAATCAGCAAATTCTTATGTCTGTCAACATGTTATTCTAGACATGTTCAAACTTCATCTTTGATTGAAATTACTCTGGTAGCCTGATTTAATATGTCAAGAAGAAAGCTGTGATATGAAGCAGCGCACATCAAAGTTCAAAAATGGAAAATAACAGCCTCTATTGGATGTTAATTGCAGCTACATCGAGCTTTGATCTAAACAGGTTTGAGAACTCTTCCACTAAATGCAAAAATATATGATGCCAAAGATTCATGAGCAGCCGTTGTTTTCACATCTAGCCTGATATAAAGATGAGTTTCATTTTCTTTGACCAATTTTTGGTAGGACATCCAATATTATACAATCTCTTTTTCTCAAATGAGAGCTTAATCTCTGGCATGAAATTTGTATCTTGACCTTTGTTCTTAAAATGAAAACCTATGCTTTTGAAATTTACAAGACCTCATATAAGTAGGCAAATACCTTTGATGTTTATGCATTTTGACATTTTCAGTAAACTTCGTTATGCTTCAAAGTAAGCTTTAGCAGAATCTATATTGTGCTTCAATTTACACATAAACACGTATTCAACATGATAATAATTTTCGACTTCAGTCAGAATGGCAAAAAGTGCACAATTTTGAAAGATCGTTGAAACCTAGCGTGCCTGTCTTAATGTCCCTACTCTGAAGCTATTGCTTTCCTCTTTTTTTAAGCATAAAATCATATACCTCTGAAGTCACTTCTCTTTAATCAAAGCATTTGAAATAGTGTATATATGTCGCTTGAAGCACTTGTGATACAATGAATGGGTCACTCACGTGGCTACGCGTAGCCATAGTAGCTTAGACAAGGGCATGTTTTCGTATTTATTGTTAACTAAATAGAAGTCTAGAGCATGTATCCACCAAGTGTGATTATATTATCTTATGTTTATATTTTTCCTAAGGTACAAAATTACTTCTCACCTTTACGAATATACACCATCTGGCATATTTAGCAGATTAGACCAGAAGTATTGGAATAACGCCTATTTGTGTATTGATATTTGAGTTCCTTGAACCCGCGTATGGCACATAATTATCTAGCCGCATATGCAAAGTACCATCTTACTAGTTTAGAGTTTCATGTCATATAATGTCAGGAATTGAATTGTGATAACACCATGAATTGAGAATATCCATGAGTAAGGATGAGAAATGAGAAAAGGTGGCCTTGAATGCACCATGAGAATTGAATAGTATCCCCGAGTCTGGCTAGGTTCCGTGCATGACCAATGAATTGCACCAATAGCCCCGAATCTGGCTAGGTTCCGTGCATGACCAATGAAGTGCACCAGTAGCCCCGAGTATGGCTAGGCTCCAATGAAGTGCACCAATAGCCCCGAGTATGACTAGGTTTCGTGCATGACCAAATGAAGTGCACTAATAGCCCCGAGTCTGGCTAGGTTCCGTGCATGACCAAATGAAGTGCACCAATAGTTCCGAGTCTGGCTAGGTTCCGTGCATGACCAATGAAGTGCACCAGTAGCCCCAAGTATGGCTAGGCTTTGTGCATGGACAATGAAGTGCACCAATAGCCCCGAATGTGACTAGGTTCCGTGCATGACTAGATGAAGTGAACCAATAGCCCTGAGTTTGGCTAGGTTCCGTGCATGACCAAATGAAGTGCACCAATAGCCCCGAATCTGGCTAGGTTCTGTGCATGACCGATGAAGTGCACCAGTAGCTCCGAGTATGGCTAGGCTTTGTGCATGGCCAATGAAATGCATGATAGCCCCGAGTATGGCTAGATTGAATAAAATCTACGAGTATGGCTGAAACGAATAAAGCCCCGAGCATGACAAATGAGTGAAGCCCCGAGTATGACCAGGCTGCGAGTACGACCGATAAAATGAAAATAACCGAGCGGTGAGATAAGATGGCCTTGAATGCACCATAAACTGAAAATAGCCACGAGTACGGCAGAGTGATAAAAAAAAAGGGTGGTCCGGAATGTATCATGAAAAAATGTAAAAGGGTGGTCCTGAATGTACTATGAGAAGTGAAAAATAAAATAACAATAAAATAGATAGATAGCTCGAATGCGCCATGAATTAAGTCAGCGCCGAACGCTGAGCGATGACACAATCCGGTTATGAGTAAGGCTATGAGATGATGATGATGATGATGAAAAAAAAGGGTGCAGGGATGCCACAATAATTGAAAATTATTTCAGATATGAGATATGATCAAGTATGAATGAGATTATTAGTAAAATATTTTGACGAAGCTCCTACAACTTAGTATGAATGAAAAGACGCAAGCGCTAACTCATGATCATAGTTATCCACCATGTCCTGAGCGTATTTAAAGTGGTATGAGGGGACTTACCTCCAGAAATATATCATCACCCTTTGAACCCTTGCACGGGAGGCGAGCAAGTCAAATTCTATACACTCGTCCGCCAACTTCACCTATTTAAGTGCGTCTAATAATTCCGCATACCAAGTGACTATACAGACTTACCTCCCAAAAGGGTAGAGTCGCCTCTCCCCAAGTCAGAAATAATACGTCTTATTTAAATAAATTAACACACTTCAAGCATAATTAGAGCAAATCCACTAACACGCTTTCACCCACTAAGCGGACAATTGCGAATGTCATTTCATGCTTATGATCACCCATCTTTATCGGCATCGCCAAATGATTCCAATAACGGTGCACAGATGAAAACCCCCTCAACTAACGGCGAGCATGCTGAGCGCACATCATTTAATGCCGGATTGAACTATCGTGTCGGCCTACATATGCTCGAACGGTGAAAATTTGTAAGTAGCCATTGTTCACGATGTCGTTAAGAAGCAAAGAAGAAGGTAGTACACCGCTCCTATGAGCTTCCATCTCAAGCCGATCGACATTTATCATTCGGAAATATCAAAGTGTATTTTCACTATCAAAATGATTACATGCGGCGGAGTACGTTCATTAGATGATTGAGGTGCTTCATCTCAAAACCCAAGCAAACTCGGGTCATAATAACGAAATGATACTTTAACAAAATGAAGTAATTGATCAAAGAACAATACTTACCATGTGGTTGACATATGCAAAACAAAATTAAAATGTTCCTACCGATTATTAGAAGATTATACTTACACAATATGCATGAATTGTCAAATCAGTTGAGCGCCAAACACCGCCTACCATGCAGGCACGCATAACTAACATCTAGGGGTTATACTTATGCAACATGAACACCCGATAGTCACACTTTCACTTTAATTAAGTAGTTTACAAAACTGATACACATTGAAGATGTGCAGGTTGATTAACACTTAAATAATAAATCTAGAAAGCATACGCATCAGAGGCGCATAAACAATGAGCCATATATCGTGGCTCTAGCACTCAAATAAAAGCCAGAATCATGTTGCTTAGGAGACGCGCAAGTTGCACTCATCCTCCCTCCACTTGAACACTTGAATAAAATTCTAGGAGGCGCGCGGGTTTCACTCATCCGCCTTCCACTTGAACACTTAAATAAGATTTTAGGAGGCGCACAAGTTACACTTATCCACCCTCCACTTGAACACTTGAATAAAATTCTAAAAGGCGCGCAAGTTACACTCATCCACCCTCCACTTGAACACTTAAACAAAACTCTATACTAAACTTGCAATAGCATTTCCTATGCCTGCTGTCAGTTGATCATATACTCCATTCTTGACTTCCGCCACCTTTAGGCGAGCAAGCTCTTGCTCCGGGTCAGCAATCTCTTTTGGAAGAAGACTACGCGCACCGTTATTTATCTTAACAACATCCAAAAGCTCTTTCAAACATTGTCACACGCACATACATATTCTCTCTAAGAGTGTCCACTCGGGATAGCTGATTATGACCATTTGAGTACTGTAACTAAAACGCCTCTCTGAAAGCCACGTAGTAATACATCATAACTACCACATACTCGCGCCTCATGTGGCATAGCCGCATATGCAAGCACATTAAACATAATTTACTCGTCATGGCCTAGAATCTGTTTGCTTTGGCACCTGGGGACTGCCTTATAAAAATGACAATATTGTCTCGATCGCCCACGCCTTTATCACTACGCTAAGAATACCCTGCGCCTACTAGAATGCAAACGGGAAACCCATTACTGACATATGATCTTATTGGATTATTATTAGAACACAACAAACATTTATTTGAATGATAATATTTGGGACTTGGAATCGCGGATGTAAGCTATTCATCGTGTTTTACCAACTCGCATAAATCTTTCTAACTGTTTTAGCACGGAAGGACGCATCCTCTTCTTTGAGCTGGACAAATGAGGAAAAGGATTGCCCCTTCTAATAACCTTCCGAGGAGATTCATCATCAGCAAAAAGCTTCATACTCCTCTTTATCCCCCCTTCCTCCGGAGCCTCGAATTTAACTTCGTCCAAAATTTGGAAGTTTATCGAATTTTCCTTGGCTAGAATCAAATGATCTTGAAGATCCTTATCGCTCTTATTCATAGCTTTGAAGATACAAGACTCAGAATAGCAGGTGTCGCTGTGAATTGGCAAACCATTAGGCACGACCATATCTTCCAGCAGTGAAGTCGCATCCCCCCAAGAAAATAAGACATGTAAGGATCAATCATCCGACGAGCAAATAAGCGCACCAAACTGTCATGATCTCACCGGACAGTTCTATACCGAGAGGATGCTATGGCGTCATGTATGCCCAAATGTGGAGCATTTCCCTATGATCGGGGTTGGAGTATATGTAGTCCACCCAAGGCTCCCAAGAGGGTGGATATCAGCGGACGAGCGAAGTGCAATTGTTGAGAAAATATAGTCTCCCTATAAGCTGCTAGGCGAGGTACCTCCTCTAAGGCGGCTATCGGGGACACGTCCACCTGGGACGGATAATCCGACTATCGGATGAGGATGGAGGGAACACATGAGGGTTCAACATGCACGTAAGTGTCCGTCTAAAATCCATCAATCGTATTCATTAACTGATGAATCAACCTGTGACTGTTGACCTGGCCTATGACCAGTCAACAGTCAGGGGAATAATGTTGATACATGAAAATAATTATCCTTAGAAAAGGAGTCCCCTTAACCCTTTAGGAATACCCATTAAGATATGGAGACTTGGGGACTACACCCAACCCATAGGGTGATGGGTGCTCCTAGCCCAAAAAGAGGAAAATGAAAGAATTGGGCTTCACTCCAAGCCAAAGGCCAGAAGCCCATGGTAACTTGGATAAAGTAGAAATGGTAGTTTTGTAATATATTGATCTTATGGGTGCCTATTCATAGGAAGAAGAGGAATGATTATTATAAAAGGGAAGAAAAGACATTTAGAAAATCACTCTTAGGGGATCCATTCTCTCTCTTCATCTCTAAGGGGGTTGGGCTTGCTGTGGCTTGGACTAGCTTCTCCTTCCCACTTTTACCCTATCAACAACTAGTTAGAGAGTTGTTCAATTGCTTAGATCTTATAGAAGTATACAAGACACAATCAAAGCAAAACCGGTTTTGATTCACTCGAATCGATTCATGAACATTATAGCCATGGTTTGCAAATTGCATTCCTTAATATATAAATGTTTTAGTTCATGAACAAACCAATTTTAGAAAGTAACACACTTAAGAATGCGTACGGGTATGCGTACTTAAGTAATCGTATTTGAGTTTGTTTTGGTTTCCAAACTCAGCAGAAATTCACGGACGTGAACTTTACGCCAGTATGCATACGGGTACGCATACTTAGGTAACCGGATTGGGTTGGTTTTGATTTCCAAACTTAGGAGAAATTCACGGTCGTGAACTTCCGCCAGTATGCATACGGGTATGCATACTTACCCAGTCTCCATCAACCATTTAGTACACACACAAGTATGCATACATTTGGTTCCCGGTTTTGGATTTATACACTAATGCGCGAACACATTATATGTTTATATCCAAAGATGGTTACATGTTCTAAACTCTCATTTCAATCATTGAAACATTCTTAGAGGATGTTAAATAGAGGTTATTCACACACTATTTTTCATCAAAGCAATTTTCAAGATATTGAAATAATCAACATGACTTTCGTCACTTGTAAAGATGAACTTGGCCAAAGCGAAAGCTTACCAACACATATTTCGAGAAATAGATAAGCGAGATAAACTCGGCTCAAAATAGCAAATGTGTATAATCGAAGTCTATATAGCAATACGACTTTTGTCTCAAGATAAGAGATAGAGTAGATAGACTTTTGAGTGATAGATAAGTTCAAGTCTCCACATACCTTTTTGTCGATGAAGATCTACCAGTTCCTTGAGTAGTTATTCGTCTTTGCATGATGAACGTCGTGGATTCTAGAGCTCAACTACACTTTCTATCCTAGTCCGAGACTTAGCTATAAGTAGATTAGAAATTAAGACTTATAGTTTTGGCAACTAAACTTAACAACAAGCTTGAGATAGCAACGCTTGCGAGTTCGACCGAGCAGTGCTCTAACAATCTCCCCCTTTGTCAAATTTAGTGAATAAACTATCAATACATATATAGAATATAAAATAAATAAACTTTGCAGCTTCTCTTCCACATGCATGATCTCCTTGGTTCTTCAACATTACTCGAAATCTTCGTCACTTCCAAGTACTCCAATGATTCCAAAGATATTCAAATCAGCATCACCGTTGTTGAAGATCCGTAGCCGTAACAATGAAAAAACAAAAGATCTCAATCATTGTTACACAGTGTCATAGTATTATTACACAACATCAAAGTTCAATTGTATCAAAATTTTTACAACAATACTATGGTGATATGTATCATTCCCCTCAATTGTATCACAACTTTGACAACAATATTATGGTGATATGTATCACTCCCCCTTAGTCAATACTTCATCTCACATGAAAACCACTCCCCTTACATAATGATCCGAAAACCATATGTATTTGTAGTGTGAACTACACATTAATTCTCCCCCTTTTTTCAATAAAATTGGCAAAGGTACGAAAACTAGTGGGATCCTAATGAAATTTCCATAGAGACACTTCATGACCAAGAGAAAGCACATATCAACTTTTTAGATGCAATCATATAGACGGAACTAAATGAATTTACCAAGGAGTTTATAAAGATACAAGATAACCCCTATAAAATTCCACAGCCGCACTCCCCACAAAGATTTGGCAATTAAGCACAAGTTCAATTAAGAACTCTCCCTCATAAAATGTCAGTCCCGAAAGAACAACAAGAGCGACCTTACTTTCACGAGAAAAGAAAGATTTCTTTAGACATTAACGAATCATATAAAAATATGAATTTGTATCCAAAAATCTCAACTAAATTAACCACAAGAGAACCCATGATTAATTCAATCGGAAATGCTCAACATAAGAGAACTTACGGAGCCGCACTGTATATACATAAAAAATATGGATCAGGGAAGATCAATACTGCGGAATAAACAAGGATTCATTCTATCTTTCATCACTATTTGCACAATGACATACTAGTGAAACCGCACGCACGATGCGCTTGCCTTGATAACTATGCATTTCAATATTCGCGCAATTATTAATATCCATTTAAGCAAAACAAAAAATGTGGAGCAACAAAAGTGAGCGAGTTAAATATTTTTGCATTTAAACTTTGAAAAGAAAATTAAAAAAAGAATCTCTGGTGACCTGTATTATTGGATTATCAACTTCAATAGAAGAATTTAACGATCATAAATGAAAAAAATTAAAAAATAGTAGTTGCCTTCCCCAAGACACATGTCTATGGTTATCAAAGGTGGAAAAAAAGAAGCCACATGTCCGAGACCTCACCACATGTTTTGCCTCTAATTTGTTTTCATAATGCATCAAGGCGATGTCGTGAAACCCCAATTCTAAAGTTCATCTGTCTTCTCAGTTCTCCCCCTCCGGCTCATACTGTCTTCTCAGTTCTCCCCCTCCGGCTAATACTCTATTCTTACCCTTATATTAACACCGTCACCATTAATTGCGTGCCCAACTCAATGAAAACATGAGTGGCATGTGTCGAATTAAAGTAATCAATAGCTATAAGTGAATCAATTTGTTGGTTTTGACAAAGAATTAAATTTTCTATTTTTTCGAATTTTAAATAAGTTGAAGTTCAGGTTGATCTAATTCGTTGAAATTCGAAAAATGAGTGAATGTTAATCTCTGGTGTTGGGAAGATTAGGGTATTTCCTTGAATTTTTGTATGATCTTATTCTTACCCTTTCATTAATTTCAAATTTGGTGGTGGTTCTGCTGTTGGATACAGTGGTGGTGGTGCTCAATGATCATCCGAGTTGGAATTTAAAAAAATATATCTTTTTTATTTTTGTTTTCATGAAAGTTGGCGGAGGTGCTGAATCTTCAGATTACGGTGGTGGTGTTGATGGTGGTGACGATTACGGTGGTGATCTGGTTAGAGTGGTGGTGATGGTTGATTCTGTTCGCAGTGGAGGTGTTCAGGGAAAAAAGAAAAGGATAAAGAAAACGAAGATCCAAATAAGTGTGAAGTTACAGGGTCACCCTAGGATACAAAGTTGTAATGGGAAAATCGGCAAAGATAGTTTAGTAAAAAAAGGGGCCCACGGTCGATAAGTCCCCCTTTTCTTCATTATAGTAAGAGAAGAGACTTAATCTTTGTAAACAAAAGCTCATCCTTTCTTCAATCAATATTTGCATAATGACATAAAAGGCTTATCTTTTGTTTGTCAAAAGTTCATTCATTCTTTTATCAATACATGTATATCGACATATGAAAGACTTAACTTTTGACCATGTATGGGACAATCATAGTTCACGGACGCAAACACACATATCCCATAACAAATTGCAATATATGAAACCATAAAGATTAATACTGCAAAATCATCTTCCAAACAAACTTTAGAATTTAAATAAATAAATATAAAAACATTGAAGATGAAAACGTTGGACATAGCTATGTGTAATCACAATAATGGCTATTCCAAACCCTAGTTATCCTTCTTAAAACACAATAATAAATTCTCATAAGAAGTTTCCTATACATTCAGACCTCTAAAAAAATTCTTTATCGTCCCCGAACTCCTTGTCGTCAACAACCATTGGAACATACGGTTCGTGAAGATAAGAGTCAATTCCAACAAACCTTCTAGGTTGATGATGTCGAACCAGGGCCTTCTGAATTTCAAGAGTTCTCATAACAAAAGCCTTTATTTGTTGAATCTCCTTCCTTGTTTCCTTCAACTCTTCAAGAACATCAGAAAACTTCTGAGAATTTGAAGGAACGGCTCTTGGTTTCCTTACATTCCTTCTTTTTCTTTTCAAAGTTGGAGGTAACGGAGATCTCTATTTTTCCTTCATGATTGATGGATCATATTAACATCTTTTCCATCAGAAGACATTATGCTTGGAGTATCCATAGGCGTACGGGTTTGTGAGAGGACCATAACTTAAACTCAACAAGCAGTCTTAATGTTAAAAAGAGTTTCAGGGAAGGAAAAGGGAATGTAGAGTTACGGAACCTTTATACACTTTAAAGGATTCACGTATGCACAACTCATACCCTATAGAAAGTAGAATTGTCAATTTTAACCCTCTTTTATTGATTAAACAGGAAAGTCCTTTCCAATATCAATTAGATATGAAAAGCGGCATGAATTCTAGACTTTCAAGACACAACAAAGATAAGAAAAGAGAGAAAACAAAAACATTATTTTCCTAAAGCCTGAAGTGTGCACAATCTTGTCTCTTTTGATCAAGCACATGAGACAAGATGCACCAAACAACACAATCAAGTTGTGCTGCAGTGAACAACAATCTGTCCACCATGACCTCCTTGAAAGGAATACATTGAACCCTGTCCCTCAGAATGTTTAGACCAAACTTTCACTAGTGGTCTTGTCTTATCCTTGGAAACTAACTTCTTTGACGAAGATAAAATCTTACATACCTTAGCGGTCTTTTGAACAAGTTTGAGCTTGTTTGCTAATCAATTTGCTCTTCGTTGAAGTTTGTTGGCATGCCTCAGTTTGTGTTTATACTTGAAACACTTTGAAAGTTCATGACCTTTGAGTGAACAATAAGAGCATGTCAATGGATAAGATGGTTCAGATGCCCGAGACGTGCAAGCTGTTAGACACAAAGTGGACCCTGAAAAATCAGACAAAGAGTTTCCAACAGAAAGGTCAGTTTTTTCTTCTAGAAAGGTTGAGGTTTCTCCTGAAAGACTATCGAGATTGATGTATGTATTGCTACAATTATCAAAATCAATATTTTCACAAAGAAGTGCAACACTTGACTTTTCGTCTTCATTAGAAACATAGTTGTCAGACATTTCATCAAGAGTTGTAGCAAGACCTTTGTTTCCAGTGTATTTCTTTCAATTTGGACACTCATTTGCAAAATGACCAAAAACTTTACACTTAAAGCACTGTGGCATATCCTCGTCATCATCCTCGTCAGCATCCCTGTTTTTAGGAGGAATGCAATTGTGAGGTTTAACTGACGATCTGGGTTTGTCTCTGGAGAACCGTTTACTTCTCTTCAATAGAAGATCTCTAAACTGTCTTCTGATCCACGAGACTGACTTGTCAAGATCTTCATATGATGAATCAGTCTCAGAAAGATCATCTTAAGAGATGCAAAAACTTTTACTTTTCTCAAGTAATTTAGTGTTCTTCTGTGCTTTAAAAGCAACATCCTTCCCAGATTTGGATGTATGATCATGATCAAAGATCTTTAACTTCCCAACCAGAGTGTTTCTGGAAAGAGCATCAAGGTTATTTCCCTCAATGATGACATGCTTCTTAGAATCGTATCTGGATGGCAGCGATCTGAGAATTTTCATCACAATGTCCTTTTCAGGAATAGTCTTACCCAATGCAAAGGATGCATTAACAATTTCAGACACTTTGTGATTAAACTCATCAAATAAATCTTCATCTGCCATACGAAGGTTTTCCCAATCGGAATTTAGGTTTTGAAGCCTGGCTTCCTTTTCACTTGTATTCCCTTCAAATACAGTTTCTAAGATATCCCAAGCATTTTTAGACCGAGTGCATGTAGTCACATGGTGCTGAAGATCTGGGGTAATGGCATGTATGATGGCATTCAAACCGTCGGAATTTCACTTTGCAGCAAGTATCTCAGTAACGTCATATGCACCAATATCTTTAAGTACGGTCGCATCTCCTAATGCCACAACGGGAGCATCATAGCCATTAACTACATAAACCCATGATTGAAAATCACGCGCTTGAAGAAAGGCACGCATAACAATTTTCCACCACAAATAATTTGAGCCATCGAAGACTGGTGGTACGTTTATAGAGATAACACTTCTGTCCATATAGTCATATCGCTACAAACATAGACTTATAAGGTCTTATACGTGTTTGCCTGCTCTGATACCGATTGAAAAGGCGGGGGTCTAACAACCTCACCCAATATTTCGCTTAGCAATCTGTATGGACTAACTCTAATATACTTTTAAGAGAATCAACTAGACAGTCAGACTCAATCTTAATAAAAAGTATATCAAAGAGTTATATCTCAATTTCTTGATTCAATCCCAACTCTAACAAATAGAAATCTGCGAGTCAGATTGAATACAAGAGAAATAAACTTGAATGGTACCAAAGACCAATATTCAAGGATCAATCAATTTCAATCAACAACTAAAGGTTGGATTTACCAATTGATCGATACAAACGCACAACCTGTGATATTTCTTAGATATAATAAAATATAATGCGGAAAAGAAATAACACAGACACCGGAAGTTTTGCTAACGAGGAAACCGCAAATGCAGAAAAACCCCGGGACCTAGTCCAGATTGAACACCACACTGTATTAAGCCGCTACAGACACTAGCCTACTACAAATTAACTTCGGTCTGGACTGTAGTTGAACCCCAATCAATCTCACACTCACACTGATCCAAGGTACAGTTGCGCTCCTTACGTCTCTGATCCCAGCAGGATACTACGCACTTGATTCCCTTAGCTGATCTCACCCACAACTAAAAGTTGCTACGACCCAAAGTCGAAGACTTTAATAAACAAATCTGTATCACACAGAAAAGTCTAAGGGAATAGATAAATCTGTCTCCCACAAAAATACCTACGAGTTTTGTTCTGTCTTTTGATAAATCAAGGTGAACAGGAACCAATCGATAACCTGGACTTATATTCCCGAAGAGTATCCTAGAATTATCAATCACCTCACAATAATCTTAATCGACTAGCGAAACAAGATATTGCGGAATCACAAACGATTAGACGAAGATGTTTGTGACTACTTTTCTATCTTGCCTATCGGAGAAATTAATCTCAAGCCAATCTTATGATTGCACTCAATCACGATAGAAACAGCAAGATCAGATCACGCAACTACAGAGAAAACAGTTGGGTCTGGCTTCATAATCCCAATGAAGTCTTTAAGTCAATAACCTACAGGGTCTCAGTAGAAACCTAAAGTTAAGGGAGAATCGACTCTAGCTTATACAACTAGTATCACACAGGAGGTGTGGGGATTAGGTTTCCCAGTTGCTAGAGTTCTCCTTTATATAGTCTCCAAATCAGGGTTTGCAATCTAAGTTACCTTGGTAACAAAGCATTCAATATTCACCATTAGATGAAAACCTGATTAGATTCAAGCTAATATCTTTCAACTGTTAGATCGAACTTAGCTTGTTATACACAAATGAAATATACGTCATTTAGGTTTGAGTAATCGTACCTATACGTGTACACCTAGTTGGTCCAACAGTAGTTAACCAATGGTTAGCCATATGAGCACTTTCATATCAACCTTATTCATCTTCACCATAACTATTTCAAATGACTCATAAGAACTAGTTAAAGAGTTGTTCAATTGCTTAAATCTTATAGAAGTATACAAGACACAATCGAAGCAAAATCGGTTTTGATTCACTCGAATCGATTCATGAACATTATTGTCACGGTTTGCGAATTGTGTTCCTTAATATATAATGTTTTAGTTCATGAACAAACAAATTTTAGAAAGTAACACACTTAAGTATGCGTACGGGTATGCGTACTTAAGTAACCGGATTTGAGTTTGTTTTAGTTTCCAAACTCAGCAGAAATTCACGGACATGAACTTTCTGCCAGTATGCGTACGGGTATGCATACTTAAGTAACCGGATTGAGTTGGTTTTGATTTCCAAACTTAGGAGAAATTCACGGTCGTGAACTTCCGCCAGTATGCGTACGGGTACGCATACTTACCCAGTCTCCATCAACCATTTAGTACACACACAAGTATGCATACACTTGGTTCCCGGTTTTGGACTTATACACTAATGCGCGAACACATTATATGTTTATATCCAAAGATGGTTACATGTTTTAAACTCTCATTTCAATCATTGAAACATTCTTAGAGGAATTTAAATAGAGGTTATTCACACACTATTTTTCATCAAAGCAATTTTCAAGATAATGAAATAATCAACATGATTTTCGTCACTTGTAAAGATGAACTTGGCCAAAGCGAAAGCTTACCAACACATATTTCGAGAAATAGATAAGCGAGATAAACTCGACTCAAAATAGAAAATGTGTATAATCGAAGTCTATATAGCAATACGACTTTTGCCTCAAGATAGGAGATAGAGTAGATAGACTTTTGAGTGATAGATAAGTTCAAGTCTCCAAATACCTTTTTGTCGATGAAGATCCACCAGTTCCTTGAGTAGTTATTCGTCTTTGGATGATGAACATCGTGGATTCTAGAGCTCAACTACACTTTCTATCCTAGTCCGAGACTTAGCTATAAGTAAACTAGAAATCAAGACTTATAGTTTTTGTAACTAAACTTGACAACAAGCTTGAGATAGCAACACTTTCGAGTTCGACCGAGCAGTGCTATAACAATAGTACTTAATACGATAGAAAACAGCAAGATCAGAACACGCAACTACAGAGGAAATAGTTGTGTCTGGCTTCACAATCCCAATGAAGTCTTAAAGTCGTTAACCTACAGGGTTTCGTGAAAAACCTAAGGTTAAAGGAGAATCGAGTCTAGTCGCTACTAGTATCACACACAGGAGGTGTGGGGATTAGGTTTCCCAGTTGCTAGAGTTCTCCTTTATATAGTCTTCGGATCAGTGTTTGTAATCAATGTAACCTTGGTAACAAAGCATTCAATATTCACCGTTAGATGAAAACCTGATAAGACTCAAGCTAATATCTTTCAACCGTTAGATTGAACTTAGCTTGTTACACACAAATGAAAAGTTCTTCATTTAGATATGGGTATCCGTACCTAAACGTGTACACCTTTTTCGCTCAACAATAGTTAACCGAAGTTAGCCATATGAACACTTTCATATCAACCATATTCATCTTAACCTTAACTTGTTCAAATGACTCAAATGAAACTAGTTCTAGAGTTGTTAAATTGTTTATATTCTCATAGAAGTATACAAGACACAATAGAAGCAAAATCGATTTTGATTCACTCGAATCAATTCATGAACATTATAGCCACAGTTTGCAAAAGATTGCATTCCTTATTATATAAATGTATTAGTTCATGAACAAACCGATTTTAGAACATAACCTACTCAAGTATGCAAACGGATACGCATACCTTCCAAAACTCAGTTGAATTTCTGAAACTTGAAACTCACGCCAGTACGCATACCGGTATGCATACTAAGTTCCCGGACTTCCATAACCAACCAGTACGCATACGAGTATGCATACCATGGTTCCTGGACTTGGACAACATATATGCAAGTACGCATACTGTGTTATATCCAATCATGGTTATTTGTTCTAAACTCCCATTTCAATCATTGAAACATTCTCGGAAGGCGACAATAGATGTCTCACACAAACTATTAGCTTCAAAGAAATTTTAAAGTGATCGAATGATCAATACGAAATATTCCGAGTCTACATCAAATGACTGTCTCACACAAATCATGTAAGATGTTACCAGGCGATTTTCACATGATCATCTTTTGACTTTTGTCAAGATTATAAGATGAACTTGGTTAAAGCGAAAGCTTACCAACACATATTTCGAGAAATATGTAAGCGAGTTAAACTCAGCTCGAAATATCAAATGTGTATAATCGAAGTCTATATAGCTATACGACTTTTTTCTCAAATAAGAGATAGAGTAGATAGACTTTTGAGTGATAGATGAGTTCAAGTCTCCACATACCTTTTGTTGATGAAGTTCCACAAGCTCCCCTTAGTAGTTTTTTGTCTTCAATCGATGAACGCCGTGAAGTCTAATGCTCAACTACACTTTCTATCCTAATCTGAGACTTTGCTATAAGTAGACTAGAAATCAATACTTATAGTTTTGACAACTAAACTTGACAACAAGCTTTAGATAGCAACGCTTGCTAGTTCGACCGAGCAGTGCTCTAACATGACCTATCCTATTTACTCATCGCATGAGACTGTATCGCACGATTTTAGTAGATATTTTTTGGCAAAGAAGGAATTACGAGTACAAGCTTGTCTTGGTTAAACTCTCGAAATATGATTCAACCAATGGATGTTTATAGATCCTTAACAATCTTAGTTAAAAATAATGTATTGGTCAAAAAATATTTTTGTTTCAAGTTGATCATATGGATATTGCCCAAGCAACAGTGCATAATGTATATGGCTATTGAGAATGTTTCAAATTAATTATGTGAGAAAAAGAACTGACTGACGATAGGTAAACACACTTGTATGTTTTTACCAAAGTTAGTATGAATTGTGTGAACTGTATAGGTTTGTAAACCCGCTTTGCAAACCTTTACATATAAGTTTTGGAATTAAGTAGGTTCACAATTCTAGTGTGAAAACCCCTACCATCTGACTTTTGCGAACTGCCAAGATTCGCAAACCCTTGTGGCCTGACTTTCCCGAACTGCCAAGGTTTGCAAACCCTTGTGCCCTGAGTTCGCGAACTGTCAGAGCCATGTTTGTAAACCTACCCATTTCAACATTAGCAGAAGTCATGAACTACTTTATATGTTTATGTTCAACTTAGCTACGATTCTCATAGACACTTCTAAGACAACTTTATTCACAAAATCACTTTGTTGTTATGAATCATTGATGAAGTCTTGAATGCTATTAAACACCACTTTATGCTTGTAAGTTCAATGGCTACTGAGCCACTATGAACCATCATTGTGCACGGTTCCAGAACCATAAACCATAGTGCATATTCTTCTATGTAATTTTAAGGTAGACTTTACGTAAATTCTTAATAAGAATTTCATTTAAACTGAAAGTGTTTGCTTGGATCTCAAGCTAGCATATCTTGAATTTAGAACTACCTAGAGCGTTAAAAATATATAAATAGGGAGACTCTTGCAAATGGATTTCTCAATCCCCGGCACTTTTATGTCTTAATTGATAAGCTAGAGTCGCCCTCTATAACTTAGGTTTCCCCTGAGAAACATAATTATATTACGACTTTGAAGACTTCACTTAGGGATTAGTGAAGCCCGATCAAACTATCTTTTACCTGATAGTTTGTGTTTTCAGATCTTGTTCTTATTGATCTATGAAGTTTTTGTAATTTTGGATCCGGAACAAGATAGATAGAAATCACAAAGTTTTCTTCATCTCAGACTTTGTGATTCCTCATGATAGATATCTAAACTCTTCTTTTATTTTTTTTGAATTATTTTTGAGAGGTGGTTAGTAATCCAAGCTTCCCATTTAACTGCGTGTAAGTGTTTCAGATTCGTGAGGTCTACTGGACTTTTTCTACAACAAACATATTTCCAAACCTATATTGAAAAATCAGAAGGTAAATCAAATAGGCTTGTCTGTTAGAGGAAGATTGGTATAAAAATACTTCACTGAGGTTGAAGCAACTCTTAGGCTGTAAAGGATGTCAGCTAAGGGAATCCAGTGCGCACAATCTCACGAAGTTCAAGAGGCCTAAGGAACACGATTGCAGTTGAATTTCTTGGAGGGTGAATTCGGTCTCAACTGCATTCCAATATGATAGTATGTTAGTATGTATAGCGGTTTAATACAATATGGTGTTCAAAGCTGAACGAGGTCCCATGGTTTTCTGCAGGTCTAGTTTTCCTCATGAACTAATTTTTTGACGTGTTATGTTTTTCATTTTTCGCGTTATAGTGTTTATCTTTATAATACGAACATCACAAGTAGTACGTAATCAATCGAGAAAGTTTAAGTCCTTATTTGAGATCAAAAACAAGAATTTTTCTTGTTGAATTCGTATCTTGAAATATATATTGCAAGTTTTATACATGTTAGAATTTGGATACGACTAGGTTGATCTTGGATATTAATTTTTGAGACCGATCAAGAACTTTTCTACACAATCAGGTTCACGGACCTTTAGTCTAAACATATTGATTATGGAAGAGAGAGAGAGCGAGAGAAACTATATATACAATCTTATTCAATGGTCTTTACTTTGACTTATTTGTGATTTTATTAGGTTTTGTCCATACAGGTTTCCGGGCGAAAAAACTTTTGATATACTTGGTACCCTCTCCTTTCCAAATGTAGTAATATTTTGGGTTCATGTTGAATGGCTCAATAACTGTAATAGAGTACGAAATTTTTTTATTATTTATTTTATTTTATATTACATTACATGATACACTTCATTTACTTTATAAGTAAGTATGATAAATAAACCTAATTAGGACTATATACTTTCGATTTGGTCGATTAATTATGCTAGACCTACTGAAAGCCAAGACGATGTAGTCGTTTTCTTCTATATATTTTTGAACCTCAATTTCAATGAGCAAGAATTTCACTCAAGAACTTTTAGATGAAAGAATTAAAAAAAAAAAAATCTATCTTTATTGATGAGTAAGAAGAAGAATTGCTTGCAAATTTTTTTCTTCCAAACTTCATTACAAATATAAAAGGCTAAAAAAATTAAGAGTTTTATCGGTTATGAATGTAGGAGAGAGTGTTGAAATGACAAGGGTATTAAGTACACTACAATCTTTCCGATATCAACCTATAAGTCTGATACCTTGCGTGACCTAATATAAATAGAGACTGTCAAGAAGATATCAAACCAAAGGGTATACACTAGTTCGAAACCGAACACAACTATAGGGATCATCCCAAGTATTGGATTAACGTATAGTGTATTTTCTTTTAATTATAACTAAAACAATAATTATAATTATTGTTATAAAAAACTTAATTTTTTTTTGTTCTCGTATACCTATTGCTAATGCAGTAGAATAGCTTATAAATAGTCTAAGGAAAGGTTATGTGTATGTATGTGGGTCAAAGAACGGTTGAGATCGTCCGTTTTTTTGCAAGGCAGAGATTATGCCGCGGCCCTTTAACCAGTCTCTGACCCAACCATATCTAAACCCTGTTTTTGCCCGACTAACTCTAACTCTTCTTGACTCTAGCAGCTAAATTGGTAGTTGTAATAAAAAAATATTCATAACTTATAAAACAGATTCCAAGTTCAAGGGCTATTTGGTATTGGTTTATCTGATTTTATTCGTACTATAGTCTATAATTAGAGAAACAGAAGAAGAAAAATGTTAACTTTATCTTCATGGCATCTAGAGTTTCTTCTCATCTTGCCCTAACTTTCTCTATTCATCGTAATCATAAAAAACAAAAAAACGATTACTGATGAGGTAGGATGGAAACGATAAATGCTTCTTCATCATCAGATTCAGAACACATTGCACTCGAGATTAATTAAAGTGAAAGTGAGTAATGTTAGTTTCACTAGGTACCATATCAAAGAATTGTGTTGTAATCGGCACTCTGGCAGTGTATTAGGACCTTCATTAGATTGGGTGTTATGATCGTTCAAGATTCAACATTCAGCCTAAAAACCGTTACAAAAGCGTGGTATATTCTCTGATTCTTAAGGTTCAAGTATTTGCTTGGATGTTATCTTGAACCAACACAGAAGCGACCAATGGTTAGGTGTTCAGAAATTTGCTTTAGCATCCAACGGTTCGGCGCTTAACAACATATTCTCCCAGAATATGCTTCCGAGCGTCTAATGATTTGGCGCCACGACTGGGCGCCTAACCATTGGTCGTTGGCGTTAAATATTTATTTGACATTTTTTGTGCTACACCCCGTTTACACTCAAACGACATAACTCACATTGTTAATGATAACTTGCGTTTTGGTCGGAATATGAAGGTTTGGTGAGGAGTCCTAACAACGTAGAGTTCAGCTAAAACTCATAACATAATGTTCAAATATTATAAATTGATCACAAGATAGTATACCATTTGAAATTTGGCTACACAAAAGTAAATAGGTTATTCTTAATTCAATTTTATTGAAAATACAGTTACCCTTGGCCTCTGCAACAAGCATTTAAACCACCAAGCTTCCCTGGTGGACGAGTTATGTCTTGTGAGGGTTTACAGATAGATATACCCACAAAATAAATTTCATTATATTATTGGTCGTCATCTACGACGGGCGAGGTTCGTTGAAGACTGGCCTACACTGTCTCTGAGATATGGTATAGTAACTGGCCTCACAAAAGGCTTGAATCTATCCATCACCTTAAGGATATTGAAAAGAGTTTCATACCGGAAATTTGAACCTTTACATCTATGCCATTCCTCCCGATCTCTCGCTATAACTTCATCATCAATTTCACCCCTGAGTCGATATCTGTTGACATTCCATAATAAATGATTGAATTTGTGAACTGCATTGGCTATGGAAACATGTCCATATAACAAGTCAATAGAAGTACGATTGTTTGGGTTACCAGTTTCAGTGATGAAATTCTCATGTATGGTAATCCAATGACTTTGACTGGGACAACCATTCTTCCTGCATTCGTGACCCCTGTTCGGGTAGTATAGTACCACGCTCCGAAAGAGAGATTAATGTAAGTTGAAGGCATGTTTCAGAAGAGTTTTAGTAAAGTGATTATGGTCAGGTTATGTATACTAGATGGGAACAATTATGAATGTCCTAAAACTGGAATGGGGGTATATATAGTAGGTTGAGCAGCGACCGTATTTTTTGAAATCAACGTCTAACAGATAGTTTTTAATAATATTTATTATTCACTGACGACGTCCATCGACTTTATGAACGTATTTATTTTTCGAGTAGAAAGTACAAATATGGTTAAACTTAATTCATTAATTCCAAAATCATAATGGTGCATAATACATAAACTTTTAAGTATCATCAAATCTGAAAAGATGAGTGTACCCAAATACACCATAATCTTTAAATTATCAACTTATAAGTCCTCTTACCGAAAGTGATTGTCTATGGACAAAGTCGAGACAATACTACAAATTAGTATTCACACTTTGTGTGATTGTCTATGGATACGAGATCGAGACAATATGACAACCAAAGTGTGATTACTTAATAATAGGTTCGGACTTAATCAAACTCTATAGGATCACTATCAAGTAAAGCGGAGTTAACGTTTGTGTAATTTACTTCAAATTATATAAACAAATATAATTGCGGAAATAGAAAAGTAAATCACACAACAAGATTTTGTTAACGACGAAAACTTCAAATGCATACCCCGGGACCAAGTCCAGAATTGAATACTCTCAGAATTAAGCCGCTATACAAAATCTACACCAACTTCGTATAGATGAAACCAAGCAACTACCCCTAGTTCACTTAGTTTCCTCAGTATCCCTGCGCTTCCGACTTCAATGAGTGCACGCACTGGAACAATTCCTTAATTTGGATCATATTCAAAACAGTAAAGGAACAAAAAATCTATTTGGTAACAACTCTATTGATTCTTTAAGATAAGATATCTCAAGTCATATGCAAAGTCTTTTCCGTTAAATCTAATAAACTCCTTTGCCTGGTTAGATCAATTTATCAAATAACTACAAAAGTAGTCAAGTTTAGATTCGCACCCAAATAAATCTCAAAGAGATATATTGTGAATGCCGATCACACGCAACTAATCAATCGAATAAATTCGATTCTAGTTGGATCCTAGACGATCAAGGTTTGTGCAACACAGAGATATGAAAAACCAATAAGAAATCTTCTTCGTCTTCAAATCTTCTTTAATCTTCAATTAAACCTCCACAACACCACTTGAATCTCTTGTGATCAATAACGCACTAAACAGAGTCTGTAAACAATGAATTATCACAATATGTCTTTAGATCTACAAACAGTTCTAAAGATCCCGTTGATACTTCGATCTAGTTTGAGTAAAGCTTATATCAGAAGAGAAGATTCTCAAGAATAAACAAACTAGGTGCAATCAAAGTTTTAACAACCGTTAGTCAATCAAATCAATCGAAAACTAATAACACTGCAATTATCTAGTTTCCCACCAATGGTACTCGTAGAGCTTCTTGATCCCACAAAAGTCTTTAAACGAGCGGTCGTAAGAGATTTCACATAATTATGGTCCTTTCCTCTCCGAATAGACAGCTCCACCAGAAACAACAAAAGGATGAAGTTTGCCTGGCTCTTATGATAGTTTGCTAGAAATGCAAACTTAGGATTTATAGACCAAGGATGTTTGGACACCAAAGAATTTCCAAAATCGAAAATATTCTCAAGATATGCAATGAATGCCAAAATCCGGTTTTCATAATTCCAGTAAATGCTTGTCCAATATTTTTCGAAATCTCTCAATAGAAAATCTCCAATTAGTAAATGCACATTACTAATTTTTATTCTCTAGAGATATGCATTTAATTGCTGGTCATTAAAAGCATATATAACCAAAAACCTTAAGTAGAAGATTCTCAATTAATTTCGGTACAGGATCTCCTTGAGTACTAAGGAATATCTTTGAACAATAAATGATAAGATCGTTACTGTCCGTGTTCAAAGTATGTTGACATCTTTTCTTTGTAAATCATCTTTCATATTTACATTCTTGGAATTGGATTAACGTACAAGTGCAATTTACTTTAATTATAATAAAGACAATTATAATGCGGAATAGTAAAGTAAATGGCACAACAAGATTTTGTTAATGAGGAAACTGCAAATGCAGAAAAACCTCGGGACCTTGTCCAGTTTTGAATACTCTCAGAATTAAACCGCTATACAAAATCTAATACCAACTTTGTATAGTTAATACCAAAAAGACTACCCCTAGATACTTAGTTTCCTCAGTATCTCTGCACCTTCGACTTCTAGAGTCACGCCCGTGAATCACCAATCCTTTTGATCGTATTTTAAACAGTAAAGGATAAATCTGCTTAGTAACCACTTTATTCAATCTTGGTAATAAGATATCAGTGAGTCGTTGACAAAAGCTCTTATGTTTAATCTAATAAACTCCTTTGTTTGGTTAGATCAATCTATCCTTTGATTACCGTAATGATCAAACTATAGATTTGTAATCAATCAATATAGATCTCAAAGAGAAACTATAAGGTGATGCCGATCTCATGCAACTAATCAATCAAATCTATCAAAGATAAACCGATTCTAGTTGGATCCCAGCCGATCAAGGTTTGTGCACACAATTCACAAGATACGAAAACTAATAAGAAAAACTTCATCGTCTTCAATTCTTCGTTTGTCTTCAATAATCTGCACAACACCACTTGAAACCTTTTGTGATCAATCATGCACAGAACGGAGTCTGTTAACATTAGATTATCACAAAATGTATTTAGATCATAAAATGGTTCTAAAGATCTCGTCAACACTTTGATCTAGTTTGAGTGAATCTTATATCAGAAGAGAAGATTCTCAAGAATAAACAAACGAGGTCAATCAAAGTTTCAACAACAGTTAGTCAATCGAATCAATAATCGAAAACTACAATAATAATGCAATTATCTAGTTTCCCACCAACGGTATTTGTAGAGCTTCTTGATCCCACAGAAGTCTTTAAACGAGCGGCCGTAAGAGATTTCACCTAATTAGGATACTTTCCTCTCCAGATAGACGGCTCCACCAGAAACAACAAGGATGAAGTTTTCCTGGATCTTAGGATAGTTTGCAAGTAATGCAAACTCAAGTACTTATACACCAAGGATAACAAGGAAATTCCAAAACCGAAAATATTCTCAAGAAACCATCATTAAGGTACCTAATTTCGGTTTTCCTATTTCCACTTAAATGCCAAACCATATTTTCCGAAAACTCTCATAGAAAACTTATATTATTAGTCTATCACATTAACTAATAATATTTTCCAGAGGATATGCTTTAATTGCTGATAATTAAAACATATATGACGAAAATCATAATTAAATGCTTTTCACTTTTTTGGACATGGGATCACCTTGAGTATCAAGGAATATCTTTGAACAATAAATGATAAGAGTTATGTACATGTTCAAATAATGTCGACATCTAGAAGTTTCTTAGCAAACCCTAGTTCCAAGCTTCAAACAAAATGAAAAGACGAGGATACCCAAATACACCACAATCTGTAATTTATCCACCTATAAGTCCTCTTACGGAAAGTGATTGTCTATGGACAAAGTTGAGACAATACTACAAATCGGTATTCACACTTTATGTGATTTTCTATGGATACGAAATCGAGACAATACGACTACCAAAGTGTGATTACTTGATAATAAGTTCGGACTTAACCAAACTCTATAGGATCACTATCAAGTAAAGCGGAGTTAACGTTTGTTTAATTTACTTCAAATTATATAAACAAATATAATTGCGGAAATTGGAAAATAAATCACACAACAAGATTTTATTAACAAGGAAAACTACAAATGCAGAAAAACCCCGGGACCAAGTCCAAAATTGAATACTCTCAAAATTAAGACGCTATACAAAATCTACACCAACTTCGTATAGTTGAGACCAAGCAACTACCCGTAGTTCACTTAGTTTCCTAAGTATCCATGTGCTTCCGACTTCGATGAGTGCACGCACTGGAACTATTCCTTTGGATTGTATTCCAAACAGTAAATGAACAACAAATCTTTTTGGTAACAACTCTATTGATTCTTTAAGATAAGATATCTCAAGTCATATGCAAAGGCTCTTCCATTTAAGCTAATAAACTCCTTTGCCTGGTTAGATCAATATATCGAATAACTACCGAAGTAGTCAAGTTTAGATTCGCACTCAATCCAAATAAATCTCAAAGAGATATATTGTGAATGCCGATCACACGCAACTAATCAATCTAATAAATTCGATTCTAGGTGGATCCTAGACGATCAAGGTTTGTGCAACACAGAGATATGAAAAACCAATAAGAAATCTTCTTCGTCTTCAAATCTTCTTTAATCTTCAATTAAACCTCCACAACACCACTTGAATCTCTTGTGATCAATAACGCACTAAACAGAGTCTGTAAACAATGAATTATCACAATATGTCTTTAAATCTACAAACAGTTCTAAAGATCCCGTCGATACTTCGATCTAGTTTGAGTGAATCTTATATCAGAAGAGAAGATTCACGAGTATAAACAAACTATGTGCAATCAAAGTTTCAACAACCATTAGTAAATCAAATCAATCGAAAACTAATAACACTTCAATTATCTAGTTTCCCACCAACGGTAATCGTAGAGCTTCTTGATTCCACAGAAGACTTTAAACGAGCGGTCGTAAGAGATTTCGCCTAATTTGGGTACTTTCCTCTCCGTATAGACGGCTCCACCAGAAACAACAAAAAGATGAAGTTTTCCTGGCTCTTAGGATAATATGCAAGAAATGCAAACTTAGGTATTTATAGACCAAGGATGTTTGGACACCAAATAATTTAAAAAACCGAAAATATTCTCAAGATATGCAATGAATCGCAAAATTCGGTTTTCATAATTCCAGTAATTACTTGTCCAATATTATCCGAAATCTCTCAATAGAAAATATCCAATTAGTAAATGCACATTACTAATTTTTATTCTCTAGAGATATGCATTTAATTGCTGGTCATTTAAAGCATATATAACAAAAAACCTTAATTAAAATATTCTCAATTAATTTCTGTACATGATCTCCTTGAGTACTAAGGAATATCTTTGAACAATAAATTATAAGAGTTACTGTCCGTGTTTAAAGTATGTTGACATCCTTTTGTTGATGGTAGTTTTTAGTTCAGGGCTAAAATTGTAAAACCCTGTATTTAATGCGCCATCGCTCTGCAAAGAGGTTGAGCCATTTAAAAGTGATGAGTGCTCATGCCTCTTTACTTACATGCGTATTGAGCAATTCAGTATATTTATATGAAATTTATCCAGAATGGTGTGTGCAGCAACAATCCCAAATATGCTGTAAATTTCTGAGTATTTGTTCCATACCATGTTCCCAGTTGAACTCTTAATACTGACATGACATGGACGACTAATGTTCGCTCTCAGCCGAGTAGCATGAATCTCCCGAAGTGTCAGGATTGAGATGTGTGTGGAAGTACTCAATCATAGGCACGCAAAGTTACGCTGCCCTTTAATATTAAATTAGTGATTTTTCTATCAGTATGCAAAATTCACCGAAATTTGATTGGTTTTGCGGCAACCCACAAAATTCAGTCCTTTAACCTAATCAATTTGTAAAAATCAGGTTTTTGGCGCCCTGCGCAATATCTCGAACCCTATTGGTCGAGACCAAACCTAGGTAAGCTAGGAAATTAATCCGCCATGGACTAGTAGGAGCAAAGTCCTACCAAAAATCAGAAAAAAAGAAGAAAAAAAAGGAGCTGCGGAAAATAGGAGCAGCAACAAGAGGAGGCGTGGCCGCGCCACATAGCCGGTCAGTTCCCCCTAGCGGGCACGACCTGAAGACGGATGGCCACGCTCCATGTTGCCATTCAATCAACCAATCAGGTCGCTTTAAACCCGCCACGTGCACTTGGAATGTGGCCGGGCCCATGCCACTTGCCGGCTCCCTTTCCAATCGAAAAATCAGGTCGCTTGAAACCCGCCACGTGTATTAAATGAAGCCAAACTACGCAAACACCTAGTAGTCGTCGTGTCAACATGGCCTCCATGCCAATTAGCTAATCAACCTGCCAATAGGCCAACGTGCCATAACAACGCAGCCGCGTGCTATCTCACTTTTCGTTCGTGTCCAATGCCATAACAAACTCTAACCAGGGTACTCTGATCAGAATAGAACTTTTGTTCTAATGACATTGGTCGAATCAAGAGGAAACCCTAATTCCTAGTCATGGCCTAAATTATGCTACATCGGACCCACAACATGCCACAAGCCATGAGGAATTAAAAAGACCCTAAAAGTGGCGCCCGTGCCATATTATAGCTACCCATGGATAGCCCCGCGTCCATGGTCGTTCCCACATTATGGCCTTGCCATGATTTATTTATTTAACGTGGCTATAGCAGGTTTTGCCAAAACGCCACCATATCGTGGCCACATAGCCGTACGCGCTAATTAGGGTTTTGACTTTCCAAACCCTAATTTGGAAGGCCGCTATGCCGACCCATGCCAAACAATTCCACCCAAGGCATTAAGTTTGATACGGAAACTAGAGCCAATATTGTTGAGTCATATTTGGACCTAGCGCCAATACGCCAATATATAGTGGTCGCGGCTACGCCAGGTAGGCACCAATTGCGCCACTATGCCACTGGCAGGCGCCACTCCGCCACTGGTAGGCGCCATTATGCCACTATGCCACTGGAATGTGCCAACGAGATGTGGCCATAATCAACGGCCACCCTCTTCCATAAATTATAATCTCGGTCGTCCAACTTCGCAAGCTGAATTGACCGGGCTAGATTAAATCTTAGGTGACCAACCAAAGACTAACTTAATAGCGTCACATGCTATTTCTTACGGCAAGTCTCATGACTTAGCTCGCCACACATGATCGCTTGCCGCCTAGTTTGCGCGCGATTGGTCAGAATAACTAGGTCTTGCACACAAGACCCATTCAGCAATATGTTGCATATTTTCCACAAAAATACTCGAGACATCGAACATGTCACAAACTGGGGGATGCTCACTGGGGTAATGGTATGGCGGTTTACAGCGAGCGGCGTGCAACACGCCCATTACGAGAAAGTGTCAGGAAAGGGCGGACGATTAATGAGCAGTAAGTGAGTAGTGGGTGTAAGGCTGACTGGTCTTTCTTCGTGATGGAAACATGATGGTCACCACTTTTTACACGACTCCACTTCTCCACTACTTAACTGTCTCCACTTCCTGTGAGATCAGGGGCTCAATCATGATTTGTATAAAAAGGTTTTCGACCTATTTTGACAAACAACAAAACAAGTGTTATCAACACAAGTATCCAGAAAAACACCAAGAACTGATAGCTTACATTCCGCAAGACAGTTCCATATTCTGATACAAGTCATAAAACAGCCACACCTTCAAAATCCAATATTTTTATCTCAACACCTTCTTCGCTTCCCTCCCGAAGATCAACCCTTCTCCTTCACTTTGTGACCGAAGCAAGACTGGAACGACCATTTCTTGGTTTAGGTCAGGATTGTACAGATTGATCTCTCGAATCTAAAGTACTCCCATGCAGTGCATTTGTTTATGGTTTAGATTCGTTTCTCGGCGGCACACCAAAATTTACCATTTCCAGTAGAATCAGTTTTTACCCAAAAACAACTGGCGACCACAGTGGGAGGTTAATCTCTCGGTTGCAATCCCAAGAATTTTCACAAAGATGGTTGGTCTTAGGACTAATTCAATAACTCCAAGCGCTGATCGAAATCTTACAAATGGTGATGTTTCTCCTCCCAATGACATATCTGATCACGCAGCAAATGGAGGAATCCCAACTTTGATTGAGTTGGCGCAAGTACAAGAAATCCACACAAGGAACATGGATCTGATAAAGGAGACGATAAACAACATACTCAATTTCCTTGTCAGGTTGCCATCAGATTTGGGTGGCTCCTCCGTTCCTGAAATCCCAGCACTAGGGACTAACTCCTCAAATGATGATCGTCCTCAAATCAACAGTTTCACCACCAACCGGAGGTCAGTGAATCAGGAAGCGGCTTCTCTAATGGAGAGTTTATGTGAGCTTCTACATCTCTCAAAGGATCAACGAGCAGAGACGTTTGCTACGATCAATAAGATATCTCTAGATGCGCGTTTGGATCCTTCGCGCCCTGAAGCCTCAAAGACATCAGAGATGTCCATAAACCATGTTACATTTACTGAAGACGACATGATGGCAGAGGAGGGCCATAGCCCTACATGTTACTGCATGCATCAAAGATTCAGAATTCAAAAGGGCTCTCATAGATACGGGAGCATCCTCAAATGTTATTACTCTCAGGACATCCAAGGTTCGACCAAACAAAGTCGTGCGACAGCCTACCATGATGACATATTTCAAAGGAAACCAAACTAGCACGTACGGGTACATCAATCTGAATCTATCAATAGGACCTGTCAAGTCGAAGGTAAAATTCAAAGTAATAGAGAAAGAGCCAGACTACCACATGATACTGGGAAGACCGTGGCTTCATGATAATAAGATCATCCCCTCAACATATCACCAATGCCTAAAAACTATGTTGAATAAAGAAATTGTTCGCATTCCAGCGTCATTGTCTCCTTATGCACCAATCTGTGACGTGGAACTGTTGAGCCAAAGGAAATTTTCACGAGATTCATTAAGCAAAATTTACTGCACTCCACTCCCCCACGTCGACTTCAATCGAGGAAGAAGACCGGCTCGCATCACTGAACAGAGAGACCGGATCTCGCGGTGCACCTCTACTAACAGGACACGCCAATTCCTCTTCATCAAACAAAAGCTTAGTTCATCTTCATACCAAGAGGGAGCGAACTTTTGTAGCGAGTCATGACCAAAAAGGGAAAACTGTATACCGGCGCCCCTGTTAGCAATTAACAGGGGAGACTGTCACCCAGTCTCTCCGCCCGATAGAATGCAACAATAACAACAAGCTACAAGAAGAAGTACCAGATGCTCCACGGAAGTTACAAGATGGCACCGACTCTACAACAGATGAACTCGAAATCGTTAACATCGGAAATGAAGAATCTCCAAGGCCTATCTCCATTAGTTCTGCTCTATGTACAGAGGAACGTACGAAACTTGTGAACCTTCTTAAGGAGTACAAAGACATATTCGCATGGACATACGAGGAAATGCCCGGCCTGGATGAAAAACTGGTCACTCATCATCTGCATATAATACCTGGATCCAAACCGGTTAAACAATCTCCAAGACAGTTCAGGCATGATGTAGAGGAACAAATCAAGACTGATATTTAGAAATTACTAGCATCCAGCTTTATCAAACCCATTCACCATCCCACATGGTTGGCTGATGTAATTTTTACAATGATGTTGTAGTAGTAGGTTCGTTAAGACTTGTGAAAGCAGATTTTTTTAGATTTAAATTTTATAAATGAAAATACTAAACTCAAATAAAAAGGTGATGAGAATATTTTGGAGAAAGTGGGGTTAGGATTCCACCATTGGCCGGTATTAGTGATTTTAATAAAATAATAATTATACAACCCAACGTTTAATTTGATTCTAATAGTCTTGCCTAGACATGTAGATTTTCAAAAGAATAACTGTTAATCCAAGCATAGAACATCAAGACCCTAAAGCAAGCATGCTCTATCAAGAGAAAATACAGCTAACTAATCAAAATCATATTACCAATTCTTAATTCAATGCAAAAATCATAATAGAGTTGTTATAATTAATTAAAAATATAAATATAACACTTTTACCGAAACAACGGCTTCCTCCATCGCCCCAAGGATTGGGTTTAGCTCATCATTATGAAAACACGCTCAAAAGATTTATTTATAGCTCAAATGTTGATTAAAAGGAAGAAAAGAGATTTGATTTTCTTTGCTTCTCTAGTGCTCTAAACCTCTCCAAAACTCCCCCCTCAAATGTGCTCTCTAGCTCTCTATTTATACACACAAATACACATTACTCAAATATATTCTTCCATAACTCCAAAATCTTCTGCTTTTTAATTAAAAATATTTTCAGGAATTCCCTATATTTCTTTACTAAACCCATATCTTCTTTAATTCGAGGAATAAAATCCAAGATAAAATTTTCTAAGGATATCTTTCTTGTTTAATACAAGATAACTTCCTTTTCCTTCAAAACTTCCTGTTTATAAGGCAATAAGATATTCTTATCTTAAAGATCATAAATCCTTGACTGTTGAAACCAAATTTCCCGCCAATATTTTTTTTTTTTAAATAAAGAAGTAGGTGGTGCCCATATCCAAATTGCAAGTGTCTTTATCAGCTCGGCTGCCTTGGGGGCGCCCTTATCCATTTTGAGGGTGCCTTTAGTAATTTTGCTGGGGTGTAAAACACCACTTTTCGAGCCAATTTCGCCGCAAGAGCTTATTTCTTTAAAAATACCTACAAAGACATAAAATAACAAAATAAATACAAAATCGAACACTAACAATATATACAATTGAGACATATTAGACACAATAATGCGTCTATCATTAGCCAATGTGGATCCCGTAAAGAAGAAAAGCGGTCAAATCAGGTGCTGCGTTAACTTCAGAGATCTGAACAAATACTGCCCCAAGGACGATTTTCCTCTTCCCAACATTGACATGTTAGTAGACGCTACCAGTGGACACGGTATTTTCTCATTCATGGATGGGTACAACGGCTACAACCAGATAAAGATGTAAGAGCATGATGCAAGTAAGACAGCTTTTCGAACTCTTCTTGGAAACTTTTACTATACTGTGATGCCTTTCGGTTTGAAGAATGCTGGCGCTACCTATCAACGCGCCATGACTGTAATTTTACACTACATGATGCACAAGCAAGTTGAAGATTACGTAGACGACATAGTGGTCAAATCAAAAACTCGAGCGGCCCATACAGACGTTTTACGGCAGGTGTTTGAAAGGTGTCGTGAATACGAACTGAAGATGAATCCTTTGAAATGCGCTTTTGGGGTCTCCTCTGGAAAATTTCTAGGATTCCAAGTCACAGCTGAAGGAATTAAGGTTGAACCTACCAAGACCCAAGCCATCCTCACAATGGATCCTCCGCAGACTGTGAAAGAACTCTAGAGCTTCATGGGCAAAGTAAACTACATTCGGCATTTTATACCCGGTTTGGCCCAACTTATTTGGACCACGCTGCAGCAAGAAGCCTTTCGAAAGAGGGAGCAAGCTTTGTTTGGACCACGCTGCAGCAAGAAGCCTTTCGAAAGATTCAACAAATATAGTCATCACTGTCTGTTATGAAATCTCCCATACAAGGAAGGCCGTTGTGCCTCTACACTGCTTCTAGCGATGCTGCTGTTGGAGCCCTCCTTGCTCAAGAAGATGATGAGGGGATTGAACACCCTATATACTATTTCAGTCGTACTTTGAGGGATGCTGAACTCAGGTATCCTAAGGAATAAAAAGCGTGTATAGCCCTAATTCACGCTATTCAGAAGTTTAGAAACTATTTGTTGTCAAACAAAGTGGTGCTAATAGCTAAAGTCGATCCTGTCAAGTTCTTGCTCTCAAAACCATCCTTGATAGGCAGGCCATCCAAATGGCTGCTCCAAATGTCGGAGCTCGATATAATGTGCACTCCTCCGCAGTCTATTAAAGGACAAGCAATAGCAGATTTGCTGGCGGCATTCCCAGGAGAAGGTACTACCGCACTGCATGAAGACCTTCCTGGGGAATTTCCAGAAATCTCTTTTGTCAAAGAGGAAGCATGGCTACTATATTTTGGCGGATCTGCTACCCCTAGCAGTAATACCGGAGGAGCAGGTGTAGTTCTGGTGTCTACAACTGGTGAAGTCTTTTCGCATTCTTTCAAGCTGGACTTTCAGTGCACCAACAACTCAGCAGAATACGAAGCTTTCCTCATAGGATTGTCACTATCCAAACGAGCAGGAGCTACACACCTAGAAGTAAGAGGAGAATATAAATTACTGGTCAACCAGATGAATGGAGTATACTCACTCAAAGAGGTAACACTAGCCCCTTATAGATCTGAGGCGCAAAAGATTTTGAATTAATTTACTGATGCAACCATAACCCATATCGGCTGCAACAACAACAAATACGCCGATTGCCTAGATACATTAGCCTCAAAGTTGCAATTTGAAGGATTGGAAGTAACTTTGATAGTGAAGAGACGGACCGTGGCGTCAACATGGCTTTCACAGTCCAAAGATACTGAAGCCAGTGATTGGAGAACTCCGATTATCCAAGAGCTTAACAGTTCGCTTTCTCAAGGAAAGGTTAGTCTAAAAACCCTACAAAACTAATTCATGCTTCATGGAGTGTTATACCACCGAAACCCAGATGAATCCCTGTCAAGATGCCTTGGAGACGAAGAAGCACAGCTACAACTTAACCATATTCATGGAGAGATCTGTGGACAAATGTTAGTGGTGACTCTTTACCAACGTCTTCAACGCCTTGGCTACTGATAGACGCATTTATGTGTCTATTTTCATCTCTTTTGTGTATATTGTTAGTACCCATTTTTGTACTTATTTTGGTATTTTATCTCTTTGTAGGTATTTTTGGAGAAATAAGCTTTTGCGGCGAAATTGGCTCGAAAAGTTGTTAAAGGCACCTGGGAGGACATTTGCTATTCGGACTCTCACTTTGGATAAGGGGTAACCCATTTCCAAGAAGCTACTAAACACATACCGGGACTGGATAGGGGGAGGTCACTTTCTTCTCAAAATTCAAAACAGAAAATTGGCGGGAAAACATGGTTCTCACGGAAAGAATTAGGGTTGGAGTTTTGATCGATTTTTATGGAGATTAAAGGGATGAAATTGATTGGGTTTACTCCTTAGGCCTAAACATGCCTGTTAAAGTTTTTGGATTGAACCCAAATTGGCTAGAGATCGAATTAGAACAAAACAGAGGGATGAGTTTACACGGGTCTGTGATAAATTATTTTTGGAATTTTAGGGAGACTAAAGGCAAGATTTTCTTTCCAAAGATACGTTTCTATCTAAGGAAGAGTTTGGGATAAGTTGGAAAGCTCAGAAACGCGTGAAACAATTAAAACAAAAAATTGCCGCAACTTGGACTAAAGAGAAAGGAAGAGATTTTGGAAGATTTTGGAGAGATTTAATCGGTATTTTTGATATAAATAGATTGGTTGGGTCATATAGAAGGGGTGTCGAGAGTTTGGGGACTTTAGGAGGGCTGAGGAGTGAGAAATCAAGACGAACAGCAAGCTTCCTGCTGCTGTGTTTCTGCTGGTGCAGGGAAGAAGAAGCCGAAGAACATTGACCCACACAGAATAGTCACAAAGAAGTATCGTTCTTCAACAGCAGACCACCGTTATCGTTTATAAACAACACCTGATTGTAACGGAGATTTCTGTAACGACCATTAAGTGTTGCAGATTCGCTGTATTATTATTTCTCTTCAATAAAAACACCTTTTGAGCCATGTTTCAATCTTTTGAGTGTGTTTTTGATATGAGGAGCTAAACCCAAACATTGGGACGACGGAGGGAGTAAATTTTCATCATATGGTAAATTTAATTTATTCTTTTTATGACTTTTGCATTAATTTAAAATTGAAATATAATTTGAATTAATTAGTTGTCATTTAATTTGATGATGTATGCTTAGCTTAAATGTTTTGATACATCATGCTTAGGATTTACAACTAATATTTTGAGAATCTACTTAGGAAAAAATAAGAGTCACCATATCATATTTTATTTGGGTTATAATTGTTGAGAATAAATAAATTGAACCACATGCATGAGAATTAGCCAAATCCTTAGTCCCAACACCTCTCGCCCATTGTTTATATTTTATTTTTATATTTTTATTAAATTTAAAAACTCGAATCTTCTCAAGTCCGAGAGTTTGAACTCATTTACTACAACCACTTTAAAAATCACATCAGCTACTACTGGCCAGATATGGAGACCCAATCACGAGTGCTCCAAGGATCTTGCTCTAATTGCCAAGCACCGCCACATCAATTGGAAGTTCTTAATGTTGGATATGCTGGGGACTGGTGAGAATCATACGTCAACTACCTCTGTGACGTTGTGCTTCCTGCCAACAAGAAGGACGCAGCCAAGATAAAGCAAAGGGCCAAAAGAACGTCAACTACCTCCTATACTGCACAAGCTTTGGAGGTGACCTGCTACGATGTTTAGCAAAGTCTGAAATCCCGACTATGCTGAAAGAAACACATGAAGGTGAACATCAAGGAAAGAAGAAGTTATTCCTCCAAGTGCACGAAAGGTATTACTGGCCAACTATGGAAGATGATGCAGCGGCGTTTGTTTAGAAATGTCGTGAATGTCAGACTCACGGGAATCTCATCCACACGCCTTGCACCCCTCTTCATTCAATAAGTAATCCGTGGCCTTTCTACAGCTGGGGACTTGATATTATTGGGAAAATCAATCCACCATCGTCAAAGCAGCACGAGTACAGCATAACCGCGACGGAGTACTTTACTAAATGGGTCGAAGCTATTCCTCTTCGAGGAACCATTGGAGCGACAATTGCAGTATTCATTAAAGAATACATCATTTGTCGGTTTGGCGTAACTAAACACATCATTACTGATAATGGTACCCCCTTTGCCAATAAGCAAGTACGAGAGTTGCTTGAAGAATATGGAGTTAAACAGGTCTTCTCTACTCCTTACTAACCTCAAGGGAATATATAAGCCGAAAGCACCAACAAGACTTTGATTCGAATTCTCAGTCGAATAGTGCATGACAATCCTAGGACGTGGAACGAACAACTGCCTATGGCGCTGTGGGCATACCGGGCGGCACCTAGGATCTCTACTGGAGTTTCTCCTTATTCACTTGTCTATGGTGCTGACACAATCCTCCCAGCAGAGATAAAAATCCCGTCGGCTAGGATTGCGGCTGCTAGCGGAGTCCAATGGAATGAACCCAAAGCATTTAGCTCCAGAATAGCGGAGTTGGACACTCTAGATTCCAGGAGAATTAAGGAGGAAGAACATGCTCAGGCGTACAGAAAGAGGATCTCCAGGGCATATGATAAAGCTGTAAAACCTCGAGTTTTTCAAATAGGAGATCTTGTATTAAAGACCGCGAAGCACATTCAGCAAGACATGTCCGCACCAAAGTTTTCACCAAAATGGGAAGGTCCTTACGTGATCACCAAAGCCTATAACAGTGGCTACTACAAGATTGTCAAGGAAGATGGGGGCAAATTGGAAGCAGTCATCAATGGAAAATGGCTCAAGGCATATTATGCCTGACCATCATTTCCATCTCTCGCCGTTTCATGAAACGGCCAATCAGGCATTTTCATTTCTCTCACATCTGATTTATCAAAGCTTTTCATTAAAGATATATTAATGTAAACTCCATTTTCTTACCAAAACCCAATGCAATTCATTTTCCAAAAACAATGTTCAGAGCCCAAGATAAAAGAGAATGATCAAACATTCCCATGCCTACTTATTCAAAACAATAAAAATATAAGTATGGCTCAGAAAAGGCCATCCAACAAGTTGTGGTCCCGTGAAAGCATCATTTTCAGCCTATCCTGATATCTTTCAGTCCTACTCTTCAAGTTTTGGACCGCCCGTTCCACCTTTTCAGATTCTACAGCCAGGGCCTTTTCATCCTCCAAGATAGCTTTTGCTGCAGGAACGACATTAGCGATGATGCCGGCTCGATCAACTTTGATAATGTCAAGGCCTGCCGCAACCAGCCCACATTAAACTCCATGGATTCACAGGTAGACACCATGTTTTCCCACTTTTCAACAGTTGATTCAGCAACAGCATGAATAGATGTACCTTCCATCTCTCCAACCATGGGCAGAAGACAGTTCACCGTAGTAACCAAAGAAAACGAACAGTGTCGCACTATGTTCCTGGTAGTGATGTGGCCATACTTCCTCCATATTTTCGTGTAAAAAGGCACAAACTCCTTCCGCAATAGGAACTCACCAATATTACGATAACTAAAAGATAAACACTTCATGTGAATATCAAACGGTAAACCCGCATTGGGGTACTCGTAGGAGGAGATACCCAAATCAGCATCTTCCAAATCTGCAGCAGTAGGCGTGTTTGAGCTTGAAAGAAGAGGAGTAGCCATATCATCGTCGTCAACCACTGTTACACATGTTCCAACAGGATACCTCTACAAAAAAGAAAATTTCGTTATCTACAGGTCATGGAAAGCGAATACATATTCACCGGTGAAAAGTATACCGGTATGATCTTCTTAACTCGGATGATCCGGACAGGGGAGTTGTCACGAGACCCAGGGATTCGCCCACTCTGAAAAATGACATTAGAGTCAAAAAGAAAAGGAGGAATTATCACTTCAAAATCAGGAGATAATTAAAGTCGTACTCTGGATACAAGCCGCCTGCGTCTGGTAGAAGAGTCTGGCTGGGTCGAAGAAGATCCGCTCCCGTCTGACATGATGAAAAGATATGGGTCTAGCAGGAAAATCTCTATTCCAGATTGAGAAGGATGGTATAACCTTGCTTGCATATGTATATACGCTACGGAAACCCTAAGAAGAGGGGGATGCTGAACAAATTTAACAGGACTTATCCGATAGACAAGGATTCATTGCCAACCAGGTCGTGTTTCTTGTTAAAACCCTAATTAAAGTCGGGAGAAGACTGTCAGATAGTCAGAGGAAGAATAATTTCATCCCATCTCAAAATCTTGGCGGAACTTGCTTGCTGGCGTGACTAAATCGAAACCAGCATACCTGGAACATACAGTTGATTTGGCGACCTGAGTTACTGCTTCAAGACAGCTACCACTTCCCGGGTAAGGTTTATTCACTTTGACTTGATCATTTATCTCTTGACTGTCACCATCTAGTGCTTACCCCGCAATAATGTCATTGTTACGTGCTAAGCAGGGGACTTAATATTGATGGTGGTTTTTAGTTCAGGGCTAAAATTGTAAAACCCTGTATTTAATGCGCCATCGCTCTGCAAATAGGTTGAGCCATTTAAAAGTGATGAGTGCTCATGCCTCTTTACTTACATGCGTATTGAGAAATTCAGTATATTTGTATGAAATTTATCCAGAATGGTGCGTGCAGCAACAATCCCAAATATTCTGTAAATTTCTGAGTATTTGTTCCATACCATGTTCCCAGTTGAACTCTTAATACTAACATAACATGATGACTAATGTTCGCTCTCATACAAGTAGCATGAATCTCCCGAAGTGTCAGGATTGAGATGCGTGTAGAAGTACTCAATCAGAGGCACACAAAGTTACGCTGCCCTTTAATATTAAATTAGTGATTTTGGTATCAGTATGCAAAATTCACCAAAATTTGATTGGTTTTGCGGCAACCCGCGAAATTCAGTCCTCTAACCTAATCAATTTGTAAAAATTAGGTTTTTGGAGCCCTGTGCAATATTTCAAATCCTATTGGTCGAGACCAAACCTAGGTAAGCTAGGAAATTAATCCGCCATGGACTAGTAGGAGCAAAGTTCTACCAAAAATTAGAAAACAAAAAATAAAAGAGGAGTTGCGGCAAATAGGAGCAGCAACAAGAGGAGGCGTGGCCACGCCACATGGCCGACCAGTTCGCCCTAGCGAGCTCCACCTGAAGCCGGATGGCCACGCTCCATGTTTCCCTCGTCGGCCCCTTTTTCCATTGACCAATAAGGTCGCTTTAAACCCGCCACGCGCACTTGGAATGTGTCCGGGCCCATGCCACTTCCCGGCCCCCTTTCCAATCGACCAATCAGGTCGCTTTAAACCCGCCACGCGCATTAAATGAAGCCAAACTGCGCCAGCACCTAGTGGTCGTCATGTCAACATGTTCGCCATGCCAATTAGCTAATCAACCTGCAAAATCGCGCCGGCATGATAATTGGAAGGCCTTGCTATTCCGCGGCAGCAATATGCCAATGTGCCATAACAGCGCAGCCGCGTGCTATCTCACTTTTCGTTCGTGGCCAACACCATAACAAACTCTAACCAGGGTATTCTGATCAGAATAGAACTCTTGTTTTAATGGCATTGGTCGAATCAAGAGGAAACCATAATTCCTAGTCATGGCCTAAATTATGCCATATCGGACCCATAACATGCCACAAGCCATGTGGGATTCAGAAGACCCTAAAAGTGGCGCCCGCGCCATATTATAGCTACTCATGGCTATCCCCGCGTCCATGGTTGTTCCCACATTATGTCCTTGCCATGATTTCTTTATTTAACGTGGCCACGGCAGTGTTTGCAAAAATGCCACCATATCGCGGCCACATAGCCACACACGCTAATTAGGGTTTTGACTTGCCAAACCCTAATTTTGAAGGCCGCTATGCCGACCCATGCCAAATAATGCAACCCAAGGCATTAAGGTTGATATAGAAACTAGATCCAATATTGTTGAGTCATATTTGGACCTAGCGCCAATATGCCAAGATATAGTGGCCGCGGCTACGCCAGGCAGGCGCTAATTGCGTCACTATGCCACTGGCAAGCGCCACTCCGCCACAATACCACTGGCAAGCGCAACTATGCCACTGGCAGGCACCAATAAGATGTGGCCATAATCAACGACCACCCTCTTCCATAAATTACAATCTTGGTCGTCCAACTTCGCCAGCCGAATTGACCGTCCTAGATTAAATCTTAGGTGACCAACCAAAGACTAACTCTATAGCGTCACACGCTATTTCTTACGGCAAGTCTCATGACTTAGCTCACCACACATGATCACCTGCCGCCTAGTTTGCGCGTGATTGGTCATAATAACTAGGTCCTTCACACAAGACCCACTCAGCAATCTTCTGCATATTTTCAACGAAAATACTCGAGACATCAAACATGTCACAAACCGGGGGATGCTAACCGGGGTATTGGTCTGGCGGTTTACAGCGAGCGGCGTGCAACACTCCCATTACGAGAAAGTGTTAGGAAAGGGCGGACGGTTAATGAGCAGTAAGTGAGTAGTGGGTGTAAGGCTGACAAGTCTTCCCCTGTGATGGAAAAACGATGGTCACAACTTTTTACACGACTCCACTTCTCCAATACTTAACTGTCTCCACTTCCTACGAGATCAGGGGATCAATCATGACTTGTATAAATAGGTTTTCGACCTATTTTGACAAACAACAGAACAAGTGTTATCAACACAAGTATCCATAAAAACACAAAGAACTGATAGCTTACATTCCGCAAGCTAGTTTCATATTCTGATACAAGTCATAAAATAGCCACACCTTCAAAATTCAATATTTTGATCTCAACACCTTATTCGCTTCCCTCCCTAAGATCAACCCTTCTCCTTCACTTCGTGACCGAAGCAAGACTGGAACGGCCATTTGTTGGTTTAGGCCAGGATTGTACAGATTGATCTCTCGAATCTAAAGTACTCCCGTGCAGTGCATTTGTTTAGGGTTTAGATTCGTTTCTCGGCGGCACACCCAAATTTACCATTTCCAGCAGAATCAGTTTTTACCCCAAAACACCTTTCTATGTAAATCATCTTTCATATTTACATTCTTGGAATCAGTTATACCATATTTCCAAAAAAGTTTAGAATTGGTTCACATGTATTCCAAGACTACTATGTGATTGATCAAATAGCAAATCACATCCATGGGTTCAATCGGTTCTACCAATCACTAGGATCGGTTATACCCTAATATGGAAACACTTGTGATCGTTCACATAAGTTACCAGGACTGGTTACATTAGTTACCAGGATCGGTTACATCAATTACCAGGACCGGTTACCATATACTCATGGTATTGCTTGTGATCGGTCACACCAGTCACAAGGATCGGTTACACCAATTAATAGGACCAGTTACACCAATTACAAGAATCGATTACATAACACTCTGTGATCGGTCACACCAATTACTAGGATCGGTCACACCAATTACAAATATCGATCATACCATCCCAGGTGATTACTTAGGACCGGTCACACTAATTTATCAAAACTACTCATACCAAATCATAAGTCAGGCATTGTGATTAGTTGTACCAAGATACATAAAAAGTTACGATCGGTTCTACCATCTCACACATATTGGTGATCCAAAAATTTGCAATGAATAGCCGTACCAATAAGCCTAGCGATTTCCCTTTCGATTCATAAAACAAGTTCATGAATGTACTTCCTTAAACAAATGTAAAACATCGTTTTCTAGTTTGAAATCTTCACCACTACCTATTCACATAATCATAATAGCATTCATAAGATTATGTCGATGTCATATCTACGAAGTTGAAAAGATAAGCGTTATACTTCGTAGTCTAATTCCCTAATACTATGATCATGTGATCATGTCTCGCTACTAGAGTAATATATCCAATACACAGCTTCGCAGTTATATTTTCAATATAGCACGACTTGAAAGATACGTTAGGAATGAAACAATTCAAGTCAATATTACTAACCTCAAAAGGAAGGATGATGTCGTCGTTGTAGGTCGTTACTTCTTCACGTTCTTCAGGTCTTCGAGTAATACTTGTATGTCTCAAAATTCCTAGACTTTCTAGTCTAACCTAAACGAAGTTGTCTCTAGTACATAATCAAGTGACTCTTAGATGAGTTTTGACACACAAAAATATAACAACCAAACTTGACATATCAATGCTTGGTGGGTTCAACCGAGCCATGTTCTAACAATCTCCCCCGTTGTCAAATTTAATCACTGTTGATGGTGGTTTTTAGTTCAGGGCTAAAATTATAAGACCCTGTATTTAATGTGCTGTCATTCTGCAAAGAAACAGAGCCATTTGAAAGTAATGAGTGCCTAGGTCTCTTTACTCACATATGTATTGAGCAATTCAGTATAGTTATATATAAAATTTATCCAGAATGGTGCATGCAGCAACAATCCCAAATATTCTATAAATTTTATCCCCTACCTGCATTACTCACTAATGCATGGCCTGTCGAGTACTTATTCTACACCATGTTCCCCAACCGAACTCTTAATGTTGACATGACATGACAATTAATGTTCGCTCACAGCTGAGTAGCATGAATTTCCCGAATTGTCAGGATTAAGACGTGCATGAATATACTTAATCATGAGCATGCAAAGTTATGTTGTTCTCTGAGAAAAAATTAGTGATTTTGTATCAACGCACAAAATCCACCAGAAATTGATTAATTTTGTGGCAGCTCAAATAATTCAATCTTTCTAACCTAATTTTATTTATTTACAAAAATTAGGTCTTTCGCGGCCCGCGTAATATCTCGAACCCCATTGGTCGAAACTAAACCTAGGCAAGCTAGGAAATTTATCCGCCATTGACTAGTAGGAGCAAAAATCCTACCAAAAGTGTAAAAACAAGAAACAAAGAGAAACTACGGCAAATAAATGCAGCAGCAAAAGGAGGCACGGCCACATCACTTGGCCTGCCAGTTTGCCCTAACAAGCGCTGCCCGTGTCCGATCTTCCACGCCCCATGTTACTACCTGCTGGCCCCTCTTTCTCATCAACCAATCAGATCACTTTAAATGCGCCACATACACTTTTGATTAAAAGTGGAAGTTGGTTGGTCGACGTGCTTAATTCCTTAAGGAATTAAACACAGGCTGCCCATGTCAGTCTCAAAAAATGATCACGACCATACGTTTTTGCCAGCCAATTCAGCGATCTTGGTCTTCTCCCAGCGTAGCTAGACGAGCTCCGTGATACCCACTGGCGGGCCCACTTCTATTCCTACAAATCAGAATTCTTATAGCACGTCGGCAACAACCCTAACCGCAAGCCAAAAATAGGCCAGTCGCGCGGATGAAAAGGGTTTAAAAAGAATTAAGACCGCATATGTCGGTCTCAAATCAATCATGACCGTCCAACTTCGCCGGCCGAATTGACTGGCCTAGATTCAATTCTAATCAGCAGGCAAGGTACGGATGTGCTCACCAGCGGCCCGGCTATAACCATAGCTGATCGAATTGCTCTCAGCCCACAGCTAACACCTAAAATCGTAAGATCAAAAAAGGTTGGCCACACGGCCATAACAGCCTTATTACGGCTAGCGGCAGCGCATTATTGTCGCAAAACGATCTCGTCCATCCAACTTCGCTAGCCGAATCGACCGGCCTAGATCTAGTCTTAGGCGACCAGTAAGATGTCGCCATGATCACCGATTGTCCCTCTTCCATGAGGACCGATCGGCCAAGCTGCGGCCTATCTGTATGGCACTTGAACGGCTACACAAAGGTGGCTAGTCGCGCTGCCTACAAGGGTTTTGAATAAACTCAACGGCAACCAATAACTGCCGCAAATCCTCTCAGCCACTCAGTTTGGCTAGCTAATTTAACCGGTCTGGATCTAACTTTGGCCGACCAATATAATGTCAAAATGTCTACCAGCCATAACTCTCCTATAAGGACCGACCAACTCACATTTGGCGTACATGAATAGCTCCTAGCAGCTTCCCGAAGATGGCTGGTCATGCTCCTTTTAAGACATTAAGCTCCGCGACTAATTTAAACAAGCTTTATATAACGATGTTTCATGAGCATCGATTATTTTGAGCTGCTTGCTTAAAAGCGATGCTTTATATGCATCAATTACAAACGATTTTTTATAAACATTGATTTCACAAATAATTTAATTATTTGACTTAAAAGCATCATATGCTATTTTTTGCGGCAAGTATCATGGCTTAACCTGTAACATATGACCGTCCAGCTTGCGCGTGATTGGTCAAAATAACTAGGTCTTGCAAACAAGACCCACTCTGCAACTTGCTACATATTTTCCATGAAAATACTCGAGACATCAAGCATGTCACAAATTGGGGGATGTTTATCAGGGTATTGGTCTGGCGGTTTACAGCGTGCGGCGTGCAACACGCCCATTATGAGAAAGTGTCAGGAAAGGCGGACAATTAGTGGCAGCAGAGAAGTAGTGGGTGTAAACCAACCTGTCTTCTTTCATAGCAGGACATGGTTTTAAACATTTTTACACGATCCCCACTTCTCCATCACTCAACTACTTCCACTTCCATTGAGATCAGGGTGCGTTCAACTATGACTTATATAAATAGGTTTTCAACCTATTTCAATTGACAACGGTTCATCAACACAAGTATCCATAAAACACCAAGAACTTATAGCTTACATTTCATAAGCAAGTTCCACATTCTGATACAAGTCATAAAAAAACCACACCTTCAGAGTTAACCATTCTGATCTCAACACCTTCTTCGCTTTCCTCCCTAAGATCAACCCTTCTCCTTCATTTTGTGACCGAAGCAAGACTGGATCGGCCATTTCTTGGTTTAGGCCAGAATTGTACAGATTAATCTCTCGAATCTAAAGTACTCCCGTGCAGTGCATTTGTTTAGGATTTAGATTCGTTTCTTGGCGGCACACCCAAATTTACCATTTCCAGCAGAATCAGTTTTTACCCCAAAACAATCACAAAACTCTTAATACATATGGATAAACAAATTACAAGAATTCATTTTACATACGCTTGATTCCAAGTTTAAACAGCACAATAACCTGCATATATTCAATCAATAAATGTCGTTGTTGACATTTGAATAACAAAGCTTATACTCCCATTAAAGGTAAGATAAGTAGATATTCAATCCGAACATCTTTGTTATTTTCCTTTTTTTAGTCAAGATAACTACAACGGCAATATGATATGTTTCTCCCCCTTAGTCAATGCTTTACTCTTTCGTTAGATATAACGTTTAAGCACAATTGTCCTTTCCTTAGTGATTGCATATCACTTGTTTACTCCATATATATTTTTCCCCTTTTTGTCACAAAATGACAAAGGTACGAGCAAATAAAGGTCAAACCGAAAGGATCTTACAAATCTAAAAGACTTGTAAATAACCTATAAGAGTTAAGCACGAAGGTTTCACATACCATTTTTAGATAACCAATATTAAAACCGAAACTATAAGTAATTTAATTTTAATATGTTATCAAGGAAACAATTTCCCGAAGCAATTTTCCCTAATAGTCTAACAAATCGACTAAGAAACTTAATTCCCTTGTTAAACCAATTGTAAACATACAATCGCTTATTTCGATAAGAACAAAATAAAGATCAGAATTAACTTTATTTATCTCATCAGGTTCTAATTATTCATACAAAAACTTAAACCTTTCCCTTTAGACAAGACAAGCACTAGGTTGGTTAACTAGTTTTTCTTATCAAGGCATTCGATTAGACTTGAATAACCGAATCCTACAATTTGATAAGTCTAACTAAGATCAGAATTAACTTAGTTTCTATTATCCATAATAAAATTGGACTAAACAAATGATCCCATATTTTGTTAAGCCATAAACAATACATACAAACCAAAATAAATTGACTTGCACAATTATTTTCTTAACCGGAAGCAATTGAAACAAACATAGACATTATAGCACCGCAATTGCACCGAAATTTCGTTAAGCAAAAACAGTTGATACCCAAACAATAAGCCAAATAAATTAACACAGTTTTTCTTAACCGAAAAAAATTGAATCACACATACACACATCCATACACATCATAATGGAATATATCAATTGTACCGAAATTTTGTTAAGAAAAAGAAAAATATATGCAATATAAACAGGCTTTTCTTAAACAGGAAAACGATTAACTAACAAATTCGTTACCTCAGATTCCGTATCCTCTTCTCCCCAGAAAGATATATCATTAAGCGCAATTTCAAGTAAAAACTCTCCCCCCAGTATGTTGTCATCCTCTCGCAAGAACAAAAGAATAACAACAAAGGAAACCTTTACCAGAGAAAGGTTAAAACGGGTTTAAATTGTTGCGTGCCAATAGCAAAAGTTGAAAACCCCGAAACACATATGTTATGCTAAACACAACTCATGTAAACACAAATTGATTCAACATATTGTGACTTTTCACATATGAGTTTCAATCGGAACACCTTATGATCTTTTGATAAAGCCTACCAACATGGGCTAGAACTTAATCCCGCTAAATCAAAAAGCCACACAAACCATAAGGGTCACATCATACGAGATCGAATATTAAGGTTAATGAAAATCGAAATCAGACATCCCATAAACCGAAAACACGTAGCAAAAATATAGACATTCATGCACAGGCTATGTAATCGGAAACTATCACAAGAAACATTATAAATAATAATTTTATTCATAGATAATTGATAATTTTATTCAAATAGACCTTATACAATAATCGAAATAAATCAATAACTGATGTCTATTTTCTTAAAAAGATCTTTGAACAGTTTTTCTCAAAGATCATCTTCAATATCCTCAAATTTTTCGGGATCTTCATCAACAACATCATGACTGATTTCCCGGATTCTGCACACAGTACCTTGATTATGTTAGCAGGCTAAAGCATTAAACTTTCGATTAATATTCTGAGCATACTCCCTATTACCGATTCAAAGTTTAATCAGGTTTCTTTGGTTACGGATAACAGTTCTTAGTAATGCTGTCTGTCTATGATGAATTTCAATAGTTCTGAGGAGGACTTGACGTAGATTGGGAATATCAATCTTAGCATCCAAACTGCTTTGGACAAGAGGATTAGTCATATCTTCCTTTTCCTTTATCCTCACAACCATATTTCTTGACGAAATCATCAAGATTAATAATTTCATTAGAAGCCATTCCACTCGAAGCTTTCAGAATCTTAGCTTTTGATCTGGTTTGAGGGTACATCTTTTAGTATAAGTTCTCAAACAGGATGAGTACATATACCATAGGATTTTAACACATACAAAACATAGGTATCAGCCTTAAATAATTCTGACCAAATTCGAAAAGATTTTCGCATCTTATGTGTTACCAAATCATAAAGATTTCTCGGAAAAGAATCAATCTTCTAAATTATGTATCTAGAAGTACTTTAGACAAGAAAACTTATCCTGTTTACACAAGTTGTTGTAAGACAACTTTTCTACACATGAGGACTTATTAAATATCTTCATGTAGATTGTGTATACTTTCTATGTTGAATAAGAGATTTTAACAGGATATAAGATGCCCAGATACTTGTGCTTCCTTACAACAAAAGATTGTGCATTGTAAGGATGCACTTTTGTTGATGGTGGTTTTTAGTTCAGGGCTAAAATTGTAAAACCCTGTATCTAATGAGCCGTCATTCTGCAAAGAGACTGAGCCATTTAAAAATAATGAGTGCCCAGACCTCTTTACTTACATATGTATTAAGCAATTCATCATATTTATGAAATTTATCCAGAATGGTGCATGAAGCAACAATCCCAGATTGTAAATTTTAACCTCCCTGCATTATTCATTAATGTATGACCTATTGAGTATTTTCTTATGCTATGTTCCCCGGCTGAACCCTTAATATTGATATGACATGACAATTAGTGTTCACTCGCAGCTGAGTAGCATTAATTTCCCGAAATATCAAGATTAAGGTCTGCATGAAAATACTCAGTTAGAAGACGCGCTAACTGCTCTCTGAGAATAAAATTAATTTGCAATAATTAGGTTTTTTGCGGCCTCCGTAATATTTCGAACCCTGTTGGTCGAAAATAAACCTAGGCAAGCTAGGAAACTGATCCGCTATGGATTAGTAGGAGCAAAATCCTCCCAAAAATAGAAAAATAAAATAAAGAGAAACTGCGGAAAATAAGAGCAATAGCAAGGGGGGGGGCGTGGCCACGTCACTCAGCTGACTGATTTGCTCCAACAGACGCCACTGTGGCCGATCGGACACTCCCCATGCTGCCTCTTGCCGGCCCTCTTTCCCATAGACCAATCAGATCTCTTTAAATGAGCCATACACACTTTTGATTAAAGTTCGAAGTTGGTTGGTCGACACACCCAATTCCTTAAGGAATTTAATATAGACTGCCCATGTCAGTCTTAAAACGATCACGTTCGTACGTTTTGGCCAGTCGATTTATCAAACCTAACCGCCTCCTAACATGGTCGGACATGCGCCATCATGTATACTGGCGGGCCTGCTAATTCCCAGGACAATCGGCCTCCTTACAACTCGCAAGCGGAGCCACCAAGCGCTTAGCCAAAAACAGTTGGCCGTGCGAGTTACAAAACCCTAATTTTATTAAGCGGCATTACATTACTGCCGTAAAACGATCTTGACCGCCCAACTTCGCCAGCCGAATTGATCGGCCTAGATTTAATCTCGATCAATGGGCAAGGTTCAAATATGCTCACTAGTGGCTTGGCTACAGTGCTGGCCGGTCAAACAACTCCCAGCGCGCCGCTAGCACCAAAACCGTTAGCCCGAAATAGGTTGGCCACACGGCTTTTAAAACCTAAATTAAATCAACGGCAGCCATTAACTGCCGCAAATCATCTTGACCGCCAAACTTCGCCAGACGAATTTTCCAACCAAACTTTTATTATAGGCGCCAAACAAGATGTGGCTGTGACCATTGCCTGCCCCTCTTCTATGACGAGCAACCGACCAAGTCGCGGCCTCCCATATGGCTCCTAAACGCGCGCCCAAAGATGGATGGCCGTGATGCTTATAAAAATCTTAAATAAATTAGCGGCACCCAATAACTGCCGCAAATCATCTCAGCCATCCAATTTAACCGGTCTAGATTTAACTTGGACCGACCAATAGGATGTTGAAATGGCTACCATCCATCACTCTCCTATAGGGACCGACCGGCCTACTTTTGGCGTGCATGAACAGCTCCCATCAACTTCCTGAAAGTGGTCGGTCACGCTCCTTTTAAGAAACTAGGTTCCGCGACCAACCAAGACATGCTCTATACAACGATGCTTAACATGCATCGATTATTTTGAGCTGCTTGCTTAAAAGTGATGCTTTACATGCATCAAGTACATACGATATTTTATAAGTATCGGTTTCACAAATAACTTAATTATTTAACATAATAGCGCCACATGCTATTCTTTGCCGCAAGTCTTATAACTTGGCTCACCACACATGACTACCCGCCACTTAGTTTGCGCGTGATTGGTCAGAATAATTAGGCAAGACCCACTCAGCAACTTGATACACATTTTCTATGAAATACTCGAGACATCAAACATGTCACAAACTGGGGGATGTTCATCAGGGTATTGGTATGGCAGTTTACAGCGTGCGACGCGCAATGTGCCCATTACGAGAAGTAGGTGTAAGGCTGACCAGTCTTCTCTCATGACGGAAACGTGATGGTCACCACCTTTTACACATCCCCACTTCTCCACTACTTAACTGTCTCCACTTCCTACGAGATCAGGGTACGCTCAATCATGACTTGTATAAATAGGTTTTCAACATATTTTGACAACAGACAAGTGTTATTAACACAAGTATCCAGAAAAACACCAAGAACTGATAGCTTACATTCTGCAAGCCAGTTCCATATTCTGATACAAGTCATAAAATAGCCACACCTTAAGAGTTGACCATTCTGATCTCAAACACCTTCTTCGCTTCCCTCCCTAAGATCAACCCTTCTCCTTCACTTTATGACCGAAGCAAGACTGGAACGGCCATTTCTTGGTTTAGGACAGGATTGTACATATTGATCTCTCGAATCTAAAGTACTCCCGTGCAGTGCATTTATGGTTTAGATTCGTTTCTCGGCGGCACACCCAAATTTACCAAAACTAGCAGAATCAGTTTTTACCCCAAAACAACTTTCCAACACTTTTAATGTTAGGGGTAAGAAGAACCTTCCTCACCAAGTACCATTGAAGCAACATCTTCCTTCTTATCTTTAGGGACATGATCTTGTGTCCTTGTGTGGGTTTCGAATCCATCATTTTTATCAGGACTATTGCGTGATGTCATATCCTTGATTACATTTTGAGCCCAGGATGGTATATTCTTTGTATTCGAACCCAAGTGGTCTTGATCTTCCATTAAACAGATTGTAGATGTCTTATGTTCAAGACATTCTATATGTCTCGTTAAGGTATCCATTCCTTTTTGATAATGTTTTTCTAAACACTTGTCAAGGTATACCTTTCGACATGTCTCTGTAAGAAGATCTTCAATAAGGATATTATTCCTTATTTGTGAATGTTCCAGCGATTGTGTAAGATATTCACACTCTAAAGTTTGTTGATTTACTTCATTACACAAAGACAATTTTTGTTTCAAATAATCTGCCAGATTATTTTGTACGCTAAGTGTTTCTCGTTTTCTTTCACAATTTTTTACATTTAGTTGAACAATAAGTTCTAAGACATCTTTCAGGCTATCAATGGATTTTCCTTCTTCTAAATAGGTTTTAACCTGATTGAAAAACCTTTGTAATATAATACGAAATTCATAATTTGGGCAGGATAGTGAATCAAAGTTCTTCTTTCTTTCTGGAATATAAACATAATATTTTTCACCAATGATTGGAGTCGGATCTTTCATACATTATTTTCTGATCATGATCATGATTCTCAATCAAGTTATCAGTCCTAGACTTTGTTCCTGATTTCCGAAAAGACTTACGAGACCAATTTCCATTGACCTTTTCTGAGAGCTTATTCTCATCATCTTGATGTTCATTAACTGGGTTCTTAAAAAGTTTTGCTTTGCTTTTCTTATTTTGACTCATTTCTGATAGGTTGGATTGCACCAAACACATATTGTTAGATCTTTTCGTGTTTGCCTGCTCTGATACCAATTGAAAAGATGAGGGTACCCAAATACACCACAATCTTTAAATTATCCACCTATAAGTCCTCTTATCGAAAGTGATTGTCTATGGACAAAGTCGAGACAATACTACAAATCGGTATTCACACTTTGTTTGATTGTCTATGGATACGAGATCGAAATAATAAGAAAATAAAAGTGTGATTACTTGATAATAGGTTTGGACTTAACCAAACTCTATAGGATCACTATCAAGTAAAGCGGAGTTAACGTTTGTATAATTTACTTCAAATCATATAAACAAATATAATCGCGGAAATAGAAAAGTAAATCACACAACAAGATTTTGTTAACGAGGAAAACTGCAAATGCAGAAAAACCCCGGGACCAAGTCAAGAATTGAATACTCTCATAATTAAGTCGTTATACAAAATCTACACCAACTTCGTATAGTTGAGACCAAGCAACTACCCCTAGTTCACTTAGTTTCCTCAGTACCCCTGCGCTTCCGACTTCGATGAGTGCATGCACTGGAACAATTCCTTAATTTGGATCATATTCCAAACTGTAAAGGAACAACAAATCTGTTTGGTAACAACTCTATTGATTCTTTAAGATAAGATATCTCAAGTCATATGCAAAAGCTCTTCCGTTTAAGCTAATAAACTCCTTTGCCTGGTTAGATCAATCTATCCAGTAACTACAGAAGTAGTCAAGTTTAGATTCGCACTCAATCCAAATAAATCTCAAAAAGATGTATTGTAAATGTCGATCTCATGCAACTAATCAATCGAATAAATTCGATTCTAGTTGGATCCCATCCGATCAAGGTTTGTGCAACACAAACATATGAGAAACCAATAAGAAATCTTCTTCGTCTTCAAATCTTCTTTAATCTTCAATTAAACCTGCACAACACCACTTGAATCTCTTGTGATCAATCACGCACAGAACGGAGTCTGTTAACAATGGATTATCACAAGATGTCTTTAGGTCTACAAACAGTTATAAAGATCATGTCGATACTTCGATCTAGTTTGAGTGAATCTTATATCAGAAGAGAAGATTCTCAAGAATAAACAAACTAGGTCCAATCAAAGTTTCAACAACCGTTAGTCAATCAAATCAATCGAAAACTAATAACACTGCAATTATCGAGTTTCCCACCAATGGTACTCATAGAGCTTCTTGATCCCACAAAAGTCTTTAAACGAGCAGTCGTAAGAGATTTCGCCTAATTACGGTACTTTCCTCTCCGAATAGATGGCTCCACCAGAAACAAAAAAAAAAGATGAATTTTTCCTGGCTCATAGGATAGTTTGCTAGAAATGCAAACTTAGGTATTTATAGACCAAGGATGGTTGGACACCAAGGAATTTCCAAAACCGAAAATAATCTCAAGATATGCAATGAATTGAAAAATTCGGTTTTCATAATTCCAGTAAATGCTTGTCCAATAATTTTCGAAATCTCTCAATAGAAAATCTCCAATTAGTAAATGCACATTATTAATTTTTATTCTCTAGAGATATGCATTTAACTGATGGTCATTAAAAGCATATATAACCAAAAACCTTAAGTAATAGATTCTCAATTAATTTCGGTACTGGATCTCCTTGATTACTAAGGAATATCTTTTAACAATAAATGATAAGAGTTACTGTCCGTGTTCAAAGTATGTTGACATTTTTTCTCTATAAACCATCTTTCATATTTACATTCTTGGAATCGGTTATACCACACTTCCAAACAAGTTTAGAATTGGTTTACCTGTATTCCAAGACTACTATGTGATTGATTAAATATCAAATCACATCCATGGGTTCAATCGGTTCTACCAATCACTAGAATCGGTTATACCCTAATATGGAAACACTTGTGATTGGTCACACAAGTTACAAGGACCGGTTACATCAGTTACCAGGATCGGTTATATCAATTACCAGGACCGGTTACCATATACTCTTGGTATTGCTTGTGATCGGTCACACCAGTCACTAGGATCAGTTACACCAATTACCAGGATCGATTGCACCAATTACTAGGACCAGTTACACCAATTATAAGGATCTATTACACAACACTTTGTGATCGGTCACACCAATTACTAAGATCGCTCACACCAATTACAAATATCGATCATACCATCTCAGGTGATTACTTAGGATCGGTTACACTAATTAATCAAAACTAGTCATACCAAATCATAAGTCAGGCATTGTGATTAATTATACCAAGATACATAAAAAAGTTACGATCGGTTCTACCATTTCACACATATTGGTAATCCAACGATTTGCAATGAATAACCGTACCAATAAGCCTAGCAATTTCCCTTTCGATTAATAAAAAAAAATCATGAATGTACTTCCTTTAAACAAATGTAAAACATTGTTTCCTAGGATGAAATCTTCACCATTACCCATTCACATAATCATAACATCATTCATAAGATTATGTCGATGTCATATATACGAAGTTCAAAAGATAAGCGTTATACTTCGTAGTCTAATTCCCTAATACTATGATCATGTGATCATGTCTCACTACTAGAGTAATATATCCAATACACAGCTTCGCAATTATGTTTTCAATATAGCACGACTTGAAAGATACGTTAGGAATGAAACAGTTCAAGTCAATATTACTAACCTCAAGAGGAAGGATGATTTCGTCATTGTAGCTCGTTACTTCTTCATGTTTTTCAAGTCTTCGAGTAATACTTGTATGTCTCAACATTCCTAGACTTTCTAGTCTAACCTCAACGAAGTTGTTTCTAGTACATAATCAAGCGACTCTTAAATGAGTTTTGACACACTAAAATATGACAACCAAACTTTACATACCAATGCTTGGTGGGTTCAACCGAGCTATGCTCTAAAAAATCAAATTATTACTAACTTTCGCAGGCACTGCTGTTGCACTTAGCTTATGCAACAAGCCTTTAAACCGCTAAGTGACCTTAACGGACGAGTGTTATCTCGTGAGGGTTTACATGTAGATATACCCACAAAATCATTTACGTTGGTTCAACTGCGTTAATCTCCGTCTCCCTCCGGGGGAGGACCCTGACTAGCTATTTGTATCGGATTGTATTCGTAAAGGTTGTCTTTTAAAAGTAAGTAGCATTCATAAAACCAGAATTCTTTTCTTGTCGCCTCATAATATTGATTTTTCGCAGTGTTTTCCTGTATGAAACGTAAATTAAAAATATTTTTATTTATATAAGTAGTGTTTTAAAGACATGTATGTAACTGAAAATTACTTACAACATCTTCATTTGTCTGGCGGGAATTGAGGTTTCGCCATAGTCGAGCGATAATACTAACATATAGTTTCACTCCTCGCCTTATTGATGAAACCCATTGTCTTATAGAATTCCTAGTTCTTTCGTTGGGATTCCCATAGGTAGCTAAATATTGAAATACCTCATCCCATAACTGTGTAGAAGAAGTTATGCATTCTCTATGATTTGCTGCATGATAAACACTAAGCCAATTTGTAATTATGGAAATATCTTTCTCTGTAGTGAATTTGGACGCCATTTGCAACATTAATAATGATACAAAATCTAGGAAAATAAATGAGATGTTGAAAATTTGATTGTGTGAGTTTAGTTGATGTTCCTTCGTTTTATAGAAGATTTGGATAGAGGTGGACTTGGATTTACGTGTATGTCCCTTCGTTTTCATAATGCCAAAAGAAAAGACGTATCACTATATTGATGTGTGCGTTATGCAACTGTTGTTATGAAAACTCGACTTTAAATAAGACGTATCACTACATTGATGTGTCTTATTCATCGCCTGGTGTATATAATAAATATAACTCGCTCTAGATTTTGGATAAATGTTTGTGACTAATGTTTTAGGTTTACTCATAATTGTTTATAATCGACTAAATTTATGATCAGAGTCAGACCAACTATGTCCATATATATCATTGAGTGGGACTGTACAATATCACAAGAAAAGTTAGTGTGATATTTGTAATTGTACATGTTTGCTGGATTGCTTAGTTATCACCATAGTGATACTAAACCCTTATCTTTCAAGTGTTGTATATTTTGAGTCCTCTTAGTTTGATTTAACAATTAGAACAATGCTGCTCACAAGTAGTTTTGGTTCACACGTTTAAACAAGCATTGAGGTTATCTAAATACTTCATATACATGTGAAATAATAAAGTAGGAAATACTAATAGGTCCTATAAATAATATATTAGGATGAGTTTGGTCCAGTTGACTGAGTCAACTGTCTGTTTGGTCCTTTTTTTAAATATATTTCATTGTTTGGTCCTAGAAACTGTGGTTTGGTCCTAGGGTGATATCACGGATGATGTAACTGTCGTCTTGTAGTGGCAAAAATACCCTTTTAGATTAGGACCATATATATAGGAAAAGTCAATAGCAAAAAAATCATTTTCAGATTTTACTTTCTCTCACCTTTTTTTTTCTTTCCAGGTCTACGTTTTTTTTTTTTTCTGCTGCTGCATAGAATCAATGAAGATATGTATTTTTCTAGGGTTTTTAATTTACAGAGATGATGTGAAACAAGAAACATCTGAAGATGATGTAAACAAGAAACATTGTTCGTGTTGTTTTGATATTGAAGATGAACTCGTGATGTTTTTTTTTTTCTTCTTCTTTCTGCTGCTGTATGATGAAGATGATGAAGATGATGATGATGAATACTTTCAAGATTTGTTGTTGTTTCTGTTGCTGCTGGTTAAGATGATGAACACGATAATTATGATGAAAACGAACTCGGTTTTGAAGACGACGATGATGGAAGATGATGTTACTACTGGTGTTTGAAGACGGTAGAAGATGATGTTGCTGCTGGTGTTTGAAGACGACGATGTTGTTGCTGCTGTTGAAGACGTCAAAGAAGATGAAGATGATGATGATGATGTTGTTCATTTTTACAAATGAACTCTATTTTTGTAGGTTTTTATCAGGAGTTCATTTCTGGAATGAACTCTGGTTTATATAGGTTTTTATCAGGAGTTCATTTCTGGAATGAACTCTGGTTTATATGTTTTGATCAGGAGTTCATTTCTGGAATGAACTCTGGTTTATATAGGTTTTTTCAGGAGTTCATTTCTGGATTGAACTCTGGTTTATATAGGTTTTTATCAGGAGTTCATTTCTGGAATGAACTCTGGTTTATATAGGTTTTTATCAGGAGTTCATTTCTGGAATGAATTCTGGTTTATATAGGTTTTTATCAGGAGTTCATTTCTGGAATGAACACTGGTTTATATAGGTTTTTATCAGGAGTTCATTTCTGGAATGAACTCTGGTTTATATATGTTTTTATCAGGAGTTCATTTTGACGAATGAACTCCTGATAAAAGGTGATTTCTGAAAAAATAAGTAGAAATTAACAGGAGTTCATTTTGACGAATGAACTGCTACAAGAAAATAAGTAAAAATTAACATGGAAGAGTATTTTTGTATGTTTATATTTTTAAATAATTATGGACCAAACAGTAAAGGCGTTTTCCCAAAGGACTAAACTGACTTGGGGCCACCTAAAAAAATACCAAACGATTATTTTCCGAATAATAAAAACCCAAGGGTGACTACAATTCACAATGTATTAGAATGAACATATTTAGAATTATTTGAGTTTTTCAATACATTTTAGAACAAGATTCGCCCACAGGTGATTTTAGTTGTGTTATTTAACCATTTACATAATGTTGTATCATGGGAATGCAAAAATGTCTGCAAATATTTTTCATGTCTCACTTTGATCCTTGATAAGATTTTAATCACAGGAGAGTCTTATTAAAGGTGTAAGATTATTATAAGTTTAATCTTCATGTATCTGTATCATAAAACTCAACTTTTGTTCTTATTAAATTGTTGATTATGATTATTTTGTAGACTTTGAATTGTTCAATTTTTGGTGGATAAAATTGTTTATCACCTGATGATTTTGCGTTACTGTGCACATCTATCAATTGCATTATGAATCTCAATCTTTGGATGTTTTCTCGAACATTCATTATTGAAATTGAGAGGCAATCATAGAGAAAGTGAAAATCATAAAGTCTGGTAAAGATGGTGAATATTGTGAAAAGTATGACAAAACAGGATAATATCCTGAATCTTTTGCGTAGTATCTCCAAAAGTTTGGCATTGTTGATCAATACACAAGGCCAATTTATCTTTGACATAATGGTGTATGTCAAAAGGCTAAATCATACTCTTATGGAAATGGTTAAAAGCATGATAAGCCATGCATAATGGCCATACATTTGTGAGTGTATGTTTTTTCTACAACTGTGTAATTTAAATAGATTTCCGAGTAGCAGTTTCAAAGACACACTATGGACTGTAGAAAGGCTGGAAACCTAGTTTAAACCACCTTTAAGTTATGGTTGATCAGCTGGAGGCGAGGGATTACATTCCCAAAGAAGGATTTGAAAACTATTTATGTTTCATTAGTTTTCCTAAATAATCCAAAGGATATATATTTTAATGTTTTATTCATGGGCTATTTTGCGTTTCCTCCCAAAAAAAAAAAAAAAATAGTGTTTCCTCCTATCGTTAGGTATTCCGTCCAAGCCTTGGTTAGCTGAGTCAGCACCTATGCAGGTGTGACAAAAATAAAAAATTTAAAAGTAAACTACCCAAAATAACCTCATACCTCACAATCCAAAATCTAATAGTCTTCTTCTTCGTTTTTTATCTAATAGAGATCTGAATCAATTTCATAACCAACAGTAACAATTTCAGATGTTTTCTCAATCACCAATTGAAGCTCAATTACGGCCACCAACTTCTCTGAATTCTTCAATTTCATCTCTCGACCGACATCATCAACTTCACATTTCAAACCCTAACAGAAACATCTCATACCCGTTCTCACTCCCTATCTCAAAAACAACCCATCAACAATTCATCATCTCTTTCTATCTTCTTCTCGATCTCTATTTCTGCCATTAATGGTACCCTTTTTGGCCAATTCCTTAACCACTGAACCACAACAAATCAATGGAAGTAACTTCCATTTCCTACACACTGCCATCACCTGCATCTTCCTAACCCCTGCATTTCAGTTCAGCTGCGACCCTCCAGCAATCGAGCTGGTACAACACCACCAGCAAATTCAGTCAAAACCCATCTCATTATCACTAAACCCTAACTTCAGTTCCTGTTAAAACCCAATTCATCATCTCGATCACTAATTTCACAATACAAATCACCACTAACCCAAAATTCCACTTTGTTAGAGATCTACAGAGAATACACATCACAATACAAATCACCATTTTTCTTCTAGTTCTGGTTTTTTGGTTCAAGACTGGAGAAGTTCTGTGGGTTGTTTTGAATTTGAGGATTATTGTTATAAACTGAGAAGGTTAACGAAGACATGGGTTATGTTTGATTTCGGAGACAAAGAAGGTGTAGAACAAGGAACTAAAATGGGTTTGGTGATGATTGAAGGGGTCGAGATGATGAATGATTTTACATGTTTTTGAAGATCAGAAGAAATAGGAAGATGTAAATCCCCACCGTTCATTATTTCACTTTATCAACCACAGTTAGATTAAATTAGAATGGGAGGGTAATTCAGGTACTTCCATTTACACGTATACAATTTATGCCACGCATACACAGGTGCTGACTCAGCTAACTGAGCAATGGATGAAATACCTAACGAAAGGAGGAAACACTAATTTTAATTTTTCTGGGGAGGAAACGTTAATTAGCAATCTTGGGAGTGGAGGAAACGCAAAATGGCCCTTTATTCATAGTATGATGAGATTTATTGAAAACAAAAATGTAAATTCATTAGTGATGGCATTAATATGTGGGAGAACATGGATATATCTGTTCGAACTGTGAATCTTCTCAGACTTCTACAGATATTGTAAATCTTTTCATTGTTGAACTGTTAGATAATAAAAGACCACAAATTATTAATCCTATATTCCATAGTAAAACCGCTGCCAATAAAAAAATTATTGATAACCATATGAATCATAATTAAGAAGGTCTCAAAGAGATTGAAAGTAAGTTGTTCATGTTGTTTCAGTAATTTGCATACAAGAATTTGATTTTTGATATGGAACGGTAAAGATTCGGTTTCCGGTTTGATGAGTGCCAAATAATGCATAATTCTATATCTTTTTATTGGCATTTATCTCATCTTTTGTGCGTCAATTCTCTATTTTATCTCAAATTCTGTATATTCATTGTTTTCAAGAATAAATACTTATACTAATTAATTTTATGATTTTAGGTAGTAAATAAAGCTTGGATGCTTTAGAGAAGCAAAAGGAGCAGGAAATTGGTGGTTAGAGCCAGAAAGCAAGAACCACGCTAGAAGACAGTGAAGAGCGTAAAGGAAATATCACGCAAAAAGTGGCTGCAATCCGCTTGCACTCATTCCGCAAGCCGCTTGCAAGAACTACCCTAGCAGTGGGGTTGACATATTAGCTTTGAAGAAGACACGAGCCTAGAAGAAGATTTGTCAAGAGGACCCAAGAACAAAATCCATATCTGTGCCCGAGACGTCAGATTTGATACAACTGCTTAACACCTAAAAACTCCTCCCTCGGTACATCAACAATTGATGCAAACACCGTATCACCCTTTGTCCTTTCCCCTTTCGACCAGAAGCACCCTGAATTCATTTCTCTTCTCTTCCATCTACAGAACCAGCACCTTCATCTCCCGATTAATCACCTCAGCCCTCACCCTTTGAGCGCAACCACCATAATTAATATCAACTTACCTCTAAACTATTTCTCTCTCAAACCTTATCATCTTATCAAGAACAGTATACCTAGAAGCTAGGTTTGAGAGAGATATAGTTAGGGTTATTTATTACAGCTGGAAAAACATCCAATTAAGGGATTGCAGACATGAATTGAAGAAGGAAAACACGTTTTGGTGAGTGGGTCGCTATTAATTGTCAAATTGGATTCGAATTGGATGAAACTCATGTACAAATAGGGATGAGAATTATGATGTAAAACTTATGCCCGGATTAGCCGGTGCACCAAGCAGTAGTTTATTTTCAGTATTTTCCATTATGTTCTAATTTCATTACTAGGGTTTAGATGAAACCATTAATATATTGCTAAGTTTGATTCATGTTCTGATATTGTTGTTGTTGTGCTTTATTGTTTGGGATAAATTTAATCTGAACACTTTATCATTTTACTCTCACAATGTATGTCATGCATCCACTGTAGTTAGAATACTTCTATGTTGAATATGTTGCAACTCATGCTTAATTGATTGTTATGATTCTCTGACTAATTATGCTTAATTAACAGTTAGTGTTTTGGAGAGATACCTTAGTTGTGATTAGAATATCCATCTTAGAGAAGGTTTAATCATCTAAGTAATTGATTTGTGGTTAGTTGTATTGTGAAAAGACAGCTAATACTAGGATTATGTAATTATCTTAGTTGACACTAAACCTTCCATTTGAGACTACCCTTACATATGCAGCAAACTATAATCTTCACTGCTGTCTTGATAGTCGGCAGAACCTAGAAGTTCACCGACGTCCATTATAAGGGACAATAATAGTATTGAGACTGCATTGACTTAGTGTAGGTTGAGTGGTGGATTCGACTGCCCTAGTACTCTGTTTATCTGATTATTTACAACTTTATTTGCATTCTTAGTTTTATCTCTGCCAAACATTTAGTCGTATCGACAAAACCCCCTTTTTCACAACCCTTTTGTCATTAAATTAGTAATAGTAGAACCTAGACGTTTAGCATCATATCATAACAACTCCCTGTGGGATCGACTTGTATTTGCCATATTTATGTTATAGACACTGTGCGCTTGCAGTTAATTGTAGGTACCTTTCCCGACCTACCATGGTTCATGTTAGAGCATTGCTCGGTCGAACTCACAAGTGTTGTTATCTCAAGCTTGTTGTCATATTTAGTTGATCAAAATCATATCTTGATTTCTAGTCTACATTTAGTCAAGTCCCAGATTAGGATAGAAGTGTGTAGTTGAGTACCACATGTCACTGCGTTCTACCATTTGAAGGAGAAGATCAATCGGAGCTTTAGGAGAACTTCATTAACAAAAGGTAAGTGAAGACTGAACCACCTATTACTCAAGTTTTCACCTTTCTATCTATGAGACTATGTCGCATGACTAAAGAAGACTTTACGTGCACAACAAAAATTTCGAGTCAAGTTTATCTTGATTAATTATTCTCGAAATATGTTGACTAAGCTTAAGAACATTTGTTCATACCTGATGAATTTGGTTAAGAACAATTTATTGTTTATGACCTAAATTATGATTCAAGATTATTATTTGAAATAGCCTGGAAAAGTGATATGTGTCATTGATATTATTCGGGAATGTTTCAAATTGATTATTAGAGAGATATAGAACTATTATAAATATGGATAAAGGACAATACACGTACCAGCTTACATACTAGCAAAAAATTTATAGGTCCGGAGCCCCAGTACATGTACTTAGTACACGTACCGACGTAGCTATAGTTTGGCAATGAATTTCGGGTATACATACCTAGTATGCAAACCCAAAAAGTTCTGTGACTCGTGAACTCGGGATGGTACACATACCCGGTATACAAACCGGAAATCCGTCGGGTCCTAGGGACTTATTTAACTTAAAAAATCTGATGGTTGAAAGAACCTCATCTTCTTCTGACATTTATATTTCAAGCCATCTGTTCTCCATCTTAGGAATGCTAGAAAAGGTGAACTCATCCAAGTACACAAACTCCTCCTGATCTCTAGAGTACAGCTTTTCATAGAATTCAATGACTTCTTTCGTAATACGATCTTGACACACAACCTCCTCCACTTCAATCTTTAACTTCAAAATCGCATTTCTTCTTCTATGACCGTTTGCAATTTTATGAAAGATTTTTGTGAAAGTTTGCAATTTCTCCCTCACATGATTCTGGGCTCTTACGGAAACAATCAAATTCTGTACTCAAATCAACAAATCTCAAGCAAGTAGTGATGATTACAGAGTATTAATGTGCTCACAAATCTCAAGCAAGTAGTAATGAATACAGAGTCATAATGTGCTCACAAATCTCAATCTAGTAGTAATAAACTCCATCTGTGAAGAAGAAGTTGAAGTTGTTTTCACTTTTATTAAATTTAGAACATAAGTATACAAAATTAATGTTAAGAACCAAGATGCATATGGATCTGAAGAGCTAATAAGAAAATACAAACAAGAAGAAAATAAATGTAGAAAATACCAATAGGTCCTAGAAATAATATATTAGGATGAGTTTGGTCCAATTGACTCAGTCAACTATCTGTTTGGTCCTTTTTGGAAAAATAAATTATAGTTTGGTCGTAGAAATAATGGTTTGGTCCTAGGGTGACGTCATGGATGATGTAATTGTCATCTTGTAAAGGCAGAAATACCCTTTTGGGACCATTACATCATCCATGATGTCACCCTAGGACATATATACTCAATTCAAGAGAGAAATTATTATTTTCAGAATTACTTTCTCTCACCTCCATATTTTCAGATCTAGTTTCTCTCTCTCTCTCTTTTTTCTTCATCTTCCTGCTAGGTTTTTGATTTTGCAGAGATGATAAAGACGGCAGAGAAGATTGTGTGAGTTCATCATCTCCATCTTCATCTTCGTGATGCTGTAACAATGGCGATTCGGAGGTGAAAATCTAAATCCGTTTTTTTTTTTTTGGATTTGTTTTTGATTTCTTCGTGCTCGTGTTGAAGATGAAGATGATGAAGACGAAGAAGTTCATTCTTTACATAAACTCATGTTGTTGTTGTTGCTCATGAAGATGAAGATGAAGATGATAAAGACTTTCAATATCTGTTGCTGCTCGTGTTAAAGATGATGAAGACGATGAACGTCGATGAAGATTTTCAAGATCTGTTGCTGCTCGTGTTAAAGATGATGAAGACGATGAACGTGGTGAATACGATGCTGCTGCTGCTGTTTGAAGACAGTGATGTTTTCTGCTTCTGCTGTTGAAGACGTCGAAGAAGATGAAGAATGATGATGATTATGTTGTTCATTTCTGGAATGAACTCTGTTTTTTTAGGTTTTTATCAGGAGTTCATTTCTGGAATGAACTCTGGTTTATATAGGTTTTTATCAGGAGTTCATTTCTAGAATGAACTCTGGTTTATATAAGTTTTTATCAGGAGTTCATTTATGGAATGAACTCTGTTTTTATAGGTTTTTATCAGGAGTTCATTTCTGGAATGAACTCTGGTTTATATAGGTTTTTATCAGGAGTCCATTTCTGGAATGAAATCTGGTTTATATAGGTTTTTATCAGGAGTTCATTTCTGGAATGAACTCTGTTTTTTTAGGTTTTTATCAGGAGTTCATTTCTGGAATGAACTCTGGTTTATATAGGTTTTTATCAAGAGTTCATTTATGGAATGAACTCTGATTTATATAGTTTTTCTGAAAAATTAAGTAGAAATTAACAGGAGTTCATTTTGACGAATGAACTGCTACAAAAAATAAGTTGAAATTAACACAGAAGGGTACTTTGGACCATTTAATATTTCTAAATTTATGGACCAAACAGTAAAGGCGTTTTTCCCAAAGGACCAAACAAACATGGGACCACCTAAAAAAGGACCAAACAATTATTTTCCAAAAATAAATAACAGAGCTTGTGTGAAAATTTCCAAGTTTAGACCAATTCCGGTGGATGCTCAATTGAAAATTAAGAAGGGGCCCAATTAAGAAATAGAACTGGGTTAGGAAATTAAAGCAAAGAAGGGATGTACAGTATGCCGCTAACTATAAAGTTGAGGAATGGGGTTAGGAACTCTTCGTTTTTTGCACGATTTTACAGGATTGTTACTCTTGATATTGGAAGCTGGTGCAGCTTCTGATTGTTTAAATTATAGAGATGTCGTCAGACCCGAAATTTATTTCCTCCTACACAAGCAAACACTTGTTTCAGAAAAAAAAAGATGATGTGAGTGATTCTTTTCCAGAAGAATATGAATCTGATGATGACATTGTCTATTTGTCAAGCTCATGCACCCTTGCGTTAAACAAAAATGATATGCATGAGGGCAGACTCGGTGATTTTCATCTAGGAGATGTCCCAGCACCTGAGGACAAAGACGAATCCGAGGATGCAGACGACGATGAGGATGAAGACGAATCCGAGGATGCAGACGACGATGAGGATGAAGAAGACGGCAACGATGTCAAGGATGAAGTGGAGTCTCAGGGTAAAGTAGATGAGGGAACTGATCCTGAGTTTGATTCTTGCATACCGTCAACGGTGGAAAAGCCGTCTCAGGAGGCAATAGATAAGCTGGAGGAGATCCGGGCTTTTATGCCCAAAAATGGAAAATTTGATGAGCATTATATTTATAACGATGTTTTGGGGACTACCCCAAAACAGTGGGGGACTACTCTTCCAATTTGGGGGTGGATATTTGAAGTAATTTTGGGTCACCCCTTATCTATTTTTTTTAAATACCAAATTTACCCTTGGTAATTAAATTTGTTAGATTAGTTAGTGTTAGTGTAATGATTAATTAGTGATAAGTTAGTTATTAATATGATAGTTTTGTTAGAATGAGAAGAAGAAGAAGAAGAAAAAGAAAAAAAAAAAAAAAAAAAAAAAGATGAAGAAAATGAGGGAAGAACACTCAAAATGTTATTTTGAGTTTAGTAAATATGATATGAGTGATTCATGTGATGATACCTCCTCCTCAGAATCAGAACCTCCTTCATCTCCTAAACTATTTGTCAATACTTCTAACGATCCGGGTATGAGTTATTTCTTAGATGATGAATGCTTTTTCCCCAAAACTCAAGCTAACGACCCAAATGATGAATTTTATCAGCCACAACCAGAAGATGAAGTTATGGGTACTCAGGTATGTCTCAAATTTCGTTAATGTAGCATGAATTGTGCAAAAAATTGGCCAAATCGAAAATTTCAGGAAGAAATTTCGGCTTGGTCAAAGTAGTTCGGTTAGCAATCCTGTAGAACAGGTAGCCGAACTCTCCTGTATGTGCAGTTCGGTTACTCGTTTCAGCATACGCAGGTAACCGAACTCTATTTTAATGGAGGTTTTTGAGAGTTCGGTTATCTTTTTCCAGAAAACGTTGCCGAACTAAGTTTATAGAGTATACAGTTAATAGTTCGGTTGAGTCGAGTTTAGTCCCTTTGTTACCGAAGTTTATGTTCGGCAAGCTCGCAAATCACGTTCATTGAATAGGTAACCGAACTTTTAAGTTCGATTTAGTCGATAGTAGTAATTATGTTGCCGAACTATACCATAGAAAATTCCAAAGAACAAGTTCGGCAAGATCGCAGTTTTTTTTTCATAACCGAACTTATTGTTCGGCAGGATCGTATTTATTTTTACATTGCCGAAAATTTAAGTATTTCTTATTTTTAATTGGTATTGACGTTGTGCTATTACTCGTAGGTTGCATATGATCCAATAGAACCAATGGAAAATCAACCTACCCCTGTTGATATTTTGTACGATGACACGTCCCATCACTACATGAATGACTTGGTATTCAAAAGTCCTTTAGAGGCAAAGAGTTGGGCTAGACAACATGCACTAAAAGACATGTGCGTATTAGTATTGAATGAGAGAGAAAGCAAAACCCGCTTTGAAATGGTTTGTGAGAGAAGCGGTGATCCCGATAAAAGCCACAAAAGGAAGGGTTATGTTTATAAAGGAAAGACAAATAGGAAGAACAAAACTTTCTCAAAGAAGATTAAATGCCCATTCAAGCTTGCATTTAATTACAACAAAGAATTGGGTGGATGGGTTCTCTACAAGGTTATGGAAGGTTGTCATAACCACCCTCGTCCGGAGCATCTTGAAGGACATTTCATGGCGGCCAAGCTAACTCCTGAAGAGATGGACAAGGTTGCTAAAATGAGGAAAATGGGTTTTTCACCGATTCAAATGCTCCAAATACTAAAGGAGGATAACAAGGATAACCACTCATCTTTGTCCACCGTTTGTAATGCAATTGTGACAATTAGAAAGAAGGAATGGAGAGATAGACAAGTGATGTAACAATATTTTTTTTGGCCAAAGAGAAAGACTACGCGGTTCAAAAGGATGTGGATTCGGACGGAGAGATAACACAACTCTTCATTGCGCATCCAACGAGTGTTCAATTGGCTCAATGCTTTCATGAAATTCTCATAATGGATTGTACTTATAAGACGAACAAGTACGAGATGCCATTGTTGAATATTGTTGGGCATACTTCGACGCAGTCACCGTTTACCGTGGCGTTTTATTTCTTAAGGGACGAGCAAGAACCTAGTTACATTTGGGCACTATAACAAGTTAAGGAAATCTTCCGAGGTGATGATATTCCCGGGGTTATAGTCACCGAAAATAAAGTCGCATTGATGAATGCAATAGAGGTAGTGTTTCCATTAGCACATAATATGCTTTGTACGTTCCATATATGGTGTAATTTGATAAATAAGTGCAAGCCAACAATTTGTCAACCCAAGAAAAAAGGATATGAAGAGATTAAGATGCTACCGGAACATGAAAGAGCGGATGCAAAAGAGGAAGTTGATAAACAATACGATCTAAATTACGCTAAATGGGTTGCTTTCAACGGTGAATGGGAATCATTGTGTTGGTCTCTTACCGAGGAAGAGTATCATTTAAATCTTGTGGGGTTTATCTCCCATTGAGATACTCCCAATTATCCCGGTGTTGTATCGTATGTTCTTCGCTAATGGTTGGAACCACACAAAGAGAGGTTTGTTAATGCCTATATCAACCAATATAAACACTTGGGAAATCAAGCGACAAGTTTAGTAGAGTCGGCTCACCATCGGTTGAAGAAGAATCTCTTTGGATGTGTTGATAATTTCGTAACCGCGTGGAATGCTATGGAGAATTACTTCAAGCGCGACATTGATAGAATTAAAGAGAAGTTCCAAAAAAGCCATATATTCAAAACGACCGGAAAATATGCCGACCACCCATTGTTCAAGGGAATCCATTACAACGTATCTCGCCAATGTATGAAGTTGTTGATTATAGAAGTCGAGTTGATTGATAAGTGGGAAACCAAGAGGGATGAGGTGTGTGTATGTAACATGAAGAAGTCTATGGGACTCCCTTGTCGCCATATGATAATCAACTACGAGCATGGCATAATCCCTTTAAGCGACATTGATCCATATTGGAAGCATCTAAGTTTCATCCCTCCTCCAAATGGAGAAGAAGCCGGAGAGGAGTTTGGTGATAACGAAATGGGTAGAACCGTACTAGAGATGTATCGTGGCATGAACAAGCTCCAAAAACAAATATTTTGGGATGACATGAGGAAAATCATATATCCACAAACTTCGGAGAATGTTTATGAACCGTCAAAAGGCAAACGTAAAGGTAGGCCAAGCAAAAAAGAAACTAAAAAACAACTAAGAGAATATGCAAAGGTGTTACGTAAGAAGAAAAGTGAGCAAACCCAATTTACTAGAGATCCTTCGGCCCATGAGTATACCGCGGCAATGTACTTGGAGCAAAGCAAGAAACGGGGTAGGAGTATTGAGGAGAAAGGCGAAACAAGTGAGCGAGATTTGAAGAAAAAAGGTACGATGTGTCCATCACAACCAAGGCAACCATGTTTTGGCGACGTGAAGCTTAAGTCTCCAATTTTCCCTATCCAACCATCTTCCCTATACGTGAAGCTTGAGGCTCCAAATAAAGACTATTTGAATGACCTACCTCTATACATTAGAGAATACGTTATATCCACCGACGACGTTCCTCCGGATGGTAATTGTGGTTTTCATGTTGTCAATCAACAACTTGGGCCTTTCATCGAAGGTGCCAAGCTAAATAATGGGTGTGCAATCACTCATATAAGGCAAAGGTTGTTGTCCAAACTAAAGGAGAATCCGGCATTTTACAAGACAATGTTGTGCGATGGGGTGGGTAGTCTCAATGAGCAATTTGTTAAGTATCAACGTCGTCTTCATGGGGGCCATCCGATCACACCGGATTATTGGATGAGCATACCAATATGTGGACACTTAATCGCCAAGGCATTTAATTGTGTGGTTCATTATTTCTCAAAGTATGCTAGTTTCACCTTCACCCCGAAAACAACCGTATGTGTTGAGCAACTCAAACGAAGGAGATGTGTGATGACATTGACTAACAACAACCACTTTATAGGCCTTCGTTTAAAACCCGATTGTCCACTGCCTCCAATATCCGGAAACTCTTATTGGCCTGCATTTAACTCCGATATAATGTTGGGTTGGTGTATATGTATGAGCATAACATGGAGATGTGGAAAGATTTGGAGAAATCGGACGAAATTGTACATGAAGGTCTTATTTCCCTTGAGGATGATTAAATGACACATGTAATGGAACTAAGTATGCTTTTCAATCTAATACTATGTTTTTTGAAGTGTGGTATTCATTATCGAGTTAATTTTAGTATTTTATTGAGTTGACAGATAATAGTTCGGTAAGCACATATGATAATCAAGGTTGCCGAACACCTGTTTTGTGTCAGATATAGGTGTTTTATTTGAGTTTTCAGAGTAGAGTTCGGCTACCAGTCAAAATGTTGCGAGGTAACCGAACTATGTATTCGGCAACCTGGTAGGATTTAGCTGTTTGCTGAAAAAACAGTTCGGTGACCATTAATTTGTCACACTTTACCGAATTTTCAGTTCGGCTAGTTCTGTTTAAATTTAGGTAATCGAACTTTTTACCTGAAGTGTAAGTCACAAACTGGTAGGATTTAGGTGTTTTATTTGAGTCTTCAGAGTAGAGTTCGGCAACCTTGAAAATGTAGCATGTAACCGAACTCTTTGTTCGGCAACCTGGTATGATATAGTTGTTCGCCGAAAACAAAGTTCGGTGACCTTATATTTGTCACAGGTAAAAATTTCGGTTAGCTATGTAAAAATTTCAGGTGGCCGAAAAACAACCTGTATTCAAAATTTCTTCCATATAAAATTGAAAACACAATCCCAATTATAATTAAAAACGCAAACAAGTTTGTAAAACAAATATAAAAGTTGTTATACATACACAAACATACGAAATTAAACCATACGAAATCCACAACTAAGATGTTTTTTGACACTAAAACCATACGAAATCACTAATGACCACCGCGACGCACCCTTTCACCACTTCCTTTTTTACCACGAGTTTTAGGTGGAACTTCCTCATCACTTGGGGTTTCATCTACTCGTCCGGTTTCCTCCATGGCGCGACTTGAACATTCTCCTTGTTGTCGACCCCTCTTCAATTGCTTAGACCTACTTGGCTCCATCATTCTATTAGTTATAAGACCCTCCCACTCGCCGTAGAGGTAGGTTTGTTCCTTAGTCGACATCGGCTCTCCACTACGGATTTTAGCCATCCATTTCTTAACCCATTTCGTACCCTTCTTCACCTGATTCCAATTTTAAGCATAAGTAAATATATTTTCAATACTTTCAAACAACTAGGAAGTATAAGAGAAGACATTTTCTTACCACATTATCCCATAACATTTTTGCTTCTTCTCCACAAATAGGCATCTCCTTCTGAGCTCTCTTAGCATCCCTCTCCTTTGCCTTCGCCTTCGCCTTATCATTCTTAGCTTGTTCTTCTCTATTTATCACAAAACGATGACTAATTTCCTGACAAAACTCCATATAATCTTCATCACATGCATTTACATCTCCATCACAAGGTACACAATCACCTAAAGGTAAGTAGTAGTTACTAAGTGCATTCCAATGTCCTACCGTAGGAGTTGGTTCATGTTTTGGAACAAAATATTTCTCGGTGTTCTTTGTTCCTTGAACCACCAAATTGAAATTTTCATTCACCACGTCGGGATCCATTTGGACACAACAAAGTTGTCTTAGTATTCTCCTTGGATTATATATTGCGTAGCCATTAGGATACCAAATTGGTCCATAGTATGCCGAGACGGTAGAGAAACCATTCATATCTTCTTCATCTACAGGGACATCATCGGGTACGGCGTATGGGTGAAATACCACATCGTTCACCGTAAGTTTATCCAATTTCTCTCTCAACGAAGTCAACTGCTCTTCTTTAGACTTCTTTTGTGCGTCCAAAAAAAACCATTTTCCTGCTGTAGGTTCGTCATAGGGATAAGGTGTCTTTTCCCTAGCCAATCCCAATGAATGGAAGTGGTTATAAATCCAAACCTATGCGAAAATACGAAAATATTAACCACATACATGATAATTGATTTGGGAGCAGAAAATTTATGCGAATAATTTGCTAACTAACAATGTAAAAGCTCACCTGAATAAGAGTTAAGTAACCTCCAATTTTATTTGTCTTAATCCTCGACCCTTTGCTCATCTCTCCTAGAACAAAAGCAAGCACCCCAGTGGCCCAAGAGTATTGGTTAATCTCATCGAGATTCTCCAAAAGCTGTAGATAATGTGCATCCACCCTATTTCCAGAAGTGTCAGGGAAAATGACGGTTCCTAGCTGATATAGCCAATAAGCGGTGACATGATGCCTAAGGGTCTCCTGGTCCATCACCAACTTTCCTTTCTCCACCTTCTTTCTTGTCCCTCCAAATGCTTCCTTCAACTTTACCAACTTGAATTTCTTCACCTTCTTCTTGAACGCTCCATTTACCTCTCTTGGATTATACTCATCGCCCCGTTTAGGGGACTTCACAGAACGTCTAAACTCACATTGAGCCTTTCTTGCATCCCATCCTAGACATTTTAGAGCCAATTCTTCAAGAGCTTCATAATGCATCGAGGGGTTGTAGCCTTCTCGAAGACATTTAGCTTCCACTGGTAAGCCGGTTATTCTCGAGAAATCATCCGGAGTAATTCCCATCTCGCCAAATGGAAGATGCAGTGTATATGTCTCGGGATAGTACCTCTCGAGAAATGCGGATACGGCAACAACGTCAAAATCCGCATGTGCATACTCTATAGCTCTCCATAACACACACTGTTTCACCTTTGCTTGAAAATCGTCACACTCCAAAGATAGATCCCATTTGGACGCCTTTTGACACCGAATAAGACGAACTGCATCATTATGATCCTACGAAAAAAACATAACACTATTAATACTTGACGAAACATGTCCCAAAAAAAAAACGTTTTGTTAGGTAAAAATGAACTTAAAGAATACCTTTGTCGCATAGATCTTCGCAACCCATGAGTGTTTGTAGCCAAACAATGTGGCCCCTCCATCATTTGGAGTACCATAAGTTGGGTTCACTGGTGGCAAACACAAATTATCAGGGGGAATGTGTGAGTATCTATCACAAGGCGGCTTCCGCTTCTTTTTCTCTTTAACATGAGCTATTTCTTGCTCTTCTTCCTCTTCCTCCATCATCCTCTTCCTCCTCTTCATCCTCTCCCTCCTCTTCTTCCTCTCCCTCTTCTTCATCATCCTTCTCTTCCTCTTGTCCTTCTCCTTCTTTCCCTTGTCCTTGTTCTTCTTCCTCTACATTCTCAACGTGTTTTATTTGTTGTTCAACCTCTTCATTTCCTTGCTCTTCATTTCCTTGCTCTTCTTCATCATCATTCTCTTCTTCAATAACATTATCAATTGTATTTTCCATCACCTCTTGATTGACTTCCTGTAATGATCCCCCTCCATGTTTTGCATTTTTAGTACCACGGTTTCGGAAATCCAGATGTATCCTACTGCGAGGTGTTGGAGTTCTCAAATCTTCGGCTACGTGGGGATTAGATTTTTTCCCTTTGTTCCTAATGAATGAAAACCACATTATTACCTAAACAGAATATTGTCTTATCAAATAAAATTGAACATGGGATTACATCAAACACAAAATTTTAACAGACTAAAGTTCGGTTATCTGGTATAAGTTGCGAGGTAATCGAACTACAAGTTTGTATGTGACAGATCAAGGTTTGGTTACCACATAGAAAGTGCGAGGTAACCGAACTATATTTTATCAAAGTTCGGTTACCTATATAAATTTATCGAGGTAATAGAACTCATATTTTTCATATAAAGAAGGAGTTCGGTTACGTTATTTTTTTGCGAGCTTACCGAACCACATAGTTCGGTTACCTTAAAATTACTAATTGGCCGAACTGTTCTTCATATTGAAAGTTCGGTTACCTATATAAATTTATCGAGGTAACCGAACTCAAATTTTTCATATAAAGAAGGAGTTCGGTTACTTTTTTTTTTTTTGCGAGCTTACCAAACTTTAGTTCGGTTACCTTAAAATTACTAATTCGCCGAACTGTTCTTCATATTCAAAGTTCGGTTACCAAATTCTAGGGTTTTAAATTTTTCTCCTAGCCGAAATCTCTACTGTAACTTTCATTTTCAGTGGTTTTTGATGATTTCTTCAACAAAAAACGATTCAAAGGAATGGGTTTGAAGGAAATTACCTGCGGATTTTCATTTTGATAGAATCAGACTCCTTGGTTGATGTTGGATTCTTCAATCCGTCTCCCAACTTTGATTGAAGTTGTTTATCAACTTCAAATTGATTTGGGAGATTCGCTATGCTAGCCAGACCCGGACTCAATCCGGGAATTCTTGGTGTCTGCTTAGAACGCATTGTTTTATAAAATTGATTAATCGACGATGAATTTTTTCGAATCGACGATGTATACGAAGAAGAGGAGAAGAAGAGGAGGAGGAGAAGAAGAAGAAAATAAAAAATATGTGTTTTAAAACTGATTTTAGGTTTTCATTTAGGGATTAGATTAGTGGGTAGTGGTTAAATTAGTGGGTTATTATTATTGTAGAAGAAAAGCATACAGGGGATATGGAATTATTATACTGAACAGTTCCAGAGAACCAATAGCTGCTTACTGTGGGGCTTCCAAAGGAGGGTCATACCTTTATCACCTTATGGTGGGAATTAAGAGAGGCTTACAAATTGCTTCTAAACGGGGACTTTCTAAGCTTATTTGGGACATCAATTCAGATAGAGTTGCGCTCTACTTTAACCACGTTTTCGGGAGATACGATTTGTTACGTTATGTCTTTCATTCTCAATATGATGCTGCTTATGCTAATATCTGTTGGAAATGTATGAGAAGATTCATGTTTTTGACTGGTGCAAGACTCAAGGAGCTGGTTCCAGTTATCAAAGGTATCGTAAAGCTGCAATACGATACCAAGTTCAAATATACCAGATACTGTCACGCATACTCAAATAATTCTGCATATTATGCGGCAAAATGTGGAGCACAAGCACTTTTGAGACAGGAAGCTGAATTTCCAGGTGAGGAGCAAAAAATTGAGATGAAGATGCAGCATCCTGAAAAGCTGACACCTAAACTAAAGAGTGAGAAGACATCACTTGGACGCCAATGTTGGTATGTGCTTCAGAGACGGCGAAATCCCTGGAAACTGAACGGACCTCCGAGTTGAGGGATCCTGGAGGATGAAATCCCAAATGTGCCTTTCATGGAAGGAGAAACAAGAGAGGAAGGGCGAAACCAAAATGGTGGTATCTGCTCCAGAAAGGGCAGAGTCCCTTGAAAGAGAACTGACTTCCAAGTCGTGAGATCCTGGAAGGACATTCAGATTCCAAAATCTCTAGAAAAGCATGACACTAAAATTCCAAAATCTGGCCATCCTTATGCTTACTTGCGAGCTAGCTTTTTCTTCCTTTGCAACTACATGCCAGTTAGACTTATATCGTAGTATTTTGCTTGCTCCTACTAACTTTTATGTCAAATTTGAGAAACCAAGTTCAAAGTATCTGACTAATCTAATAGGTCTTGGTTGCGGTGGTTGGTCTTGAGTCCCTGGTGGTGCATGATTATGCTTCGTCATCCTGGTTCTCTAACTCTGCGGCCTGGGATTTCCACCACAAAAGCCTCAGCATAGAACCTTTATGACAACCAGCTTATTCACAAGATCCTTTGCAGCCTTCTCTGCACCTTCTATAGGTAGTTCTATATACAACAGCAAATGATCCCTGCAGCACCATCCTTAATGACTGAGTCTCTCCATACGAATGAAAGTTGTCTCTCAGGTCCTGGTCAATTAAGCAGGCGTCGAGACGACCAATGTAGAGGGTTTTACTGGTTTAGTCATATGGTGTATCTATTAACGGCATCTCACCTCCTACTTTCCTCAACCAAAATATCTTGGGCACAGATCTTGTTAAAGTGGACAATTCAAACCGCAAACAATATAAACAGCAGAGATGAGCAACCACTGAACCTGACACATCCAACTAATATGAATATACATGAAAAGATTTTGTATACTTACCAATGGTAGCGATCTTTTCATATCTCGCTGAGTTGTCTCCCTAGTTTTGGTAATCATTTCATGCAGCAATGGGCATTCAGAACCCCCTGCCTGGTACATGAACCTTCAGGATAGTCACTGCAAATCTGTTCAGTCAGAAAAAAGTTAATAACCTGTAGTTCAAATCTGAAGGGGATAATCAAAAGGTTATCCAACTTGCACTATTGTAAAAGTTGTAATGTGCCCACAAATTAACCTACGAATAAGTTAAAATTGTTTTCTACTGAACCACTGAGTAAAACTAATTTGAGTAAAATTGACCTCAACTGAACCATCAAAACAGAATCCCAAGTTTCTTCACTTCATTGCTGGACACTGGATCTAAATCAAATCCCAAACCTTCAAATTATCATCCTTCAAAATCCCTTACTTGATTCTGGGTTCTTACCAGAACAATCAAATTCTGTACTCAAATCAACAAATCTCAAGCGAACAGTAACGAAAACAGAGTAATAATGTGCTCAGAGATTCAGAACTCAATCTATGATAAGAAGTTGAAATTTTTTGCACTTTTATTAAATTCAGAACACAAGTATACAAAACTAAGAGTAAAATTAATGTTAAGAACCAATATACATATGGATCTGAAGAGCTAATAAGAAAATACAAATAAGAACAAAATAAATAACAGAATGAACACAAATCGAAACACCACTCGTATGAAAATTCCCAAATTCAACAGCTTTATTCCGACCAGGAATTTGAACCAATAATCCCGGTGTTAATAGTAAGAATAATACTACTGAAACAAACACAGGACCCCAGTCTGTCATCTTCTCGCTTACAAAGATTCAAAAGCTTTGGAGATAGTAATGGTGGTTGGGTGGTGGAGAGATTTAGAACAAACTAGAAAGAAAGAATCTGAGCTGAGCTTCAGAGAAGAAAAAGGTGAAGAAGAAGAAGAAGTAAAGACAAATTTAAGTGACTCAGCCAGAAGCTGTCAAGTGTAATTAAGGTGGGGGATATGATACTTTACCCGTCCCAAAGGCCACGCCACCGCCACATGCCGTTCCGATGCTTTTCAGGGTTTTTTTGGGTTTGGAAGGTCCCAATTTGAGAGGCTAGACATAAGTTTGGAAACTATATTTGAGGCGGGAGTGCAAATTGTAGTTGGAATCTATTTCCGACTCCTAGAATAGCTGACCAGCCTTATATAAATATAAATACACAACTTTGGTTGTTTTTTTATTACTGCAAAACGAAACCTTAGAGGCAGCGTAAAAATAATCCTGAGATATTTTACTAGAGAATTATGTATTTTGCAAAGAACGACGATGGAGGTTCGGCATCGTCGACTCCTCGATTATGTGAGAATGGTTGTGGATTTTATGGGAGCCAATCCATGGGGAACAGATGTTCGAAGTGTTATGCTAGTAATTTTAAATCCAGTTTGACACATGAAGAGTGTCTCCTAAATCAACCGGTTCCCGCGAAGAAAGATCCGGTTTTTTGTATTTTTAAGTTCGGACGAGTTTCAACTACTACGGATGATAATCGTGTTAAGAAGAAGATCAAAACGGATGTGTCACCAGCGGATTGTTCAGTAGACATATATCGCTGCTCGAATTGTAAAAAGAGGGTTCGACATTTGGGTTTTAAGTGTCGTTGCGGAAATTTCTATTGTTCGATGCACCGGCTCCCGGAGACACATGGTTGTACTCATGACTACAAAAAATTGGGGCGTGAGATGGTTGCTAAAGAAAACCCTCCCGTGAAGAAAGATAAATTGTTGGAGAGGATTTAAAGAGGAGGGATCCCCTCACACTTTTATTACCACACTATCTCGTATGTTGGACGTCATTTTTGCGAATTAAAACCAAACTGTAACGGATTTGAAGTTAATACCTTGAGGATATGTTATTATTACATAGCTCTACTTTCTTACCGAAAATGAGCGTATTCCAAGACGTGTAACATCATCATCTACTACTTTGAAAATGAACCGTTGAAAATCTGTGGATTTCTGGCCGTCGAAATTAAGACCGGCGGATTATGAGGTTTTATATTTCAAAATGAGCTAATTTTGGTAGGCATGTAGAACTTGGTAAGAGGAACATATCCTCAAAATATTAGCTTTAAATCCGTTACGGTTTGGTTTTTATTCACAAAAATAGTGACCAACGTGTGAGATAGTGTGATAATAAAAATGTGAGGGATCCTTTCTCGGATTTAAATTGTTTCTATTCTTTTTTATTTAAGATTTCAAAGTTGAAATGTTCATTAACAATATTTTTAAAAAAAAAATTTGTTCTTTTTTAGGATTATCGATTCATGTACAAAGCAAAATAATAATTTCCATTTGACAATTATTAAAGTAACAATCAATTGTATTCAATTTTTTCTAAACTCGTTCAAAAGATCTAAATTCGGAAGGAATTTATGTTGGATTACTTATTTCTTTTCTTTGAAAGTTTTTACTTATCAATTGAAAAACTTGTTGATGGATGCACAATTAGATACTATAATATAATCGAAATCAGAAAATGTTTATTCCTTCAGAAAATAACACACACACAACACAAGTACAATATATATCACTGCACAACTCAAATACAAACACAAATACAAAATACGTGCATGTAGCTGGTTTATTTAGTTTATTATATGGTTCATCAATCATATTAGATCAATATCCTTAATGAACCGCAGCAGCCAGCGGAGAAAAGAAAACACACAGACAAGATGCAAGGAGAAGTTTAAGCAACTATAATACTCAATGTGCACCTGTCCTTCTGCATATTCAATATGCACCTATATTCAATATGCACCTATATTCAATACAAAGCGATAAAATGATAAAGGCACTTATATAAGATAAAGGCACCCTAATACATAAAGGACTAAAAATAAGAGTAAAGCATTTACTCTAACACCCCCCTTCAAACTGAAGCTGAGATTAACAACATCAGTTTGTTGGCAAGTGAATAAAAGACAGTAGAAGATAATCCCTTTGTAAATAAGTCAACCAACTGTGCAGATGATGCGACATGTTCCACTGTAACTGTGCCAACATCAACTAGATCTCTGACATGGTGATGATCAATCTCAACGTGTTTCATACGATCATGAAAGGAAGGGTTGGAGGCGAGAAATTTTTCACCCATATTATCACAGTAAATGAGCATAGGAACTGTTGAAATGATATGAAGTTCATTGAGAAGTCCATACAACCACATGACTTCAGCTGTGAGTTCACTCAGGGCTTTGTACTCTGCTTCTGTTGAGCTTTTAGAGACAGTGGGTTTCTTTTTGCTTGACCAAGAAATGAGAGTAGAGCCTAGGAATGTGCAGTAGCCTGAAGTTGAACGCCTTGTGTCATGGCACCCTGCCCAGTCGGAGTCTGAGTAGCTTGTGATGCAAGAGATATCACCAGCTTCAATAGTAATTCCAGATCCTATAGTACCTTTCAGATAGCGGAGAACTCTTTTATCTAAGCACAAATGAGTAGTCGTGGGAGAGTGCATGAATTGGGATATATAGTTAACTGCATAAGTGATGTCAGGTCTAGTAATGGTTAGGTATTGTAGAGCGCCAACTAGACTGCGAAATTCCAGTGGGTTGTCAAGAGGAGTGCCATCATGAATAGAAGCTCTCTTGTCAGCAGTTGTTGGAGTGAGACATGGTTTGCAGTCGAGCATATCATCTTTAGTAAGTAGATCAATAGTATACTTCTGTTGAGTAAGAATGAGAGTGTCTCTTGCAGGAGAGAAGTGAGCTTCAACACCCAATAAGTAATGAAGGTCTCCTAGATCTTTCATTGCAAAATTTGTTCTCATTTCTGAAACAAGAGAGCTTAGAAAAGACTCAGAGTTACCTGTAAGAATGATGTCGTCTACATAGAGAAGAAGGACAGCTGACAAGTCTCCACTTTGATAGATGAACATCGAAGGATCTGAGATGGACATAATGAACCCATAGTTAAAAAGAAATCCACTGAACTTGTTGAACCATGCTCTAGGAGCCTGTTTCAGGCCATAAAGAGCTTTGTTGAGACTGCAGACATGATTTGGTCTTGAAATATCCACAAAACCCTGAGGCTGCTCCATGAAAACTCTTTCAGTAAGTTATCCATGCAGAAATGCATTGGAGACATCCAGCTGTTTGATAGACCATTTCATAGTAAGAGCAATTGTGAGAATGATCCTTATGGTGGAAGATTTTACAACTGGGCTGAATATTTCATTGTAGTCCAGTCCATCTTGTTGTAGGTAGCCTTTTGCAACCAAATGAGCTTTAAATCTGTCAACATCACCAGCTGAGGTAAGCTTAACTCTGTACACCCATTTGCACCCTAGTATTTCATGTCACTTGTAGCAGAAACAAGAGACCATATGTTGTTCTGCATGAGAGCTTGATACTCAGTAGTCATAGCTTGCACCCATCGTTGATCCTTAATAACTGATTTATATGTCCTTGGCTCTTTTGGAATGGTCATGATGGTGTGAAAGGTAGAGTGAAAGGAATGTGGGATAGTGAAATTAGTTACAAAGTCTGGTATGTATTTTGGTTTGGTGATGCCAGCTCTCAACCTGGTTGTCATAGTATGAGTAGGTACTAGAGGTTGTACTAGAGCTGCAGGTTGTAGTTGAGCTGTAGGTTCAGTAAGTTCAGTGATAATGTCAGCATCCTCCACTGTTTGGATAAGATCATCAGTAAGACCTTCAGTTTCAACTGCAGATGGTAATGTAGCAGCTTCTGTAGAGTCTTGAAATATAGCATCAGGTAATATAAAGGTTGTAGAGAGTGGAGTATGTGAAGTTGAGTTAAGACAGTTACAAAATGAAAAACTGTCTCATCAAATATGACATGTATTGATATGTAGATTTTAGTGGTAGAGTTATCATAACATCTATATCCCTTGTGGATTGGAATGTAGCCAATAAAAGTGCAGGCAGAAGACTTGGGACTTAACTTATCATACTTGTAAGGGCCTAAGTAAGGGTAACATAAGCATCCAAAAACCTTAAGAAAGGAATAGTCTGGTAGTTTATGAAATAAAACCTCATAAGGTGAAGAAAACTTCAACAGTTTGGATGGTGTCCTGTTGATGAGATATGTGGCAGTGAGGAAGCTATCAAACCAGAATTTCTTTGGAAGACAGGCTTGAGACATCAATATAAGACCAACTTCTGTGATGTGCCTGTGCTTTCTCTCTGCAACTCCATTTTGTTGTTGTGTGTGAGGACATGAGCATGAAATAGTAATACCTGATTCATCCAAGAATTGTTTGAACTGTCCTTTCATTAGCTCATAAGCACCATCATCTTGAAAATACTTGATGTTGGCAGAGAATAGCTTCTCATTTGTAGTTTTGAAGTGCTGAAAGCATGTCAAACTCTCTGTCCTGTCTGTCATTGGAAAAATCCAATGAAATCTACTGAAGTCATCAAGAAAAAATACATAATATCTATATCCCAAGTGAGATAAACATGGTGAGGGGCCCCAAATGTCACAGTGCACCAGTTCAAGTGGACTGCTAGTAGTTCTGTTGCTCTTTTGAAATGGGAGTCTCTTGCTCTTGCTCTTGCCTAATTGACAAGAGTGACAGAGAGAGTCAAAATTGCCAGGTGAGAGGAGTATGTGATTGTTATGGTTTAAGGTTTGAATGATGTTAGGTGAAGGGTGTCCCAATCTCTTGTGCCAAGTAGAAGGTGAAGCAGTAATTGACACATGAGCCTGAGTTGTATTTGGTAATGTAGTAGTTGAGTGAATAGGGTATAGGTTGTTGTTTATAATACCTTCAGCTAGAGTTTGATGTGTAGTCAAATCAGTAATTTCATAACCCCAAGGATTAAAACCAATAGAGTAATTGTGTTCTTTTGTGAACACACCAATAGAGATTAAGTTTTGTGTAAGTTGAGGTACAAACAGGACATTAGATAAAGTGAATGAACCAGTAGAAGTATGTAGAATGGAGTTACCAATAAGAGTAACAGGTATATGAAATCCATTTCCCACCATCATTGTTTCTGTCCTAGTATAATGATAAGAATCTACCAACAGTGAAGAATAATAAGTCATGTGACTTGTTGCTGCAGAATCAGGTAGCCAAAGAGGTGCTGCAGGACATATTGGGTGTTCTGAAATATATGAGGAGTTGAACTGAATAGATGTATTGGCTTGATGTGTAGTATGTTGGTGTTGAGTTGAAGTATGTGCTTGCTGTTTGTTTTGATTTTGTCGACCATTATTTCTAGATGCAGAGTACCTGTATATGCATCTGCTTCCAGAGTGTCTAGTTTTTTTTGCAGATTTGATACTCAACAGCAGAGTAATCAATGAAAGTATGTGGGGGTCTTTCTAGTTGTGGTTGTTGTTGAGGTTGTGGTTTGAAAGATGAGTTATCACCAGATCGAGAAGATGATCTAGGTGAAAAGGTTTTCTTTGTGAAAAAAGCTGAGGAGGACATAGATTCAAGAGCAGCTGTAGTTTCAAGGTTATGATCTTTTAACCATTGCTCATGAGTGGCTAGCTTAGCTTTTAGATCAGCAAAGGATAGCTGATTTTCACGGTTTTGCACATCTATAACAAAGTTATCATAGTCTCTACCAAGCCCATTTAACACATACATAACTAGATCACTATTAACAACACGTTCATTTATAGCTGCAAGGGAGTCTGAAATACTTTTAACCTCTTATAAGTATTTAGTGACAGATCTGTTTCCACGTTTGACATATTGTAAACGAACTCTGAGCATGGATCTACGAGCAGAGAACTGGTTTGAAAACTCTTTAGCTAGATAAGCCCAAACTTCAGCAGATGTGGAGCAGCCAAGAACAGAGCATGAGAATGAATCAGAGAAGGTGGCATTAAGACAACTGTTGACATATTTATCCCATTATCTCCACTTAAAGTAACTTGGATTAAGTATTTCTGAATCACCATCTTTGATGAACTCGGGTGGTGGTTTAATCGATCCATCCAAATACCCAAAGAGATATGTGCTTATCATAACTGACTCCATTTGATTTTTCCAAATAAGAAAATTTGTTTCATCCAATTTCATTCCAATAAGGTGATTTACATTTTGAAACGGAAAAACTATAGTGGTTTCATAGTGTGGTGATGCATTTGTTCCCATTTTTGTGTAAAAAGTGGGTTGATTGAAGAGAACAAGATGTGATTTTGAGGTAATTGAATTCTTGAAAAATGTAGATTTGTAATGTTGTTGAGATGTATTTAAGCGGAGGCGGTGGAAGCAATAACTAGAATCGCCCTTCTTGATACCATGAAGGAGTTAATAAGTGAAACGTAGTAGTTGTATTTAAGATGTAATAAGACGTACAAGATAAGAGAGTAAGGGTTTGCTTATAAAGCAGAGATCCCTAGTACAAAGCGATAAAATGATAAAGACACTCATATAAGATAAAGGCACCCTAATACATAAAGGACTAAAAATAAGAGTAAAAGCATTTACTCTAACATCATGTTAGAGCTTTCGCAGATGGCACCTCTACATACAAAAACAACATATGCGATTAGCTAACACTTATAGTAATAACAAATTTACATAAAATACTCCTTTACCGATCTGCATGTAGTGCACAATGGAAAGACCTTTCAAAAAATTAATTAGTTTCCATAAAAATATATATCTTGATATCATCTCAAAAAAATAGAGAGCTCAAAAATATATATCTTGGGATCATCTCAAAAAAATATATATCTTGGCCAGTGATACCACTAGTCACTAGATTTTGAAGCATACCACTAGATGAAGAAGTTCATGACTGTTTCTCTTGAGTTACGTGTAGACTTCGCTCAGGGCCTTTAAGTCATTCTTATTTGTCGTTTCCATCAATATTTGGTTGTTGCATTTTACTTTTTCCAAACAGAATATATATAGCAATAATAATTATTAAATATTAATTGGTCGTATGTATTAGTTGTACATGGCCTCGTTCAAAGTCCAGAGAGTATACCACCGCCGATGATACAAATGTCTAACAGCATGTTTGTTTTTTATAACTATTTATGTAGTGGGTCTAAGGTAGAGGTCTATAATTGATTCTCTACTAGTGTCTCTATATGTAACCTCTTAAAACTACGTTTGTTTTCTGAATACCTTCAAAACCAGTTTTATGACTATCTTTAGGTTTTTGTCCTTTATGACCTCACCTGCCATTTTACCTCCATCAGATGACTTGATCGTTTAATTACCCGCCAAGTCATTCATTACTTATAATTCTACGAATTCTTATGAAAATCAATTTGAGATCAAATCATTCATTACTAATAATTCCACGAATTGTTGTGAAGATTAATTTGAAATTTTTGTTGTTAGAAAAATTGAATTAGGGCCTTTGTAAATCAAAGAATGGTGGGTTGATGATAGGGTGTTGTGTTTGGGAATCTTCAGTGTAAGTTTGGTCTAACCCTGGAATAGGATTTGGTTGGCGGTTGTAGCGGTGGTTGTGGAAGTAGTCATGGTGGCGGTGGTGGTGGTGTGGTGGTTTTGGTGTTAATGGAAGTAGTCACGGAAGCGGAGGTGGTGTGGTGGTCTTGTTCAAGTAGTCGTGGCGGCGGCCGAGGTGGTGTGGTGGTTTGGTTTAAGTAATGATGGAGGCAGCGGTGTTTTTTCGGAAGAACTTAGGTAGCAACGATTCGAGAAGAAAACCTGTGAAAAGAATGATAAAAATAACTCACGTTTTGGTTGGGAATTTCGCAATAAGCTGAGGGCAATTTAGATATTTACACGTTATATAGTGGTTGGGTATAAAGATAGCACCTTCTTACTGCTATTTAATTTCCTCTATTTGATAGAGGTTTTGCCTCTATATAGGTAGAGGTAGAGGAAAAAACAAACATCTAAAAAAATGGGGACCACCTCTACATAGAGGAAGGTAGTGTTTTTCCACTACATAGAGGAGAAAACAAACATGTTGTAAGACAACTGGATGACCGTTCCCACCTTAATCCCCTTCCAACCACCAAGTTCATATTGTTTGTATCGTGTCCACCAAAAATTTAACCTTTTTAGTGGAAAATTAAACTGGTCTTCTCTATCCTTAGCCATATCAATCTACGAACTCCAACCTTTACCCCTGTTGTAATGCTGAGATAAAATCAAATGATCACATTCTCCTGCACTGTCTAATAACAATAACTATCTGGCACCAAGGTAGTCAATATCGGTTGTACTGGTCGATATTATATGTTTTATCGTGTATCTGGAAAGCCTATACGATATCTAAAATATCTGCGAAAAAAGGATTGAACGATAAAAATGTTTATATCGTCCGATACAAACCGATATATTGGGTTCACTGATACACTGATAATGTCGATAAGGGTAATTTGGTAGAATAAATTATTTAGATCCAAAAAATTATAAACAAAACCCTTCATCCTAATCATCTTCTTCCTCTATACCCTTGAAAACCCAATCCGATTCAGTAGAGAAATCTCCAACTATTTCATTTTTCTTAATGAGTTTATTATCCTTGAAACAACTATGGTTCTTTATTGCCCATTGTCTTTCTTCTTAAGATTTATCACCCATCCTATGGTCCAGATGGTCACCCATCCTTGGATTACTCCCGCCCGAGCATGCTTAAATGCAGAGTTTTCTGCCAACTCTGGAGCCAATTGTGCTGAAAAGGCCTCGGTATAATGTAGACATTTCTTGCCAAAGTATCTGGCATAACACCCCAGCATACTCTCCCACCCGAGCACAAGCGAATCGTCCCTAGTTGTATACCAACTAACACCGATATTGTTCCCACTTACCCACTGCGGTTATCCAACAGTGTGGGATTTTTAAAGGCACTACTGCGGATATCCAGCAGCATCTTCCCAAGAGGTCACCCATCTTGTGACTACTCCCAGCCGAGCACGCTTAACTGAGAAGTTTTTCCCCACAACTCAATCAAGTGTACCCATCAGGCCTCGGTGTTAGGAAAGGAAGAACCATTACTTATATTCCATTTGGCCAACCACTGCCGAACATCGGGGTATTATAATACCCACCACCTTAGATTGGACCCGTCCTCGGCTCCAGAATATATTCAAGCCAAGATCTCTGACGTTCTCTGCCCCTCATGAGAAACACCTGGACCAACCCCGTCCAGTGTACCTTCCCACCCTCGGCAGATGACCTATCGTCGGCTCTGATACCATTTGTAACGACCCGTCCCTCTACCGATATTGTCCTCACTTAGCCACTGCGGTTATCCAGCAGTGTGGGGTTTTCAACGAGCATCGCTGCGGTAATCCAATAGTAACTTCCCAGATGATCATCCATCTTGTGACTACTCCCGGCCGAGCACGCTTAACTGAGAAGTTTTTCCTCACAACTCAATTAAGTGTCCCATCGGGCCTCGGTGTTAGGAAAGGACGAACCATTACTTATATTCCATTTGGACAACCACTGCCGAATATCGGGGTATTCCTTGTAATACCCGTCTTTTATATTTAGAATTTTAGTTGCCGATCAAATATCTCACGGTAGAAATATTGTACTATACAAAGGGATTGTTAGTTGATTCCTTAGAAATATATTCCCCTTAACAAGTATAGGTGGTCCCTTAGAGTCTCCCTAGCTTTATAAGAATACTTAAGAAAAAGGGAATTATTCTCTATCATTTGAAAGAAAGAAAGAAAGAGCGGCAGCGGAAATGAAAATCTAGCTAGTCATGCAGGAAAATATTGGATCGTCGAAGACAAGCAATAGATTGGGATTGATCGATAATCGAAGACTTCTTGAGAAGATTGGGTATTGGATGCGTTAAACAAAGCTAAGGAAAGTTTTCTTTAGACTCTTTTCATTCGGACAGATTAGGGAATCAAATTAATTTACCACTAAATGAATAATAGGTTACAAACAATATTTAGGGTTTACGAAGAAAACAAACATGATAGGCTGATTTTTTTTCTAATCTATGACAAGCTAATCGCACTGTACTGTTGTTCATTTTCTAGGATACCATATTTAATTATGCCTTTTGCTTGTACTGTTGTCAATCTAGATTGTGAAGTGGAGTCATGTTATCTATGAGTTATTATATGTTCTATGTATGGCTTGTACACCACTTTCGAAGCCAACATGACATATTTATTTTCCTACTACCATGTGTTTAAAATCTTAGTTACCAAGGGTAGATTGTGTAGTGATCTGTTATGCACACTAAGGATTGTTGTGATTAAGTTAGTCTTAAATGGTTTAGTGGTAGTGATGCTGCAAGTTTTTTTTTATGAGGAGGTCGTCAAAAACTTAAATCTATATATTGTATGTTCACGAATTCTTAGTGGTGGTTAGTATTTGATTATGGTGAATGGTTAGTGGAGAAAATAAACAACGGCGTTGCTGAAGTTTCCTGGTATTTGGTTTGTCCTAATTCATATGGGAGTATTTTGGACAAAAAATATTGGAATGCGTTCCCAACATTGTAACTTTAGTTTCCTTTTATGGACTGTGTTCCACTTCAATCGGGAGTGCTTGGACGACTAAATGATATTTTTTTGAGAAGATATATATCCGTCAGAATATGTGTAGGATATGTTCCAATGAGTAGTAGGATGTTTGGGAAGATTAATGGTTGTTGAACTTGGTGATTTGATCTCATTTTTCTTTATGAATGTGTTTATTGTATTTTGTTTGTTCCTGCAACTTAGTTACTATTATGCATATGTTAATTGTGTATGTAATTTGATAAGCTTTGTGGCTAGTTTTTCTCATATAGTAAATCATTTGATGCTTCCTTGTAATTAGTTTAGTCAATTAATTAGTGCCTATGTCTATTGAGTTTGTAGCCTACCCTAAATTGGTCATTTTCTTTTGTTTGTTGGTAAGTCGTTTTTCTAACTCTCGTATTAATGCGGAGCTGGCTATTGAGAACTAGCCCGGAGTTTGACTCCTGTTAAAAAATTTCCTTACAGGTATTAGTGTCGAGAGGTGGTTGTTTGTATTCTCATTCGGGTGGCTTCTCAGGATATATTTTTGAAAAGGCGAGGGTACCCAAATACACCACAATCTTTAAAATATCCACCTATAAGTCCTCTTACCGAAAGTGATTGTCTATGGACAAAGTCGAGACAATACGACAAATCGGTATTCACACTTTGTGTGATCGTCTATGGATACGAGATCGAGATAATACAACAATCAAAGTGTGATTACTTGATAATAGGTTCGGACTTAACCAAACTCTATAGGATCACTATCAAGTAATATGGAGTTAACGTTTGTGTATTTTACTTTTAATTATAATAAACAATTATAATTACGGAAATAGAAAAGTAAAAGACACAGCAAGATTTTGTTAATGAGGAAAATGCAAATGAAGAAAAACCCTGGGACCAAGTCCAGAATTGAATACTCTCAGAATTAAGCCGCTATACAAAATCTAAACCAACTTCGTATAGTTGAGACTAAGCAACTAAACCTAGTTCACTTAGTTTCTTCAGTATCCCTGCACTTCCAACATTCAATAAGTGCACGCACTAGAATAATTCCTCTGGGTTGTATTCCAAACAGCAAAGGAACAATAAATCTGTTTGGTAACAACTCTATTGATTCTTTCCAGATAAAGATATCTCAAGTCATATGCAAAGGCTCTTCCGTTTAAACTAATAAACTCCTTTGCCTAGTTAGATCAATCCAATCTCTATTACCTAATTAATAAGATTCGGATTTGCAACAATCAAAATAGAAATCAAGAGAACGATTAGGTGTTACCGATCTCACACAACTAATCAATCAAATAAATCCGATTCTAGTTGGATCCCAGCTGATCAAGGTTTGTGCTACACAAAGATATGAGAAACCAATCAGAAATCTTCTTCATCTTCAAATCTTCAATTAAACCTGCACAACACCACTTGAATCTCTTGTGATCAATCACGCACAAAATGGAGTATGTTAACAATGGATTATCACAAGATGTCTTTATATCTACAAACAGTTCTAAAGATCTCGTCGACACTTCGATCTAGTTTGAGCGAATCTTATATCATAAGAGAAGATTCTCAAGAATAAACAAACTAGGTGCAATCAAAGTTTAACAACCGTTATTCAATCAAATCAATTGAAAACTAATAAACTGCAATTATCTAGTTTCCCACCAACGGTACTAGTAGAGCTTCTTGATCCCACAAAAGTCTTTAAATGAGCGGTCGTAAGAGATTTCGCCTAATTAGGGTACTTTCCTCTCCGGATAGACGGCTCCACTAGAAATATCAAAAAGATAAAGTTTGCCTGGCTCTTAGGATAGTTTGCTAGAAATACAAACTTAGGTATTTATAGACCAAGGATGTTTGGACACCAAGGAATTTCCAAAACCGAATATTCTTAAGATATGCAATAAATGCCCAAAATCGGTTTTCATAATTCCTGGAAATGCTTTGTCCAATATTTTCCGAAATCTCTCAAAAGAAAATATCCAATTAGTAAATGCACATTACTAATTTTTACTCTCTAGAGATATGCATTTAATTGCTGGTAATTAAAGCATACAAAACTAACAACCTTAATTAAAAGATTTTTAATTTATTTCGGACCGGGATCTCCTTGAGTAATTAAGGAATATCTTTGAACAATAAAAGATAAGAGTTACTGTTCATGTTCAAAGTATGTTGGCATCTTTTCTTTTTAAATCCTCTTTCATATTTACAATCTTGGAATCGATTATACCATACTTCCAAACAAGTTTAGAATTGGTTCATCTGTATTCCAAGACAATTATGTGATTGATCAAGTATCAGATCACAATCATGGGTTCAATCGGTTCTACCAATCACAAGGATTGGTTCTACCTAAATATGGATTACTTGTGATTGAACACAATAGTTACCAGGACCGGTTACATCAGTTACCAGGATCGGTTACGTCAATTACCAGGACCGGTTACCATATACTCATGGTATTGCTTGTGATCGGTTACACAAGTCAACTATCATCGGTTACACCAATTACCAGGATCGGTTATACCAATTACTAGGACCGGTTACACCAATTACAAGTATCGATTACACAATTCTTTTGTGACCGGTTACACCAATTACTAGGATCGGTCACACCAATTACAAATATCGATCATACCATCTCAGGTGATTACTTAGGATCGGTTAAACTAATCAATACAAACCAGTCATACCAAATCATAAATCAGGCACTGCGATTAGTTAAATCAAGATACATAACAAGTTATGATTGGTTCTACTAACTCAAAGATATGCAATGAATAACAATACCAATAAGCCTAGCGATTTCCCTTTTGATTCATAAAACAAGTTCATGAATGTACTTCCTTTAAACAAATGTAAACATTGTTTCCTAGGATGAAATCTTCACCTTTACCCATCACATAATCACAATAGCATTCATATGATTATGTCGATGTCATATATACGAAGTTCAAAAGATAAGCGTTATACTTCGTATTCTAATTCCTTAACACTATGATCATGTGATCATGTCTCACTACTAAAGTATAATAATCATTCACAGCTTCGCAGTTATGTTTTCAATATAGCACGACTTGAAAGATACGTTAGGAATGAAACAGTTCAAGTCAATATTACTAACCTCGAGAGGAAGGATGATGTCGTCGTTGTAGCTTGTTACTTCTTCAGGTCTTCGAGTAATACTTGTATGTCTCATAATCCTAGCCTTTCTAGTCTAACCTATACGAAGTTGTCTCAAGTACATAATCAAACGACTCTTAGATGAGTTTTGATTCACTAAAATATGACAACCAAACTTGACAAACCAACGCTTGGTGGGTTCAACCGAGCTATGCTCTAACAATTTTAAATAAGAGTGGACATATATTTATTTAGTTTTCCTTATTATTTTGTGTCTTCTGAACTTTTTTAGGGAGGCAGTATGGGTGACAAGAGATTGGGTATCTCTTGTTGATTATTATTATTATTTTATTTATTTTGGGCTAGAATCTCCTGACAATTGTAATTATTCTTTCGAGCCAGTGTCATTAAAAGTTGTACCGTACGTTGACATCTCTATATAAGAATTTTTTTTACAAGCGTCTTATATGTATTATCAATACTCTGTTGTCGTGTAGTTCTCTCTTCATCAAAAGTGACGTCTTAAATTTTTGCATAAGTGCCAGCCAGGCTTATGGAAAATGAGGGTTGTTACAGTTGGTATCAGAGCTTAGGTTAGAGAACCTTTTGGACTTTGGGAGTGAGCCTGAGACATTTTATTGAGTATTTCCACAATATGGATTCACTCTTTAAATATGCGTGGACTGTTGAATAGTGGCAGTTAATGTATTGTTAGTCACTGTTTGTCCTTGATGATTTAATGCATGGATTTTCTTTTTCTCCAACAGTAAAAGAAACAACACTTTGGTTGTGACTTACATTTTTAATGATTTGGATGGTGTTGAGTTTGAAAAATAATCATGTTATAGTAACCCGGTTGGACTTCTAAGTTGTTGTTACAGTGGGTTAGTCATGAAATAATACATATAGTTGAGTGACATCAAATTAGTGACTTATCACTGATCCAAAAAATAAAATAAAAATAAATAAATAGTGACTTATCATGTTGTAGGTCTTGTCTTATTGTTTTAATTATGCTATTGGCACTTATTGGCGATTTTCCTTATCTAGTGAATCTAAATAATTTATTTATTTTTCCGATCCTGGTAGTGATGGATGCTAATGATTTCTAGCGTATATATTGCGACTCAAATTGCAATTAGCTTGGATAGTTGACCTTGGAGATTGTGGGTTTTTGGTTGGCCATCTTTCTGTCGCACTTTAGTATATAGTAGAATGTTAGGATGTGTTCCCTAGTTGAAAACCATACTGATATTTAGGATGTGTACCAATTCAATGTGTACCGACTGATATACATGGTTTTACCAAAAGTTGTCAGCAAATCATGTCAAAACTTGGAGTTATGCTTGATATGCAAGTTGAACTTATGTAATGCGTTAATATTCGTTCTCTTGCCGTGGAGGTGGTTTGTCCACTGACCTCATGGTGTGTCCATTGGCCTCAGGCATGGTGTTGTGTACACCTCTTAGTCAACTCCTTATTAAAAAATTGAAATGAGTGTGGATGTGTTCCTATAAAACGTTCTAATACATAGACGTTTGTATAGGGCTGGGGTCGTATAAATATGTTCCCCCAACTCTATTGAGTTATGTAGGATGTGTTCCGCATATTTAAATGCTGTGGTTGGAGACTACATATATATGTTCTCCAACTTTACTGAGTTATGTAGGATTTGTTCCGCATATTTAAGTGTTGTGGTTGGCGACATGGAATACCAGGATATGTTCCCTAATTAAGAACTTTCTAAAATATGAAAGAAGTGTTCCAATACATCTCTTTGTTTTGAGGGGTGGCAGCTATATTAAAGATGCGCCAATACATTCTTTTGTTCTAATATTCTTTCATAGGTAGGAATCGTGCAGTGAATAAATTGAGTAACAATGTCGCAAAGATATAAGATAAGAATAATGATCAGTGTGCCAGAGATAATGACACATGACATTCTATGGGGGTATGTATTGGTTCCTTTTTGGCTGGGTAATTATAGTTAAGACACCCACTATTATAGATCCTGATCAATTCAAAATAATATATAGTGTAGACTTAGTCCCAACTCTCACTTGTATTTAAATGCTTTCCTTAAAAAAGTTAAGCCTAATGTGGAACCAGATAAAGTCTACTAAAGGTGGAAACTCCAGTGCTAGATGGATTGTTATGATGTGTTCCTAAAAGTCTTAAGTTCATGTGGTGTTCACAACTTGATTTTTGGTGAACTATTACTGAGTAGTTAATAGGTTACGTAAATCAGCTTGTAAGCCATGACATACTTAGTTTGGCATTGTGCGATGCTCCAGTTCCAATTCTGAATAACTTAGATGGCTCATGGCATTTGTTTATTGGTTACTTTAAATAAAAAAATCGCGATAAAGGATAGATAAGAATCTTTGGTGAATTTAAGATTTGAAGCATTGTTTTGATCGGATTTGTTTTTCGTATGATATTCTTATCTAATCTGATATAGGGATAGTAATATGAGGAACAATACCGAAGGTTTAGGTTGTAGACGTTTTAGACCACAATAATTTTTGCCAGATTTTTAGAGCAATGAAAATAGTACTGGTAGGCTAAAATTCTATCTGTGGTGATATCTGAACGAGAGTAATGAAAAGATTTTACGCGATACATTTTTAAGGTATGCTTACTTTCTTAGTAGATTTGTATTGGGTCATAAATTCTAAATCTTCTTCGATAATTTCTACTGGTGTTTTGATATTTCCCTTTCTAAAATTTAGAGTTTGAGAGTCTACTGGAGATAAGTGATGCTGATCTAGCAGTTGCGGTTGCAAATTGACTATTTAAAACAAGTTTATTTAGGTTCTTATTTAGAACAAAATATATCCACCAATTAGTGTAGGTAAACTATGAACTTTGAGAATTTTGCCTATATTTTAGAAAAATATCATATCTGAAAATTTGACTTGTTTGTTCCCTTGTATGGTTGACTAGTAATGGTTGATTGATAAATAGGTCAGTTGTTAACATGTCTTCGATTTATGAACTTTAAACATGTTGGATAATTTATTGTTGTGCAACCTAAATTTGACGAGTATAATGTATATGACATGTGGCCCAACCTACTTATTTTTAGTTGTTCGGCATAATAGAATTTTAAGTACGTAGATGCGAAAGTGATCTAGGAATACACATAGTTGTAAAAATTCTCTAGTAATAACTCTTATTGATCATTTATCCTATAACCAGCCACTAAGTGCGAGTTTATGGATCTATTCAATCTTAGTTCTCAATGGAGACTAGTAGTAAATATAGATTGGTATCGTCTATGACTTTTCAAGTGAATCGAAATCGTTTGGAATTTATAATATGCGAAGTTGACCTGGATTGTACACTCGTACTGGTAAAAAGAACGACTACTTGAGTTTGGTTTATTTTTGACCGTCAGCAGTAGTTATATAGTGTTATGCTGAAGTGTTTAATAATTTTATATTGTCATCACAATATAACTACAGTGAAACTATTTTGATTATCATGGGATTTAACATTATAACAGTGAGTTCGATTATTTAGTGATTTTTTCCTTATATTATTTTTTTTTATTTTAGTTTTTTTGACTCGGCTAGCCCTAGGTGTTGTGTGGGCTTTCGGTACTCTAGGATAAAAATTGTATCACTAAAGAGAATAATATATGATACTAGGATGTGCTTCTCTTGTCACGCGATGGAAACATGATTGGATGCGTTTTGTTTCGTACGTTAAGATATATAATTAACGTACATTCAGTTTGCACAAAGTCTGTTGTAAGATAGTACAAGCTACATAAGCTATGTATGGTGGATGTAAAGAGAGCTCTGTCTCTTGTGAGTGTCATGCTAAATTGTTTTGGTTATTGATGAATGCTTTACTTCAAACTTTGTAAAGGATCTCAACAGGTCACGGGTTTGTGGTTGAACCTTAGTAAGAAAAATTATTATGCAAACACAGGGAGTGAACCATAGGCTTAGTGCCCATCTAATAGTTTCACAGTTAACTAGTTAAGTGCCTACCATGGGCTGAGTTGCTTAAAAGGAAAGTCAGTCTTATTGCATTGGTCATTAGGAATCTCTTCATAGAGGACCTTGTCGGTTACTAGTATATACGTTGTGGATGAAATAGAGAAATGAGTTTTTCTTAGGTCATGATTTGCTTCAATAAGGTATCAAATTATACAAGCTATTAAGGATCGTCTCCTCATGGCTCAAATGTAAACAAAAAAATCAAAAATAAAATAAAAATGGAGGGCCACTACAGAGAAGTAGTATTACTAGTCTGGGAGAAGGGAAAACAAGCACCTAATTTACTGAACCTTTTCTAAAAGATAAAAGGATTTGAAATGTGGCATAATATCTGGAATTACCAGACATATCGGTATTGCTGCGTAAGAATCCGAGGGGTGAATAATGAGTCCAGCAAGTAGGCCTTAGTGAGTTATAGTTACCCGATGTTATATACAAAGAAAATACAAATTGCATTTTGGAGTTTGGAGCCACAAGAGACTATGCTCTTGAGCGGCATCGTGTGTCAAGGTGCAGTTGAACCCTCGAGATGATCAAGAGGCAACTTAGGAATGTAAGTGTATTCATAGTCCTCAAAGCTATTACTTTGCCAATGAGGTAAAGCCCGATTTCGTGGACGAAATCTCTTTTCTAGTGGGGTAGATTGTAATACACGTCTTTTATATTTATAATTTTATTTGTCGATCAAATATCTCACGGTAGAAATATCGTACTATATAAAGGTATTGTTAGCTGATTCCTTAGAAATAGATTCCCCTTAACAAGTATAGGTGGTCCCTTAGAGTCTCCCTAGGTTTATAAGAATACTTAAGAAAAGGGGAATTATTCTCAATCAGTTGAAATGAAGAAAGAAAGAGCGGCGACGGAAATGAAAATCTAGCTAGTCATACAGGAAAATATTGGATCATCGAAGACGAGCAATAGATTGGGATTGATCGATAATCGAAGTCTTCTTGAGAAGATTGGGTTTTGGATGCGTTAAACAAAGCTAAGGCAAGTTTTCTTTAGACTCTTTTCATTCGGACAGATTAGGGAATCAAGTTAATTAACCACTAAACGAATAATAGGTTACAGACAATATTTCGGGTTTACGAAGAAAACAAACATGTTAGGCTGATTTTTTTTCTAATCTGTGACAAGCTAATCGTATTGTAGTGTTGTTCATTTTCTAGGATACCATATTTAATTATGCCTTTTGCTTGTACTGTTGTCAATCTAGATTGTGAAGTGGAGTCATGTTATCTATGAGTTATTATATGTTCTATGTATGGCTTGTACACCACTTTCGAAGACAACATGACATATTTATTGTCCTACTACTATGTGTTTAAAAGCTTAGTTACCATGGGTAGATTGTGTGGTGATCTGTTATGCACACTAAGGGTTGTTGTGATTAAGTTAGTCTTAAATAGTTTAGTGGTAGTGATGCTGCAAGTTTTTGTTTATGAGGAGGTCGTCAAAAACTTAAATATATATATTGTATATCCACGAATTCTTAGTGGTGGTTAGTATTTGATTATGGTGAATGGTTAGTGGAGAAAATAAACAATGGCGTTGCTGTAGTTTCCTAGTATTTGGTTTGTCCTAATTCATATGGGAGTATTTTGGACAAAAAATGTTGGAATACGTTCCCAACATTGTAGCTTTATTTTTCTTTTATGGACTGTGTTCCACTTCCATCGGGAGTGCTTGGACGATTAAATGATTTCTGAGAAGATCTATATTCGTCGGAATATGTGTAGGATATGTTCCAGTGAGTAGTAGGATGTTTGGAAAGGTTAATGGTTGTTGAACTTGGTGATTTGATCTCATTTTTCTTTATGAATGCGTTTATTGTATTTTGTTTGTTCCTGCAACTTAGTTACTATTGTGCGTATGTTAATTGTGTATGTAATTTGATAAACTTTATGGCTGGTTTTTCTCATAGAGTAAATCGTTCGATGCTTCCTTGTAATTAGTTTAGTCAATTAATTAGTGCATGTGTCTATTGAATCTGTAGCCTACCCTAAATTGGTCAATTTCTTTTGTTTGTTAGTAAGTCGTTTTTCTAACTCTCATCTTAATGGGGAGCTGGCTATTTAGAACTTGCCTGGAGTTTAACTCATGTTGAAAATTTTCCTTACAAGTATTAGTGTATAGAGGTAGTTGTTTGTATTCTCATTCAGGTGGCTTCTCAGGATATATTTTAAATAAGAGTGGACATATATTTATTTAGTTTTCCTTATTATTTTGTGTCTTCTGAACTTTTTTAGGGAGGCAGTGTGGGTGACAAGAGATTGGGTATCTCTTGTTGTTTATTATTATTATTTTATTTATTTTGGGCTAGAATCTCCTTACAATTGTAATTATTCTTTCGAGCCAGTTTCATTAAAAGTTGTACCGTACGTTGACATATAAGTATTTTTTTTACAAGCGTATTATATGTATAATCAATACTCTGTTGTCGTGTAGTTCTCTCTTCATCAAAAGTGACGGCTTAAAATTTTGAATTAGTGCCGGCCAGGCTTATGGAAAATGAATGTTGTTACAATGGAATTATGCATTTTATCAAGAGTTGTGAAAACGCAGGGGGTACCAAATACACCCAACTTTTTCATTCAACAACCTGTATAGAAAAAACTTAATACAATTGCAAGTAGACCATCTTGCATTCCAAACATACCATCAAACTGCGAAAGGAATTAAATCCCAGATTTTTCATTTCTTATATTTCCTTGCTTCTTCTTCCACTCCAAAGAGAAGCTCTGACAAAATCTTGACAAACCCAACTCATCTTAAGGCTAACAAGAAAATAATTCTAGATTGTCCTTGTCTCTTCACAATTCAGGAACATATGTCTATTAGATTCAGTTTTATTTTAGCATAAAAAGCAACCATTAATCACAATGGCATTATGCAATTTATCAAGAGTTGTGAAAACTTAGGGGATACCAAATACACCCAACTTTTTTGTTCAGCAACCTGTATACACAAAACTTAATACAATTGCAAGTAGACTAACTTAATGATTCTTGACAATATGTATATAGAGTTAATATCTCAACCTCTACTCAATCAGTATGTATATAGACACAAGGTCCGTGAACCTAATTGTTAAGTAGAGTACTTGAAAGATCTCAAAAATCAATATCCAAGATCAATCTAGTCGTATCCAAATAATTCAATCGGAATTCTAGTCTCGTAATCGGTTACAATTAAGCTGACTATCTACTTAGAATGAATACGTACAAACCTATGTAAATCCAATTATAAAGATAAACAATATAATGCGGAAAAGGAAAAACGCAAGACACCAGAAATTTTGTTAATGAGGAAACCACAATAGCAAAAAAAACCTCGGGACCTCCTCCAGATTGAACACGACACTGTATTAAGTTGCTAGTGACACTAGCCTACTATCAGACTTCAGAATGGAATGTAGTTGAAACTGAATCCACCCTCTAAGCAATTCATTTACAGTCGCGCTCCTTATATCTCTTGAACATCGCAAGGTTCTACGCCCTTGATTCCCTTAGCTGACGTCCTTTTCAATCTAAGAGTTGCTTCAGTCGAAGTGGAGACTTTTAATACCAACCTTCCTCTAACAGATAAACCTATTTGATTTCGATCAAAGATCAAGGTGTGGAAATATGTTTGCAATAGACAAGCTAGCAAACCTCACAAATCCGGAACATATGACTCCTGAAGAACAACCTAGATTCTTAAACACCTCTCAAGAACAATCATTGAAAGATCAACTAAGATCAGTCTTTAGATATCTCGAGGAATCACAAAGTTTAAGACGAAAAGAATGTTGTGATTACTATCTATCTTGCCTGAAAGAGATTATGAAAACATCGATAACATAAAAGCAAGATAAGGATTCACGATCTATCAAGGTAAAGATAGTCGGACCTGGCTTCACAAATCCCTAAGCGAAGTCTTTTTAGTCGTAGACCTAAAAGGTCAATAGAGGCGATCCTAGAATCAACTAGGACACAAAGTATCAGCGATTGATTTTCCTAGTTGACAAAGATGCTCTATTTATAGTTTTCAAAGACCATGATTATCTTAGAATTCAAGCTAAGATAACTTGAGAATTAAGCAAACTAATTAGGTCTTCAAAATACAATAGAAGACTATACACATAGGTTTCGGTTACGGAACCGTGTATAATGATTATTCGGTTTGGCAAGTTTGCCAAGGAACTAAAATCTATTTGATGTTCATCTAAACACTTAAGAAATTAATCAAAGTTCACACACATAAGTGTTTAAGTGATCAATGAATTCTTAGAAGTGTTTAAGAGAGTTTTAGCAATGTTAAACATATCAAAATAATAAGTCTTTAAGCATCTGCTAAAATTGTCGGGACAGGTTGTACAACGGTTTTCCAATCGCAGGGCTTGTTCACGAGTCAGGGTGCTACGATTTGTGAACCGGGTTTGCCAACCCTATTAGGCTACCGAACTCAGTTGACCTCGGTTTGTGAACCGGGTTCACCAACTGCTAGCCAATTTGTCCAACTTATAAAATCAGTTCACCACGGTTCGCCAACCAGGTTCGTGAACTGTACCCAATTGAACTTGTGGTTTGCGAACTGGTTTCCAACCTTCCTGTATTTTTGTAACTCAGATATCTATGGTTTGCAAACTGAGTTCGCCAACCTTCTCTGAGTATAAAATTTCTGTAAGTTCATATCTCTTTCTTATGATGTTTGAAATATTTCCAAGTGATATAATCATTTGCATGGGCAATTTTCAATTGATCCACTAATTATTAGTTTCAAGACACAAACAAAAGAGTTTGTCCCAAAGCCCTTTCGAGGTGTAATGTTCTTGTCTCTTTTCAGGGCACATGAGACAGTATGACACCTTTTTCAACACAATTAATTTGTGTTGCCACTTGGTTCATGTACTGGTTTGTCAATTTCCATTTTTTTTCGATCGTTTAGACCGTGATCTCTTCTTTACCTTTGAAACATTTTCCTCAGGAATAATAACACTTGTAGAAGAAGTAGGAGAAATAGAGTTGCATACCTTATCAAGGTTAGGCTTTTGAAAGAATTTAAGCACATTAGTCAAATGACTCGCCCTCATTGTAGTTTATTTACATACCTCTTGTACTTGAAGCATGTTGAAATTCATGACCTTCAGTAGTATAGTAAGGATATGATCAGTTGAGAAGAGGATCATAAAAACTTTTAGTCTCAGCTGTCAGACACATCAAAGATGTTTCTGAAGATTGGTAATGTGTTTTTCCCAAGAAAAATCCATTATATCCTCAAAAGTTATTGATTGGGGATCTTCAACCAGCTTGTCAAGATTGATATGAGTATCACTACTCTCATCAAGATTATTGTTTCAGCTACAAGTGCTAAACTAGAACTTTCTTCTTCTTCTGAATCATAACAATCAGTAGTTTCATCAAGAGTTGCAGCAAAACCCTTGTTGCCAGCGTATTTTCATCGATTTGGACACTCATTGGAAAAGTGACCAAAACCTCTACACTTGAAGCAATGAAGCATATCCTCATCATCATTCTCATCATCAACCCTTTTAGAAGTAATACAATCATGAGGTTTGGCTGATGAGGAAGGATGTTCTCTTGAGAACCGTTTATTCCTTTTTTGAATAAGATCTCTAAACTGTCTTTTAATAAGAGAAACCGACTTTTCAAGATCTTCATCTGAAATTTCGTTAACAAGCTCTTTCTCAGAGATGCCAACACTTTCACTTTTAAAAAGTACATTAGTGTTTTTAAGTGCTTTGAACGCAATAGATTTATCAACTTTAGTTTTTTTTTCATGATCAAATATCTTTAACTTTCCAACAAAAGTACTTCTGGAAAGTATAGTAAGATCATTTCTTTCCATGATGGCATGTTTCTTAGACTCGTATCGAGCTGGTAAAGATCTCAGAATTTCATCACAATATCCTATTCAGGAATAGTCTTTCTTAGTGAATAACAAGCATTCACAATTTCCGAAAATTTCTGATTAAATTCCTCAAAAGAATTTTAATCAGACATACGAAGGTTTTCCCAGTCATAAGTTAGATTTTGAAGCCTGGCTTCTTTCTCTGCGGAATTTCCTTCAAATATGGTTTCTAAGATATCTCAAACATCTTTTGATCCAGTACACGTAGACACATGATGTTGAAGATCTTGGGTTATAGCGTGGATAATGGCATTTAATCCATCAGAGTCGCATTTAGCATCTTTGATTTCTTCGTACTCATATGTTTTGTGCCTTTAGGAACAAAATCATCTCCTTCTCCTTAAAGTGGAGCATCATATCCTCTTACAACAAGTACCCATGTTCGAAAGTCTCGATCTTGTAAAAAAGAACGCATAGCAGTTTTCCACCTTAAATAATTTGTGTCATCGAAATCTAGTGGTACGTTGATTGAGATTGCACTCTTCTCCATGATACAGATTGCTTCAAATACAGACACTTTGGCAGACGAAGCAGGGGATACCAAATGAAAAAGCGGGGGTCTAACAACCACACCCAATATTTTGTTTAGCAATGTGTATGGACTAACTCCAATATACTTTTAAGAGAATCAACTAGACAGTCAAACTCAATCTTAAGAAAAGTATATCCAAGAGTTATATCTCAATTTATCAATTCAATCTGCAATCAAACAATAGGAATTTGCGAGCCCGATTGAATATAAGAAATAACTTGGACGGTATCAAAAACCAATATCCAAGTGTCAATCAATTTAATCAACAACCCAAAGGTCGGATTCACAATTGATTGAACTTACGCACAACCTGTGATATTTCAATTATATAGAAAATATAATGCGGAAAAGAAATAACACAGATACCAGAAATTTTGTTAACGAGGAAACCGCAATGCAGAAAACCCCTGGTGTTAGAGCACTGCTCGGTCGAACTTGCAAGCATTGCTATTTCAAGCTTGTTTGTCAATGTTAGTGATCAAAACTATAAGTTTTAATTTCTAGTCTACTTATAGTAATGTCTCGGACTAGGATAGATTGTGTAGTTGAGCATTAGACTTCACAGCGTTCATCAAATGAAGACGAAGAACTACTAAGGCGAGCTTGTGGAACTTCATCAACAAAAGGTATGTGGAGACTAAAACTCATCTATCACTTGGAAAGTCTATTTCTACTCTATCTCCTATATTGAGACAAAAGTCGTATTACTATATAGTTGTCGATTATACACATTTGAGATTTCGAGCTTAGTTTAACTCGCTTACATATTTCTCGGAATATGTGTCTGTAAGCTTTCGCTTCAACCAGGTTCATCTTATATTCTTGACGAAAGTCCAAAGATGATCATGTGAAAATCGCATAGTAACATCTTATATGGTTTGTGTGATATAATCATTTGATGTAGACTTGAAATGTTTCGTTATGATTATTTCAATAACTTTAAAATTGCTTTGATGCTAATAGTGTGTGAAAACGGCTATTGTCTTCCTCTACTAAAGTTTCAATGATTGAAATAAGAGTTTAGAATACTTCACCATCATTGGATTATAAACATAGTGTGCTTTCTTACATGTATGTGATCTATGACCGGAACTAAAGTATGCATACCCGTATGCGTACTTATAGTTGTGAAATTCTGTGTACCAAGTACACATACCGGGACGCATACTTGAGTAAGGTATAGGTCCGGGAATTTCTTTTGGGTTTTGGAAGTGTACCAAGTATGCGTACCCGTTTGCATACTGGCGAACCCAAACTCAGACCGGCTACTTAAGTATGCGTACCCGTTTGCATACTTGAGTGGTTAAAGTTCTAAAATCGGTTGGCTCATGAACTAATACATTTATATTAAGGAATGCATTCTTTGCAAACCATGGCTATAATGTTCATGAATTGATTTGAGTGAATCAAACCGATTTTGCTTCAATTGTGTTCTTGTATATTTCTATGAGAATATAGCAATTGAAAAACTCTTTAACAAGTTTCATTTGAGTCATTTGAACTAGTTATGGTTAAGATGAATAAGGTTGGTAAGAAAGTGTTCATATATCTAACCTTGGTTAACTACGGTTGAGCCAACATGGTGTACACGTTTAGGTATGGTTACTAAACCTAAATGAGGGTACATTTCATTTGTGTATAACAAGCTAAGTTCGATCTAACGGTTGAAAGATATTATCTTGAATCTAATAAGGTTTTCATCTAATGGTGAATATTGAATGCTTTGTTACCAAGCTAACTAAGATTGCAAACCCTGATTTGAAAACTATATAAAGGAGAATTCTAGCAACTGGGAAACCTAATCCCCACACCTCCTATGTGATACTAGTTGTATAAGCTAGAGTCGATTGTCCTTTAACCTTAGGTTTTTCACGCAACCCTGTAGGTTAACGACTTAAAGACTTCATTGGGATTATGAAGCCATGCCCAACTATTTTCTCTGTAGTTGCGTGATCTGATCTTGTTGTTTCTATCGTGTTTGAGTATTATCTTCTTTAAGATTGGCTCGAGATTTAATCTCCGATAGGCAAGATAAAAAGTAGTCACAAACATCTTCGTCTCATCGTTTGTGATTCCACAATATCTTGTTTCGCTACTATACGATTAAGATTATTGTGAGGTGATTGATATTTCTAGGCTGTTCTTCGGTAATATAAGTCCGGTATATCAATTGGTTCCTGTTCACCTTGATTTATCAAAAGACAGAACAAAACTCGTAGGTATTTCTGCGGGAGACAGATTTATCTATTCCTATAGACTTTTCTGTGTGGGACAGATTTGTTTATCAAGTCTTCGACTTTGGTTCGTAGCAACTCTTGGTTGTGGGTGAGATCATCTATGGGAATCAAGTGCGTAGTATCCTGCTGGGATCAAAGACGTAAGGAGCGCAACTGTAGCTTGAATCAGTGTGAGATTGATTAGGGTTAAACTACAGTCCAGTCCGAAGTTAGCTGGTAGTAGGATAGTGTCTGTAGCGGCTTAATACAGTGTGGTGTTCAAATCTGGACTAGGTCTCGGGGTTTTTCTGCATTTGCGGTTTCCTCGTTAACAAAACTTCTGGTGTCTGTGAGATTTCTTTTTCGCATTATATTTTGTTATATAATTGAAATATCACAGGTTGTGGGTTGAATCGATCAATTGGGAAATCCAACCTTTGGTTGTTGATTGAAATTGATTGATCCTTGAACATTGGTCTTTGGTACCGTTCAAGTTATTTCTCTTATATTCAATCGGGCTCGCAAATTCCTATTTGCTGATTGCAGATTGAATTGAGAGATAGAGATATAAAACTCTTTGATATACTTTTCTCTAGATCGAGTCTAATTTTCTAGTTGATTCTCTTAAAAGTATATTGGAGTTTGTCTATTCAAATTGCCAAATGAAATATTGGGTGTTGTTGTTAGACCCCCACTTTTTCACCCGGGACCTAGTCCAGATTTGAATACCACACTGTATTAAGTCGCTACAGACACTAGCCTACTCCAAGTTAACTTCGGACTGGAATGTAGTTGAGCCTAAACCAATCCCACACTGATCAAGGTACAGTCGCGTTCCTTACGCCTCTAGAACCACATCGGATTCTGCGCACTTGATTCCCTTAGCTGATCTCACCCACAACTAAGAGTTGCTACGACCTAAAGTCGAAGACTTGATAAACCAATCTGTCTCACACAGATTAGTCTATTGAATAGATAAATTTGTCTCCCACAGAAATACCTAAAAGTTTTGTTCCGTCTTTTGATAAATCTGAACAGGAACCAATTGATATACCGGACTTATATTTCCAAAGAACAGCCTAGAAATATCAATAACCTCACAATAATCTTTATCGTATGGTAGTGAAACAAGATATTGTGGAATCACAAATGATGAGACAGACATGTTTGTGACTACTTTTTATCTTGCCCATTGGAGAATAAATCTCGAGCAAATCTTAGAGAAGATAGTACTCAATACGATAGAAAACAGCAAGATCGGAACACACAACTACAGAGAAAATAGGTGGGTCTGGCTTCACAATCCCAATGAAGTCTTCAAGTCGTTAACCTACAGGGTTTCGTGAAAAACCTAAGGTTAAAGGAGAATCGACTCTAGTCCCAACTAGTATTACACAGGACGTGTGGGGATTAGGTTTCCTAGTTGCTAGAGTTCTCCTTTATATAGTCTTCAAATCAGGGTTTGTAATCAATGTTACCTCGGTAACAAAGCATTCAATATTCACCGTTAGATATAAACCTGGTTAGACTCAAGCTAATATCTTTCACCCGTTAGATCGAACTTAGCTTGTTACACACAAATGAAAAGTAACTTCATTTAGATATGGGTAACCATACCTAAACGTGTACACCTTGTTGGCTCAACAATAGTTAACCGAAGTTAGCCATATGAACACTTTCATATCAACCTTATTCATCTTAACCATAACTAGTTCAAATGACTCAAATAAAACTAGTTCTAGAGTTGTTCAATCGTTTATATTCGCATCGAAGTATACAAGACACAATTGAAGAAAAATCGATTTCGGTTCACTCGAATCGATTCATGAACATTATAGTCATGGTTTGTAAAAGATTGCATTCCTTATTATATAAATGTATTAGTTCATGAACAAACCGGTTTTAGAACATAACCTACTCAAGTATACAAATGGGTACGCATACCTATGTAGTTGTACTTGGACTGTGTTCGCCAGTATGCAAACGGGTATGCATACTGTCGTACACTTCCAAGCTTGAGTTGAATCCAGTACGCGTACAGGTATGCATACTATATTACCCGGACTTCATCTGACTTCTCCTGTACGCGTACAGGTACGCATACCCTAGCTCCCGGACTTTACCTGACCTCGCAAGTACGCATACGGGTATGCATACTACATTCCGGTCTTGGATCAACACATATGCAAGTACGCATACTGTGCTCATAATCCAATTATGGTTAAGTGTTCTAAACTCCCATTTCAATCATTGAAACATTCTCGGAAGACGACAATAGCTGTATCACACAAACTATTAGCTTCAAAGCAATTTTCAAGTGATCGAATGATCAATACGAAACATTCCGAGTCTACATCAAATGACAGTCTCACACAAATCATGTAAGATGTTACAAGGCGATTTTCACATGATCATCTTTTGACTTTCGTCAAGAATATAAGATGAACTTGGTTAAAGCGAAACCTTATCAACACATATTTCGAGAAATATGTAAGCGAGTTAAACTCAGCTCGAAATATCAAATATGTATAATTGAAGTCTATATAGCTATACGACTTTTGTCTCAAACAGGAGATAAAGTGGATAGACTTTTGAGTGATAGATGAGTTCAAGTCTCCGCATACCTTTTGTTGATGAAGTTCAACAATCTCCCCTTAGTAGTTCTTCGTCTTTAATTAATGAACGCTGTGAAGTCTAATGCCCAACTACACTTTCTATCCTAATCCGAGACTTAGCTATAAGTAGACTAGAAATCAAGACTTATAGTTTTGGCAACTAAACTGGACAACAAGCTTGAGATAGCAACGCTTGCGAGTTCGACCGAGCAATTCTCTAACAATCTCCCTGTTTGTCAATTTTAGTGACAAAACTATCAATACATATTGATTAATAAATAAATAAACTTTGTAGCTTCTCATCCAAATACTTGATTTCCTTGGTTCTTCAACATTACTCAAAATCTTCGTCACTTCCAAGTACTCCAGTGATTCTGAACGTGTTCAACTCATCATCATAGTTGTTGAAGATCCGTAGCTATAACAATGAGAAAACAGTAGCTCTCAACCATTGTTATACAATGTCATAGTATCATTACACAACATCAAAGTCAAATTGTACCAAAACTTTGAAAACAATACTATGGTGATATGTATTACTCCCCCTTAGTAATTACTCCATCTCAAGTGAAAACCACTCCCCCTTACATAATAATCCGTAAACCATATGTATTTGTAGTGTGGACTGATAGACGCATTTATGTGTCTATTTTCATCTCTTTTATGTATAGTGTTAGTACCCATTTTTGTACTAATTTTGGTATTTTATCCCTTGTAGGTGTTTTTGGAAAAATGGGCTTTTGCGGCGAAATTGGCTCGAAAAGTGGTTTTTGCGCTCATGGGAGAAAATTACTAAGGGGCACCCAAATTACTAAGGGGTATCCACTTTCTATTCGCACCCCTGGTCCGGATAAGGGGAGGTCATCCCCTTCGTTTGAAAATTCATTTTTGGCGGGAAGACAAGACTTCACGCTGCGTAACTTTTTGCAGCGATTTGGGTGCAATTTTGTTGGACTTTTTTCACGGATATGGATCATTATGGGTTTGTTATAATTAAACAGGGATTATGACGTGTGTTGGAGCTAAGAAAAAGGAAAGATATCCTGTTGTTATGATTAAACAGGGAAAGGAGTATTTTTGGCAGTTCTGAGTTTATATTCGGCAGATAAGTGAAGATTATGGGAAGATATATTCTCCTACAAGTTTGTTCCTATCAAGCTTAGGAAGTTTCAATAAACAGAAGATTGCGTATAAGAGAAATAAAAGGGATTATTCAAAACTTGGCAGCGAAGAAAACAGTTTATTTTTGGGGAAGATTTAATCGAGAAAGTTGCGCCTGTTTAGTATATATAGGGTGGTGAGAGTCCTAAGAAGGGTGATGTGCACTTTGGAGAGGTTTAGAGCACTAGAGAAGCAAATAAAATCAAAGACAAAATTCTGTTCTGCTGCTGCGAAGAAGAAGACACGAAGACTACACATTAATTCTCCCCCTTTTTGTCAATATAAATTGGCAAAGGTACGAAAACTAGTGGGATCATAATGAAATTCTCATAGAGATACCTCATGACTAAAAGAAAACATATCAACTTTGTTTAGATGCAATCATATAGTTGAAACTAAATGCATTCATCAAGGAGTTTATAAAGATACAAGAAAAATCCTACAATATTCCACAGCCGCACTCCCCACAAAGATTTAGCAATTAAGCACAAGTTCAATTAAGAACTCTCCCCCATATAATGTCATTCCAGAAAGAACAACAAGAGCGACCTTACTTTCACAAGAAAATAAGGATTTCTTTGGACATTAACAAATCACATGAAACATGAATTTGTATCCAAAAAACTTAATTAGATTAACCACAAGAGAACCCTTGATTAATTTAATCGGAAATGCTCAACATAAAAGAACTTATGGAGCTGCACAGTATTTTCACAAAGAAGTGGATCAGGGAAAGACCAATACTGCGGAATAATCAAAGATTCATTCTATTTTTCATCAATATTTGCATAAAGACATATAATAGACTTAATCTTTGCAATCAAAAGTTCATCCTATCTTTCATCAATATTTGCATAATGACATAATAGGCTTAACTTTTGACATATATGGGACAATCATAGTTCACGGACGCAAACACACATATCCCATAAAAAATTTGCAATATATAAAACCAATAAAGATTAATACTGCAAAATCGTCTTCCAAATAAACTTTAGAATTTAAATAAATCTAAAAACATTGCAAGATGAAAATTGTTGGCAATAGCTATGTGTATACACAATAATGGCTATTCCAAACTCTAGTTATCCTTCTTAAAACACAAGAATAAATTCTCATAAGAAGTTTCCTAGACAAAATAAAATCAACAAGCAAAAATCAAAAGAATCCTAAACCAACAAAATCGATCATGAACGGAAATCAAGGATCACTTCCAGAACCCCTACGAGTCTTGAGTCCTTTGAGATTGTGATTGACAGCACCCACTACTTCTTCAGAGAAGACATCCTCATTGAGAAGATCTTTAACATGTGTCTTCATGAGAACAAGGTCGGAATTAACCTTTTTCAACTCAGTTCTTAACACATCAAGACCCTTCATAGCATAAACGAGTTGAAGTTTTGCTTCCTCAAAGTATTTAAGAAAATCATGAACCACTTCAGCAGAAACCATATCATAATTCTAAATATCCTGATGAGTATAAGCATAGTAGCATGAGGCATCAGGATTTTGATCATCATCTTCTACTAGGGTTCTTTTCTTCCTCCCTTTGGACTCAAAACCAATACCTTTTGTTGATGGTGGTTTTCGGTTCTGGGTCAAAATTGTGAAACCCTGTTTTTTATGCGCTGTCATCCTGCAAAGGAACAGAAGCCATTTGAAAGTGATGAGTGCATAAACCTCTTCGCTCACAGATGTATTGAGCAATTCAATATATTTGTATATATATATATATAATTCACTCAGAATGGTGCATAGCAACAATCCCAAATATTCTATGAATTTTATTTTCCACCAGCATTATTCACTAATGCATTGCCCGCCTAATATTTTTCTATGTTATGTTCCCCAGCTGAACTCTCAATATTGGCATGACATGACGATAAATGTCCACTCGCAGCGGAGTAGCACGAATCTCCCGAAGTGTCAGTATTGAGATCTGCATGAAAATACTCACACAGGCTGCACCACTTTCTGATAAAGAGATTTTCGTTTCAACGCGCTTTTAATTAAAAGTTAGCACGATCGACGTGCTTAAATTCCTTAGGGAAAACCTAGACTGTCCATGACAGTCTTAAGGAGCAATCACGGCCACGCGATTTAGCCAGACAATTCAACAAGCTTAGCCTCTTCCCAACAGAACTAGGCGACCTCCATAATGTCCACCGGCGGGCCCACTAGCATCCCTGCGGATCGGAATCCATTTAATTCACCCACAACACCCCTGATCGTTAGCGAGAACCAGGGTGATCGCGCTGTTGAAAGAAAGCTCGAACGAGCTAAGACCGACCATTACGGTCTCAAATTCATCACATCCGCCCAACTTAGCTAGCCTAGTTGGACGGTCTAGATCTTCCTTCGAATGATCAAAGAGGTGCTGGCGCGTTCACCGGCGACCCAGCTCCATCTCTGGTCGATCGACCTTCCCACGACAAGCCAAGAGTGCATCAAATCGTTTGCTCAAACTAGGGTGAACGCGCTGTTTTGCAAACCCTAAAGTTGCGTTGCGGCAACGTGCTACTGTCACAAATCGATCACAACCGTCCATCTTCGCCAGCCAAATTGAATGGCTTAAATCAAATTTTTGGCTGCCCAATAGATGTCAACATGCTCACTGGTAGCTCTCCTTTGCGTCTGGCCAATCGGCCCGCTCAAACTAGCGCCCAGTGCTTTCAATCGATTAGCCAAAATAGGGTTGCCCACACGGCTTCTAAACCCTAATTTGAATCAACGGTAGTAAGCAACTGCCGCAAATCATCTCGTCCATCCAACTTCGCTAGCCTAGTCGGATTGTTTAGATTTATTTTCATGAGACCAACAGGATGATGCCGCGATCACCGGCAATCCCTCCTTCACAGGGAACGTCGAGATATATTTGCAGCTCTTAATCGCATTATGTCAGGCAAGCTGTTGTTTTCAGTCGGAGAAGCTACTCCTAAGCCCCAATCTCTCTTAGGAGGCGCTGTTGTAAAATGCAACTGGGGACTGCTGACCAATGCCCACCTGAAGGGTGTCGAGTTTGACAGCACACTGATTGACGCAGCCTCTGACTTCAACGTTGTCATCATCAAGACTCTGAAAGCCGCAAAGATCCCAAAACAGGAAGCCATTCACTGTTCAACCATGAACAAAAACTCGGAAGGGGAGTCTAGAGATGCTTATGGGTACATCAATCTCGAAATCAAAGAGGGAGATGCTCTAACGCACGCCAAATTTCATATTGTCAAAGAATGCCCAAATTATGATATGGTTCTGGGGCGCTCGTGGGTGCATGGCAACAAAGCAAAGATGGGAGTATGTACTTTACCAGTGTCTATACCCGAAAGGATTTCCAACAAGCCATCCAACCCTGAGGATTATTTGCTGTCGTATCAACAACTTTCCAATGTGACCCAATTGTCTAGAGAGAGCCCGGCGATATACATTAGTAGATTCTGAACCCAAGTAAGTCTTATTGAATAACCCTTTCTGCAATCAGTCACTCCTCATTCCATCAAGGGCCGGGGACTTGACCCGATCGTCAACCCAGCCGTCACTAGGAGATGTGAATGGGGTGCTGGGCCTTTCAAATATTTTATTAAAAATTTAGAAGTTGTCGCAGTCAAAGATGGGGAATCTAAGAATCAAGTAACGGTGCAACGCCCAAATCCATTTCAAGTTGGAGATATAGTAGTATGCTGCCCAACCTGCTCCGCCAAATTCCCCAGAAGATAAGCCGTACCTAGTAGTAGAAATTATCTTGGGAGGCTACTACAAACTTATCAATGCTAAAAGAAGGCATAGTAATACATGCCAGGTGGCTTAAACCTTTCAATACCTAAGACGACACGTCGCCTTTTTCTTTAGCATTTCCCCTTTTCATGCAATATTTGTAATTCCTCCAAAATGACTGCACTGCTTGCATTCGTAATTAGGATTTCATTTTATCAGTTAATCGAAATATCATTTCCTCACAAAACCATTACCCATCAGTTCAAAAAAAAAAAAATCAAACCATGAAAAAAAAACACCTTACATCTTTCAGTAAATACCTAAGAGGGGAATATGTAAAGGAAAAAAAAGAACAAGATATTCAAGGGAAATCATCAAGCAGCAACAGATTCTCCTTGGAAGGCACCGTATACCAAAGAGCGGCCTGCTTCAACATTGAGACGGTTTCTCAATCACCACCTCTTTTGACTGACGTGATTCCTAGAGGAGTTTCTGTCCACTTCAATATGCAATTTTCGGATTTTGAAAATTATTTCACGGACCGGGAAGCAACGAATCTGAAGGTGGCGCACGTACCCAGTGACACTCCCAATTCGCAATTGCTTCTTTAGAAATCACGTTGCACATGTCGTCAATTGAAGATAAGGCCTCTCTCATCCATTTATCCCACAATATGTGGCTTATTGGGTCTCTAGATTCGTGGAAAAGCTCTCATGTTTCTACATACCTAGCCGGACCGCCACAAATCTTCAAGAAGCGTGTAATCTGCAAGAGGAATATCAAACAGAAGGTTGGTCGATCCATAATTGTTATTTTTCCCTATTATAAATTGTTGTTACTAGCGTTACATGTGTGGAAATATTATTATGGAAGAGGCGCCTCTTCCCATTAGAAGTAAACACAGACTTGCCAGCCATTACTATTTGTGTGATGTCTTCCTATCCGCCATGCCGCCTCAATAGAATGGGAAGAGATCATATTGCAAAATCGCGTTTTAGGAATGAATATCATGATCACAGGCTACCGGAGAGCGCTACATCTAAAGTTTCAAGATATTGCGAGATCTTTCTAAGAATCTGGATTTCTTAGTCGGGAGATTTTATTCATTCATCCAACTGGAAACATAAAATCATGAAAGCAACATGAATGAGGGATTATTATTTGATGAAGCCCTGGCTCCAGCCGCATGAAACAAAAGACTACTAAACATCAAAGAAGTATCATCAACGCCAGGGTCAATGGCGCCTTCATTAGAACCCTCTCCAGAAGCCGGTTCAACATCCTCTCCAAAAGCCGCTTCAACATCCTCTTCGGAAGCTGCACCAACATTCACTTCGGAGCCCGCTTCAACATCCTCTCCATAAGACGCTTCAACATCCTCTTCGGAAGCTGCACCAACATTCACTTCAGAGCCCGCTTCAACATCTTCTCCATATGCCACTCCTCCTATACACTCTTCGGAAGTTGCCCCGACATCCTTTTCAGAAACTGCTTCAACAGCCTTTTGAGGGTATTCCGGTTCGACAACATCAGATTCGAGGATTATGATGCCGTCATGAATAGGGTGTTCATGTTTATCCAGGGGTTCACGTTCACCCGAGAGCTGCTCATGCTCCACCCTCCGGCGCTTTAGCCAGGCAACAAACCTTTAAGTCCTAGCACTTATTGCCTGAGATGCTTCATCACGCCTCCATTTTTCCTCCATGCCAACCGAAACCAGGAAAACTTGGACACGCTCTTAGACGATGCTCAGATGTACGAGGGACTTGGAATGCAGTTTGAGATACCAACCAACCGTCTGCCTTATCTACCTGGGGCCAACCGACATCATGTTAGGGGAACGCTCATCTGGACGCCTCGTGCCATGTTCAAAGGACAAGCCGACTCACCTCTCCTGGTAACATCTGTCTACTTTGCCTCATAAGTTTTATCTTTATTTGTCACCATCTAGTGCTTACCACGCAATAATGTCACTGTTACGTACTAAGCAGGGGACTTAATGTTGATGGTGGTTTTCGGTTCAGGATAAAAATTGTGAAACCCTGTTTTTAATGCGTTGTCATCCTGCAAAGGAACTGAAGCCATTTGAAAGTGATGAGTGCATAAACCTCTTCGCTCACAGATGTATTGAGAAATTCAATATTTGTGTGTATATATATATATAATTCACTCAGAATGGTGCATAGCAACAATCCAAAATATTCTATAAATTTTATTTTCCACCAGCATTATTCACTAATGCATTTCCCTCCTAATATTTTTCTATGTTATGTTCCCCAGCTGAACTCTCAATATTGGCATGACATGACGATTAATGTTCACTCGCAGCGGAGTAGCACGAATCTCCCGAAGTGTCAGTATTGAGATCTGCATGAAAATACTCACACAGACTGCACCACTCTCTGAAAAAGAGATTTTCGTATCAACACGCTTTTAATTAAAAGTTAGCACGATCGACGTGCTTAAATTCCTTAGGGAAAACCTAGATTGTCCATGACAGTCTTAAGGAGCAATCACGGCCACACGATTTGGCCAGACAATTCAACAAGCTTAGCCTCTTCCCAACAGAACTAGGCGACCTCCATAATGTCCACCGGCGGGCCCACTAGCATTCATGCCGATCGGAATCCCTTTAATTCACCCGCGACACCTCTGATCGTTAGCGAGAACCAGGGTGATCGCACTGTTGAAAGAAAGCTCGAACGAGCTAAGACCGACCATTACGGTCTCAAATTCATCACATCCGCCCAACTTAGCTATCCTAGTTGGACGGTCTAGATTTTCCATCGAATGATCAAAGAGGTGCTGGCGCGTTCACCGGCGACCCAGTTCCATCCCTGGTCGATCGACCTGCCTACGGCAAGCCAAGAGTGCATCAAATCGTTTGCTAAAACTAGGGTGAACGCGTTGTTTTGGAAACCCTAAAGTTGCGTTGCGGCAACGTGCTACTGTCGAAAATCGATCACAACCGTCCATCTTCGCCAGCCAAATTGAATGGCTTAGATCAAATTTTAGGCGGCCCAATGGATGTCAGCATGCTCATCGGCAGCTCTCCTTTGCGTCTGGCCAATCGGCCCGCTCAAACTAGCGCCTAGTGCTTTCAATCGATTAGCCAAAATAGGGTTGGCCACACGGCTTCTAAACCCTATTTGAATCAACGGCAGTAAGCAACTGCCGCAAATCATCTCGTCCATCCAACTTCGCTAGGGCATCTCTCTAAGAGCCTTTAATTTAGAGTCACGAACTTTTACTACACCGATAAGGGCATTGATGTTATTTTTCAACCGATTGATTATATCAGCCTGGATTCTAACAAGATTTAGAATCAGTTCACTCTCTTTGGCTATTTCCCTTTTTTCAACAGAGTCACACTTGTTCGAAAGGTAATCGGGGTAACACTTGTCAATACAAGTCTGTTTCGTTGGAACACTAGTTTCATCTATATTTGAGATTCTTAATAGATTTCATAGAAACGGAGCTTTTGTTTATGGTGATGCGTTTATCAGAGATAACACTATTTATCATAGAGTCAGATCATTATAAACACAGACTTATGAGGTCTTAAACGTGTTTGCCTGCTCTGATACCAATTGAAAAAGCAGGGGTCTAACAACCACACACAATATTTCGCTTAGCAATCTGTATGGACTAACTCCAATATACTTTCAAGAGAATCAACTAGACAGTCAGACTCAATCTTAAGAAAAGTATATTAAAGAGTTTTATATCTCAATCTCTCAATTAAATCTGCAGTCAGCAAATAAGAATTTGCGAACCCGATTGAATATAAGAAATAACTTGGACGGTATCAAAAACCAATATCCAAGTGTCAATCAATTTAATCAACAACCCAAAGGTCGGATTCACAATTGATTGAACTTACACACAACCTGTGATATTTCAATTATATAGAAAATATAATGCGGAAAAGAAATAACACAGACACCAGAAATTTTGTTAACGAGGAAACCGCAAATGCAGAAAAACCCCGGGACCTAGTCCAGATTTGAACACCAAACTGTATTAAGCGGCTAAAGACACTAGCCTACTCCAAGTTAACTTCGGACTGGAATGTAGTTGAGCCCTAACCAATCTCACACTGATCAAGGTATAGTCGTGTTCCTTACGCCTCTAGAACCACGCCGGATTCTGCGCACTTGATTCCCTTAGCTGATCTCACCCACAACTAAGAGTTGCTATGACCCAAAGTCGAAGACTTCATAAACCAATCTGTCTCACACAGAAAAGTCTATTGAATAGATAAATTTGTCTTCCACAGAAATACCTAGAAGTTTTGTTCCGTCTTTTAATAAATCAAGGTGAACAGGAACCAATTGATATACTGGAATTATATTCCCGAAGAACAGCCTATAAATACCAATCACCTCACAATAATCTTAATCGTATGGTAGCGAAACAATATATTGTGGAATCACAAACGATGAGACGGAGATGTTTGTGACTACTTTTTATCTTGCCTATCGGAGAATAAATCTCGAGCAAATCTTAGAGAAGATAGTACTCAATACGATAGAAAACATCAAGATCAGAACACACAACTACAAAGAAAATAGTTGGGTCTGGCTTCACAATCCCAATGAAGTCTTCAAGTCGTTAACCTATAGGGTTTCGTGAAAAACCTAAGCTTAAAGGAGAATCGACTCTAGTCGCAACTAGTATCACACAGGAGGTGTGGGGATTAGGTTTCCCAGTTGCTAGAGTTCTCCTTTATATAGTCTTCAAATCAGGGTTTGCAATCAATGTTACCTCGGTAACAAAGCATTCAATATTCACCGTTAGATGAAAACCTGGTTAAACTCAAGCTAATATCTTTCAACCGTTAGATCGAACTTAGCTTGTTACACACAAATGAAAAGTGACTGCATTTATATATGGGTAACCGTACCTAAACGTGTACACCTTGTTGGCTCAACAATAGTTAACCGAAGTTAGCCATATGAACACTTTCATATCAACCTTATTCATCTTAACCATAACTAGTTCAAATGACTCAAATGAAACTAGTTCTAGAGTTGTTCAATCGTTTATATTCTCATCGAAGTATACAAGACACAATTTAAGCAAAATCAATTTTTATTCACTCGAATCGATTCATGAACATTATAGCCACGGTTTGGAAAAGATTGCATTCCTTATTATATAAATGTATTAGTTCATGAACAAACTGGTTTTAGAACATAACCTACTCAAGTATGCAAACAGGTACGCATACCTATGTGACTACTAATTTTCCCATAATTTACGTAATGTATACATCTCGGAGAATCTAATATTAAGTAGTATTGATATCTCTGTTAAACTGATAATGCTAAGTGAAAAGACAAGGGTACCCAAATATACCTCAATCTAAAAAAATTCCACCTATAAGTCCTTCACCGAAAGTGATTGTTTATGGACTTAGTCGAGACAATACAACGAATTGGTTCACACTTTGTGTGATCGTCTATGAATACAAGATCGAGACAATACAACAACGAAGTATGATACTTGATAATAGGTTCGGACTTAACCAAACTCTATAGGATTGATATCAAGTATATTTCGGAATTAACGTTTGTGTAATTTACTTTAAATTATAATAAAACAATTATAATTGCGGAAAATAAAAGTAAATGACACAGTAAGATTTTGTTAACGAGGAAACCGCAAATGCAGAAAAACCCCGGGACCTTGTCCAGAATTGAATACTCTCAGAATTAAGCTGCTATACAAAATCAAAACCAACTTCGTATAGTTGAGACCAAGCAACTAAACCTATAGTTCACCTAGTTCCCTCAGTATCCCTCGCCTCCAACTTGTAATAAGTCACGCACTTGGAACAATTCCTTTGGTTCGTATTCAAAACAGTAAAGGAACAACAAATCTGTTTGGTAACAACTCTTTTCAAACAATGTGATATGAGTTTGGCAAAGGCTCTTCCTGTTTAAAAAATAAACTCCTTTGTCGGGTCCGAGATCTATCTAAAAATTACAACTACCAAAGTAGTTGGGTTTAGATTTTGCAATCAATACTCTTAGTCACAAAAACAATATATTGATGCCGATCTACACAACTAATCAATCAAGGTTATCACAAAGATAAACCGATTATATTTGAATCCCTCCAGCCGATCAAGTTTTGTGCACACCAAAGATTATGAACCCAAATATCTTCTTTGTCTTCAAATCTTCTTAGATCTTCAATAAACACCTGCACACGAACAAATTGAATCTCTTGTGATTAATCACACACAGAATGGAGTCTGTTAACGATGGATTATCACAAGACGTATTTATATCTACAAACAGTTCTAAAGATCCCCGTCGACACTTCGATCTAGTTTGAGGGAATCTTATATCAGAAGAGAAGATTCGCAAGCATAAAAACTAGGTGCAATCAAAGTTCAACAACCGTTAGTCAATCAAATCAATCGAAAACTAATAATAAACTGCAATTATCTAGTTTCCCACCAACGGTACTCATAGAGCTTCTCAATACCAAAGAAGTCTTTAAAACCAGCGGTCATAAGAGATTTCGCCTAATTATGGTACTTTCCTCTTCGAATAGACGGCTCCACCAGTAACAACACAGCTAGGTAGTTTTGCTGGCTCTGAGGATTAGTTTGCTTGAAATGCAAACTTCAATATTTATAGACCAAGGAAGTTTGGACACTAAGGAATTTCCAAAACCGAATATTCTTAAAGACATGCAATAAATTCCAAAATCGGTTTTCATAATTCCTGGAAATGTACTATCCAAATATTGACCGAAATCTCAGTAAAAAATCTCCATTAGTAAATTAACATTACCACTTTTTATTTTCTAAAGATATGCATTTAATTGCTGGAAATTAAAAGCATATAAAATTAAAAACCTTAATTAAAAGATTCTCAATTTATTTCGATCCGGGATTCTCCTTTAGTTATTAAGGAATATTTGTGAACAATAAAAGATAAGAGTTACTGCACATGTTCAAAATATGTCGACATCTTTACTTTGTAAATCCTTTTTCATATTTACAATCTTGGAACCGATTTGCCACACTTCCAAACAAGTTTATAATTGGTTCATCTGACTTCCAAGAACTATGTGATTGGTTCTACCTCCATGTGGGTACTGGGATCGGTCACACTAGCTTTCCAAAAATTGGTTGACTAGGTACTAGGATTGGTTACCACATTATTATGGTATTACTTGTGATCGTTTGCACAAGTCATGGGATCGGTTACCAATTACTAAGACTTGTTGTACCTCTTACAAGGATCGATTCCACATACTTGTGATCGGTTGCACCTCTTACTAGGATCGGTTACCCAATTTATAGAGTTGGTCATACCAATTACAAAATATCGATCATACCATCTCAGGTGATTACTTAAGATCGGTTTCACTAATAAAAGTCATACCAATACAAAAGTTAGATATTGTGAATAGTTTTACCAAGATACATAAACAAGTTATGAGCGGCTATACTAAACACACATATTGGTAATCCAAAGATTTGCAATGAATAACAATACCAATAAGCCTAGCGATTTCCCTTTCGATTCACAAAACAAGTTTATGAATTGTACTTCCTTTAAACGAATGTAAAACATTGTTTCCTAGAATGAAATCTTCACCCATATCCATACATAATCATAATAGCATTCATACGATTATGTCGATGTCTTATATACGAAGTTCAAAATATAGACGTTATACTTCGTATTGTAATTCCTTAATACTATGTCTAACTAGAGTATAATCATGCACAGCTTCGCAGTTATGTTTTCAATATGCACGACTTGAAAGATACGTTAAGAATGAAACAGTTCAAGTCAAATATTACTAACCTCAAGAGGAAGGATGATGTCGTCGATTCACATTCTTCAAGTGTTCACGTAATACTTGTAAGTGTCATATCCTAGTAACTTTCTAGCTAACCTATACGAAGTTGACTCTTATAAATAATCAAGCGATTCTTTAGATGAGTTTTGGTTCACTAAAATATGACAACTAAACTTGACATACCAACGCTTGGTGGGTTCAACCGAGCTATGCTCTAACACTAAATAATAAAAGTATTCAAGATCGCAATAATAACGAAGAACACAAATATAATGTAAGTGCTACTAAGTTATCATGAGACACAAGAGATTACGTGGTTCGACATTTGTATATGTCCACGGGATAATGAGTGATTGTTTGTATTAAGTTGTGGTGGTTACAAAGATCTTAAATACTTCCCAAAGTAATAGAGAGAACTCAAGTTGAAGTAAATACTTAAGTTCTAAACATTAAAGAGGTATAAGCTTAAGACTAGATCTTCTTCTCCTCGATCTTGAATGCCCTTGTTTGTTGGTGAAGCTTGATATTTATAGCCCCTTCTGCTCCAGATATATCTTTGATGTCTTTGGGTCCGTCGTTTCCTGATATATCTTCCATACAAATGGTACCTTCACCCACCGCATGCTTTCTCCAGTCGGACTCTGCCACCTCAGCTGACCCACGTTCCTTTGGGAACTACCCAGCCTTAGTACAGATTGTACCTTCGTTCACCACTAGCCTTTGCCAGTCAGACTCTTCCACCTCATTTCTCTCCACGTGCTTTGGTTAGGCATGTAGATAAGAAATTTGCGCACTAAATGCTGATTGGATATGCCATCTACCTCTGTCCCTTCGCCAGCTGCCTCTCTCTAGGCTAGTAACTACTTTTCCATCATAGTCGTCGAGGTATCCCTTCTTGGGATTGGATAAAGTAGATCAGCGAAGGTGTCTTCTGCTACTCAGATTCCTGTGTGTAGCTAGGGATACATAGTTATCCTGCATGGGACCACTGAAACCGTGACACGTGCTTCGCAGAATATTGATATTCACAGTTTGCCCCTTTTCTTTCATATTCTACCGTTTGATAGGATTAGAAGAAAAAACCTTCGTAACGCCGCCATTTTTGCACGTACCGGTTGGGTGGTCCCCATGTGTCCTTTAATGCAATAACTTCCCCTTGAATTTCGAGACATCCAATTTTTTTGATTCTCTAGCCTCCTATAAGAAGAGAATAAAAATGGGAATTTCATTAACTCTCCCCTCTCTTCACGAACTGTCGCTCTCTATCCCTTTCTCAGACATTTCCTCGTACCCTTTTCTTCTAACTGTTGGTTTTGTTCTCGACTCCCAAAAGCTCACGCTCATTCGTCATCAGCAGGTTAGTAAACATTTATTTTTCGATTTCATTGTTGTTTCTCGTATTCTCCATGCTTGGATTTTTGGTTGTTGATGTTGCTTCCATCCTTGCATGTATCGATTTCTGTTTCTTTATGCTTCTTCCTGTCATTTGAAAGCATGGGTTACTTTCCATTTCGTGATTTCACCATGAATATGCCATGACTCTCCATTGTCTGCAACTTCGATCATGGCGGTTAATAATCCTTTGTTTCGTTCCGTGAAAGAATTAAGTTGTTTCCTTTGGTTGGTTTAGATAAACCCATGCCCAAAGTATGTTTGTTTTTGCCCCAAATATGTTTTTGAGTCGTCTGCAAATTTCATCCGCCATTGTTGAAGGACTGTTCTTCCTGCTGATGTTAGGAATTATGAGACTTTCGAAGAAGCCTGCTCGGAAGGATCCGAGGCCTAGATCGTCCACGGAGCCACCTTCGCGGATAGATCATCCTGATGCTACGCCCTCTCCACCCCCTGAGGATACTGAGATACCTGAGGGAACTGAGATGGTTGTAGAAGCTGAGGCTGAAGAGGTTGTTGTTGAAGATCTTCCTCCTCCTCCACCCCATTATGAGCTCCAAAGGTTGCAGCTGCGTGACAAGGATAGCTACTCTCATTTATCCTTGTTTGAGATCTCCAAGTCATTTAGTCTGCACTAGTTTGACATCTCTTTTGTCGATGGCCCTGATGTTCACACTGAATCCTTAATCTGAAGCTTCTCTTATGATGAGAACAACCTCTTGATCAGTGTCGGCCAGTTGGCCGCAGGTATGCTCCTTCATTTGTTTAATAGAAATGATCGTTTCTGCTATGATGTTTTGTCTACCAGGGATGACCCGGTGAACAAAACTCAGGTCCGAGGGATTATGCAATACACTGGTAATTATTGGCGTTCCCTTTGTGAGTGTTGGTACCATAGTAAGGGTAAGACTACTTTGAAGTCTTATGCCCTTTTGCTCCTGGGAGGTCTAAGCAGGAGGATTATACCTCTGCCAACTTCAATGCTACCCATGCTAATGCCATTCAGAAAAGCAACCTTCTTCCTTGGTGTGTTGGCCCCCGTCGTATCCATGTTACTGCTAAGCAGATTAGGGAAGGCAGTAGCCTTCTTTTGTTGGAGGAGATTGACAAGACTGGGTTGACTGTTATCCCATACTCTGCTAAGCTTTTCTTGCCGAAGCCTGATCGCATTCGTCTGGACCATGATGATTGTTGGGAGCGTACTCCTCTTCGTGTGGTAGGTCCCTGGGCCTTTGGTTTTACTACCGCAGATCCCAACGTCCCTCGTACAGCTTTCTCTCTGCCTGCTAAGTATGATGGGTATCATCCTTGGGTTTTCAACCCTACTACTTGTCATGAGGTAACCTTCGTTTGTTACAGAAGTTTTTTATTTTTCATCTTTGTTTTGTTTCCTTTGCTCAGTACTCTGGTGGTTTCTTTACAGCCTGCCCCTACTTCTTCTGCTGGGACTGCTCTGGGCTCTGCTACTGGGACTGCTCCGGGCACTGCTGGTAACTCCATTGCTACCAAGACCATGAAAAGGAAGGCTTCGATTGAAGCAGCTAAGCCAACACCTGCAGAGGGAAGGATTATAACCATACCTTGGTATTCGTAGATTCCTTAGTATTTTTTCCCTGATCCTTAGCTGGCGCATGTATTCTTCTATAGTCTTCCAAGAAGAAAGGAAAGTTGAAGGCTGTGATCGATGTTGAAGAATCCAATAAAGATCCTAAGGTTGCTGAGGAATAACAAGATGATGAGGATATGTAGGACGTCGAGGATACTGCCCTTAGTCCCCACTTAGATGACATTGAGAAAGATTTTTCCAAAGAAAGCCCTGGTCCCCTTCGTGCTGGTTCTGTGGAAGGTGATAACCTTCCAGTTGGTGGTGGCTCTATATTGGTGAGCCAAGTTAGCACACAAGTTGTGACTCCTGCTTTGTTGCCGATGATACCCTCGTTTTCCGCTCCTAGTGATCTGCATCTTGTTGCTTCGGCTAACACCAGTGCCATGGTGATTTCTTCCAAGAGCCTTCCGTCTTCTCCTGCTACTTTGCTTCACTCGAGTGGTTCGTTTGCGAAGGGTGTTGCTCCTGTGGTGAGGGTTAGTAGTTCAGACTCACAGCCAAAGAAGAAGGTTGTGATTTCACTTGCCAACTTCTCCTTCAATGCTAATGCCTTCTTCTTTGGGAAGTGCTCAGTTTGTTTCTACTGCCCCTGCTAGCAAGATTGTTGGACTTCCACCTTCGTCACCAGATTGGACCGTACTAGGTATTCTTCCTTCTGCTGGTGACATGGACTTAGGTGGAACTTCTAGTCAAGCATTTTCTTCCATTCCCAGCTCATCCACAATGTCATCTCTTCGTCGTGGTGAGGATTCAGTACTTGTGCCCCATGCTCGTTCTCAAGCGACTGGTGGGGTTCTTACGGATCTTGGGAAGGGTATGTTACCTGAGAACTTGAGCCTTGGGAGTTCTGACGATGCCACCCTCGAAGCCATACTGCGGGATTCGAAGGGTCCCTTTTCTGCTGAGGTTGATCGTCATCAGCTGGTTGATTCTTTGGAGGTTGCTTCAAGGTTAGATACTTTGACTGCTTAGTGTCAAGTGCCAAGGAGCTATTCTTTGACCCAGATTGCCTTCGCTCTAGTCAGAGCTTTGGTGAAATCCATAGGGGAAGCATTCAAAGATGAAGACCTTCATGGATACCTACGTTGATTTCCTCCCTCGTCTCTCCTTGTTCTCAGTAAGTGGTTCTTACTTTATTGTTTTTCTCATTGCTTTGAACCTTCGTTTGTTCTTATGCTCTGTTGTTTACAGCTTTGCAAACAAATCGATGTTCGGTGTACCTTGTTCAAGTTTTATAGGGCTAAGTGTACTCACTTGAGTGCTCTTCTAGAGCGTGCTCGTCAATATTATGCCTTTGTTAGCGCACAACATCCTTCTTCCAGTGATGTTGCTTCTGCCGCCAAGGTACCTTCGTTAGAGAGTGAACTGAGGAAGACTCAGAGGTCCCTAGAAGCTTGTTTGTTGGCTCTTGAGAGAGCTAATAATGCTGCGAAGGTTGTTGAGGAGGGATGCAAGGTTGCTGATTCTGCTTTGGCTGCTGAATCCTCCAAAGTCATAGATTCGTTCCTCATTTCCTTTAGCTTTGTTTTCATTTTTATATGGTAGTATAGTCCTGAGAGAACCTACGCCTGCCAGCTGGTAGCTCCGGTGAGCTTAGACATCTTCGGGAACAAGTAGCCAAGTTGACCTCCGATGTTTGGTATTATCAGAAGAAGTCTGATAGGTTGATGAACGTGACTGTCAATAATGAGGCCCAAATTTCTCTTGAGTCTGCCCATAATTCAAACCTTGTGAAGAAGATGGCCTTGCTTCGTAAAGAATGTGACGAGACCCTCAAGTAGAAAGAGGATCTTATTTTAAAGCAAAAGGAGGATATTGCCTTAGTTGAGAAACGTCCCTCAGCTCAAGAAATTATCCGCAAAAAGTATTATGCAGATTTCGAAGATACATGCGCTTCCTTAGCTAAGGTTACCGCAGAGCGTAACGTATTATCCTCATAAGTCTGCTCCCTTAAGAACAGGCTTAGTGAGGTTTCTTCAATGCCTTCCTCCGCGTCCCTTGCATCTATGGTCAAGAGATTGGAAGAGTTAGAGAATGTTTACCAGGTTTTATCCTCTGAGAATGCTTCGTTTCGGATAGATGTAGAATATCTCTGGACCTAACGTGATACCCTGGATGAGGATCTTAATGCTGTTAAGGAAGATCTTGCCGAATCCCAGCATAGTTTAAAGGATTCCTTAGCCATGCTGGAGGTAGCTTAGGGTTTCCTTACTCCCGTAGCCTTCTTTGTGTTCAGCATTGCCTTTGCTCTTTTCTTATCCCCTGTATGTATGCAGGTCTCTAGGAGCAGCTTGTAGGTGTGAATGCTAAGGTCAGTCATCTTGAGAGCCAAGTGTCTTCGTTGGAGATAGATCGTCAGTTTGATGCTGCTGCAAAGTTTAAAGCCGAGGCTCTTCAGCAGGCCAATGACCAACTTAGCGCTCAGATGATGGAGCTTCTTCGGAAATCATCCTCGGATCTGGAGGTTCAGTCCTCTCAGATGAAGGTGCAGTTTGAGCGTTCGGCTATTGGCTATATTAACAATGCCTTTGCTGAAGCGGAACTCCAAGCTGATGGAGTTGTCTTTCCCCGTCTTCCTTATCCTTGATTCTATTGTCTCGGACCTTGTTTAAGTGAACTCCTCTATGTTGTTTATGTCCTCAGCTGAGGTACCTTTTTTTAGCTAAGATGTCTCCCTTCTTTGAAACAATGTTTTCTGGTGATTTGAACCTTTGTTATCTGCCATGCAACTTTTAAGAAATGTTAGACATATTTTGGTAAAATTATCATTTCACTTATGTTATTGCATGAATACTTTGTTTAGACGTAATGTGTCTAACTGGTCGCACAATCGAGTTATCACAAGGTGATAAGGCATGTTTAACCTTTGGTGGAACATTCAACGTCCTACCTCTTAACTTCATTTGCCGTTCGAAATTCTGCCAAATATGAAACTTGTTATCTATCTTTTAAGATACGAATTCTACAAGAACGAGTCTTCTAATCGATCACAATTAATATGGACGTATATACTAAAATTGAATACGTACTACTTGTGGAAATCCAATTATAAAGATGAAAAATATAATGTGGAAAGGAAAAAACACAAGACACCATAAGTTTTGTTAACGAGGAAACCACAATAGCAGAAAAAACCCGAGACCTCCTTCAGATTTGAACACCAGACTGTATTAAGCCGCTACAGACACTAGCTTACTATCAGACTTTGATTGGTATGTTGTTGAGACCGAATCCACCCTCCTAGCAACTCATTTATCGTCGTGCTTCTTACGTCTCTTGAACCTCGCAAGGTTCTATGCAATTGGTTCCCTTAGCTGACGTCCTTTACATCCTAAGAGTTGCTTCAACCTAAGTAAAGACTTTTAAATACCAATCTTTCTCTAACAAATAAGCCTATTTGATTTCCCTGTAGATTAAAGATCAAGACTTGGATATCTGTTTGCAATACACCAGGGTAGTAAACCTCACAATCCGGAATACTTTAACTCAGCTAGATGAGAAGCATGGATCTTTAACCACCTCCCAAGAACAATCTTGAACTAATAAATTAAGAGAAGTTTCCAGATATCTACCTTGAGGAATCACAAAGTTTGAGACGAAGAGAACTTTGTGATTTTAGTCTATCTTGCCTGAAAGAGATTACAAAAACCTCGATAACATAACAACATGATATGGATACATGAAATATCAAGATAAAAGATAGTCGGATATGGCTTCACGAATCCCAAAAAGCAAAGTTTTTTAGTTGTAGACCTAATTATATTTCTTAGAGGATACCTAGGCCAATAGAGGACGACTATAGCTATTAACTAGGACATAAAGTTTCATGGATTGAATTTCCCAGTTAAAAGATCATCTTTATTTATAGATGTTCAAGACTAAGGGTTTCTTAGAATTCAAGCTAAGATAACTTGAGTTTCAAGCAAACACCAATATTAAAAATTCAGATCACCACGGTTCGTGAACTGCCCCGTTATAAAGTTACAGTTTGCATACTGGTTCACTGACCTTCCCAGTATTTCAGAAACTTAGATATATATGGTTTGCGAGATGGTTCACCAACCTACCCTGAGTCGAAACTACAGAAGTTCTGAATTTATCTCTTTAGATGTTTGAAACATTCCCAAATGATAAAATCATTACTTGGGCAATTTTCATATGATCCACAAACTAATATTGTTAGGGACCTTTGAACATCCAATGCTTGAATCATATTTCGAGATATTTAACAAGACAAGCTTGATTCGAATTTTCTTATTTGCAATAAGTCTACTAAAAGTCATACGACATAGTATCAAATATATAGAATAGTAGGATAATGAGTAAATATGATGGTTCAGTTTTCACATACCTTGTCGATGAAGTTCTCCGAATGTCTTCGTCGATCTTCATCTTCGAGGGTGATGTATGATGCTCAACTACCAAATTATAAACCTAGTCTGAGACTTGACTTAGTAGACTAGAAATCAAGATATATTTTTGATCAACTAACATTGATTACAAGCTTGGGATAACAAAACCTATAGGTTCAACCGAGTAATGCTTTAACGGTAGCCAAATTGATTTTTTGTTTAAGACGACGTAACTCCTGGAATCTTTGTATTCCAAAATTTTTAAATGCTTTAACTCAGGGTGAGTTGCCAGTTTGTATGTCTACTATGAATATCGTTACTTTTAGATTTGCAGGAGAATATACATTGGAATAGAAATATTCCAATAAGAATACATATTCAGTTAAGTCAGGTTATTAATTCTCATATAGTGCAAGTTGTTTTAAAGGATTGCTTCGAGCTTATTTTGAGACAAATATCCCCCAAAAGATTGATTTCTTTTTTTGGGGTTTTATTAGACAACAAGTAGCTGAACACATATAACTTTCTACATAGGCATATTGTGACAGATGGAATTGCATTTTCCGTCTAACACATGAAACTGTAAGTCATATCTTTTTGTATTGTCCATTCACCAAGAAAAGTTGGATTTACTTCTTAGTGGAGTTCAACTGCAACTACATACTTCCCACATACATCATTACTTTGCTTCTCTCATGGAACCTCATTCAGATTCAGTTAATCATGTTGTTTGGAATACATTATATATTACAATTTTCTGAACTGTTTGGAGTGAGTGTAATAATTGTATTTTCTAGAATAAATAAAAAATGAGTAATCAAATTATTCAGGTGGGTGATTTTTACGTCTGCTCGCTAAGCCTGGCACTACCTTCTCTTTTTATCCTGGCCGAGGATAAGCTATGCATACTTCATAAATTTCAAGATTTTAATAACAAGACCGCCATATTTTTTTCATTTTGCAAATAATATTCTATTTAACCAAGTTAATTGTTACCATTCGATAAAGAGCTTCTCATGAGCCTTTTCTATATTTTTTGGCAAGTAACATCTACATATCAAAAAGAGACATATAATAAACCGGTAAGATAAAAAGCACGATAATAACGAAAGTAATTCTATCTGATAGGATAACAAAGTTTCATTTGAAACACAAGTTTTGTTGAACCTGTCAATATCACTCATCTAGTCACTCCTTTATATTTATCTCCAAAAAGGAGACCAAGTTATACGGTAGGAATAATATCGTTGTAACAACCCATAAAAGAAGAATACTCATTAAGATCATCAACATTGTGAATTCCATAAATGTGGCTCTTGTTAAAATTTATCCCCAAACTAGAAATAAGCTCAAAGCATAGCATAAAAAGTGAACCTCCCCCACATAGCATCTAAAAAGATCAAAACATCACTTGCAAATGACTCGCTGGTGTAACGACATTAGAGACTTTGAAACCAATTTCGAACTTAACTTTGTTCATCATATGACTTGCTGGTGTAACGACATTAGCGACTTTGAAACCAATTTCGAACTTAGCTTTGTTCATCGTTTAAATTAAGTTCCACTAGCCACTAGAAGCAAAAATGGTGATAATGAATCACCTTTTCTAATACTGTTTTTTTTTTTTTTGCTATAACCTGTCTGGATACTAAAAATAATACTCCCTCCGTCCCAAATTAATTGAACTAGTTGTAGTTTGCACAATGCTTAAGCCAAGGAGGAAAGGGAGTATATTTAAGTATTTTTTATAATTATGCCCTTATGGATAATAACTAGTAAAACTTAGAAATAATTTATCTTTTAAACTATACCACAGTTTTTTGCAAACTTTATATCGTTGAAAAGCATTTTAAAACACCTACATAATGAACTTGACAATCAAATTATATATATTTTTTATAGTAACAATAATCAATTAAAGAGGTAGTTTTAGAGATATCCCCTTGATTAGTGAAATATCTCAATTATTTATGGGACAAATTTAAAACCAAATAGCTCAATTAATTTGGGACGGAGGGAGTAGGATATTTTTTCTTTGCTTCACAAAAAGTTATAGGGTGTTTAGATGTACGCTCAGAAATTGCTTTTCGACATCTAAAAGTCGAAAATTCAGATGTTAGTTTGGCAATATTATATCGGATCGATTTCCAAAAGCAATAAAGTCAACTTTTTGTGAAGCAAAATAGTTGGGCCGACCGAGCGAAGCGAGGGAGGACCTTTATATGGCCATTTTTTTGTAAATTGTGATCAATTGACACAAAAGATTGAATTTCTTTTTTGTAGTGTGCACCTGAAAATCGAAAATTACCCTCTTATAGTTGGATTTTTTTATCAAACTGACCTAAAGGTCTCGGGTTCAATTCCCGGCCACCTTTTCCCCCCCTCTTATTCCTTCTCCTTCGTGCTTCTTCTTCTTCTCCTTCGTTATTTTTTTTTCCATTTCCAACAGAGAAACGCCACCTCCACCTCGCCGCACCACTACCACCGCCGCAACCAGATCTATTTCCTCTTTCAAGTTAATTCCCATCTTAAGATTGAAACTGAGAAAGTTCAGTGACCTAATTTGAGGTTCTATCAATGAAGATAGTGGTTCAATTGATGATAATAAATTAGTTGGGTTTTCATCTTCTTCATTAGGGTTTCAATTGAGATACTTTAATCTATAGAGAATTGAGTCGAGACAAAACTCAAATCGGTTCACTCAAAATCAAATCAGGGTTTTTGTTTATGGTAAAATGGCCCTAATTTTGTTTCCTTGCTAGCTCATGTTTAATTAGGGAAATTTTTTATCAATCAAATTTGGTTTTGTTGGAACTCAATTAGAGATGGGTTGGGTATTATAACTGAACTTCTTAAATAATGGTGAAATTGTAGGGCAGATAAATGTACAATGGCATCAGGGGGATTTCAGCCAGATGTGAAAGCTCTAAAGAAAGCCTTGTCTGCAAAGCACTTGGTTAGTTGTAACTCTTTATTATTTTTATTGGTTATGCTATCTCTTTGTTTCTGTTTAAGGTTTTGTTGAGTGCGCTTGAGTTAGGAAGTGCTCTCATAGGCAAGTATAAACCAATAAAAATACAGAAAGAATTTGGCCACACAGTAAGATATTAAATAGGTGCAGTTTGTTCCTCTTTAGTTCAGTGTTATCGTTTCGTCAAATTCTTCGGTCGGCCCTCCCACCGTTGCAACGGTTGTACTAGTTTTACTTCTGACTTCTTCTTATAGAGAGTACTTTTGTATTATAACTTTTTGATTTTTTTGCTTTCACAAAAAATATTGACCTTTTTGCTTATAGGAGTCTTTCTGAAATTTCCTACCCAAACTAACTTTTTGACTTCTAAAATCGAAACACTACTTTGAATGTGTATCCAAACATGCTCTAAGTATTATGGTCCTCGTGGTTATTTACTAGCCGGTCAAAACTCACCATTATCATTCCAACGAACACAGACCAAACAATACGCAAAGGCACGGATCACATACCAATTGACGGTTTACAATCTTAGCTTCATTTGCCGCTTTAAACTCCGCAAACAAATTTCTCAATCTCCCAACCAATCAAGTTGAAGAATTTCCAATCCAACGACCCTAACAAAAAACACAACCTCCATACGGATCAGTACCTAATCCGACGGAAGTTATTCAACCAAAGAAAACACAAAACCACCTTCCACAATCCGCAAACTCTTCTCTAAACCAATCAAATTAGAGTATTTCTAATCCGACGATCTACACAAAAAACACAACGTTCATGCGGATCGGTCTGTAATCTAACAGACATAATCAAACCAAACAAATTATAAAAACCCTTCCCTTCTTTCCCAAATCACAAATCAAAAAATCAGAGAAATTGAGAAATAATTCTGCCGAGAGAAAATGTCAGGAAGAGGAAAAGGAGGAAAGGGTTTGGGAAAGGGAGGAGCAAAGAGGCACAGGAAGGTGTTGAGAGACAATATCCAGGGAATCACAAAGCCAGCAATCAGAAGATTAGCAAGGAGAGGTGGAGTGAAACGTATCAGTGGATTGATTTATGAAGAGACTCGTGGTGTTCTTAAGATCTTTCTTGAGAATGTGATCCGTGATGCTGTTACTTACACTGAACATGCTAGGAGGAAGACTGTCACTGCTATGGATGTTGTCTATGCTCTCAAGAGGCAAGGAAGAACTCTCTATGGATTTGGGGGTTAGTTAGGGTTCGTAAAAATATCTAGATCTAGGGTTTCTTTTGGGGTTTCACATGTACCTACCTGGAAAAATTAACTTAAAAATGTGAAATGTTTTGAATATCAGTAATCTACTTGTTTCTGTTTCAATGCTTTGTCAAATTTAATTTCTTTTATCTTGTTTTTCTTATTTATTCAAGCAAAATTGGACCTAAAGATTTGAGTTTGAGTTGCAACATTAGCTTATCTGGGTGTGTTTGCTGAATTCCATTGACAGTTGGTGTTCTATCTGGATGAATTACTGGTATGAGCTTCTTCTATTTATGTTTTTGCTTAAATCCATAACTAATTCCTTAGATCCAATCTTTTCGATGATTTTTAAATTTTGCATCGACAATTTCAAAATCAGCTAATATTACTTGAAGAAACTGATACCAACTATGAATTTGATTTCAATCAACTATTCGTTTTCCTGCACCAAAAGTAGTACTCATCTGGCCAAATGTCTCCATGCTCTTCTTCTCGTATATAACATAATGATTGTTTTCATGGAGCTATTAATTCTTTGTATAGATTGTTGATAGAGTTCGTCCTGATCTTGTACTTCTCTCGCTGTTTTAAAAGCTCTTGGGGACATAGTTCATTTATAAATGCTTCTTGTTGACTCATATGTATTCCCAGTTTGGGGTTGTGATTGATGAAATGGGGGACGAGATAAGCATTACTGGAAAGCTATTATGTCTGGGTTTTGTTAAAATGGGAATGCAGTAGAAACTTCGGGTGTCTAAAGTATACTCCCTGTTGGTGCTCCACTTGGTGAAGAATTGAAGGGGATTTTGATTCATGTGTTTGTTATGAAGCCAGGTCTTGAAGAGCCTTGAGGAGAGTTACAAAGAATTGAAAGGTTTGTTGTCTAAAGTAAGAGCTTGGTTATGTTCCAGGTTACAATATCATATTGCTCACTGACAGGAGTGCCCTGAGCTGCAATTTAAAGAGTCAGCACAGCAGCCTTAGATGGTTGGTTGCATAGCTCCTCAACAGGATTGCCTTGCTTGAGTTCCAGCTCTTGATCTCTGTACTACAGCTGATGGTGACAGTGTGGTTCGACTTCGATCACTTGAGGCATTCTTTTCATTCATGTTGATCATCATGCTATTATAATTGTGTAGTATACACTTTAGTGGACTGCACAGATTGCATGTTTATATTGCTTTTTGGTTGCTTTCTCCATCAATTCTGGGGTAGTATGACATTGGCATTTATGTGCTCCTTGGTTCCTCTTGTTGTGGTGTTATCTTTTTTTGTACTTTATTTAACATTTATGACAAAATTTGTATATCATGTGTGTTGCTCCGAAATTTTTTTTGCAGGCAGAGGTGCACAGCCTTGGAACAGGTATGTTGCTCAGAATTTGTTGCTTTAGTCATGCATACGAAAAAAAAGAGTAGCTTACTGCATTTTCTTGGTGTTGTTCACTGCTCTGGAACTGTTATCCCGAGCTGGATTTGGAACTATTAGGGATGCTGTACTTAGTCATTAGGTTTCTGGTTCTTCGACACAACTTTGTAGGTTTCTTAGATGTTAAATGGACTAATGCACACTCATGAGCATGCTGAGAGGTGAAAAGTTAGCCTATTGTTTACAGTTAGACAGTGTGATTTTGCTAACTGATTCTAATATTGAAAGCTTTGCGGTTCTCCCTAGCCTCTCTCCTCCTGATACACAAGTGTTCTTTTTCACCCTTATCCACTATGTATAAATGATAATCTGTAGAGTCAAAAGACTCACAACATAAAGTGCCTCCATTGGTATTATTTTCCTTGTGTACTAAACATTTTTTGCCTCAAACCCGCGGCCTTATTATTTGGTGTTTATCAATGAAAACCAAATCTTCTAGTTCTATGCATGCCTTAATTAGTCATTGATATGTTCATGTTAATGTTACCCTCTACATCCTACAATATATTTGTTTTTCACCTCTAAGCTATTCAAAATCAGTACATATTGCAAAAATATATGATATCTCTCCCAGTTTTTTAGCCTCCTCCGATAACGTGTACAACATTTTCTACAGTGTAATCATGTTTGGTTTTATCATGCTACGATGCTCAATTATTAAAAGTTTGCTACTGTCAGGCTCCTGGCCTTGGAAATGTGTCTTTTTTGTTCCTTGTATAGTGTTGAGAGGCCGCATGGGCCTTGTACCTGTTCTTTGCAAAATTTACTGTTGCGCTCTGCAACTGCAGGCGGTTTTGTCAGAAACGAAGCGATCTGATGACATGGGGACCGATATAATCAGTTCCCTGCAAAATGTGTAAAGTTCCTGCCAAACACAGGTATGTTGAGCTGAGAACCATTTGTCTATCTGTTCTAATGCTGCACCTGAATCTTTGTTGCTGGGGATATCGTGTTGCAATTGTCTATCTTGGGTAATATTATGCTTTGATTTGATTCATGTGCTCTATTTTGTTTCCTATGTTCCAGCATTTGCTTAGATACAGCACCTTACTGGTTTTGTGATTGATGCATATAGAAAAATTGTTCTTAAGATCTTTCTTGAGAATGTGATTCGTGATGCTGTTACTTACACTGAACATGCTAGAAGAAAGACTGTCACTGCTATGGATGTTGTCTATGCTCTCAAGAGACAAGGAAGAACTCTATGGGTTTGGGGGTTAGTTAGGGTTTGTAAAGAATGTTTAGATCTGGGGTTTCTTTTTGGTTTCACATGTACCTATCATGAAATTAACTTGATGAATGTGAAATGTTTTGAATATCAATGAATATCAGTTATCTACTTGTCACTGCCATACAGATAAGACCACCAATGAGGGCGTTAGAACATATTGAACCATCTTGCATTTGTTGGTTTCTTTTTGGGGTCGATCATTTCCCCCAAAATTATACTATTCATGTCATATCTAACGAAATTATACCTACAACTGGAATGCACGTGCGTTGCACGTCAGCCGACGCCAACTTTTCAGCACTTAGTTTCGATTTTCGCTGATCCACAACACTCGGCTAACAAACCTAAATCCAAATTAGTTCTATTGCAATCACATACAACTTCTGCCGAGCAGATTTTAGAGCTCATGGTTGGCGGGAAACTTATTCCGCCACCACGCTAGGAGCAAGTACATAACATCAAAGATAATAGAAAATCACATAACATGAAGAGGGAACCCAAAAAAATGTGTACAAAAGTCGTGTGGAAGTTATGAGTTAAGTGTTTTTAAGGAATCCACTGTGATTAATATTCCATACAGTACATAGGTAAAGAAATAAGTACAACTAATGGCAGGCCAAATGAAACCATCATCAAGTTACAAATAAGGTCAAGAGCATACTTGGTTTGGCTTAGAAAAAGACCTTTGTTGTTCCTTTAACTTCAAGACCCAAAAAATAGTGTAGAGCTCCCAGATCCTTTACTGGAAATTTGGTACAAAGACGAGCAATAATAGAATCACAATGAGTTATGTTGTTACCTGTGATGATGATATCATCAACATACACTAGTATGATAGTGAGTTTATAACCTAATTTCTGAACAAACAATGAAGAATCTGCCTGTGAAGGAATAAAATCAACAGCAATGAGAGCATCCATGAGCTTTTCATACCAAGCTCTAGGAGCTTGCTTAAGACCATATAAAGATTTATATAATCTGCATACATAATCAGGATGTTCTTTATCTTCAAAACCAGGAGGTTGTTTCATGTAAACTTCTTCTTTAAGATCTCCATGAAGAAAAGCATTACTCACATCTAATTGTTTAATATTCCAATCAAAATTAACAACTAGAGAGAGCACAAGTCTAATAGTTGTAGGTTTCACAACAGGACTGAAAGTCTCAGTGAAATCAAAGCCTTCAACTTGATGAAATCCCTTTGCTACTAGTTTAGCTTTATGTCTCTCTATAGTACCATCTGGATTGTATTTTATCTTAAAAACCCATTTGCATCCAACTACATTTTGAGTAGGATCAGGTGGTACTTTTGACCAAGTACCAGCATCTTGTAAAGCTGTATTTTCTGTCTGCATAGCCTTTAGCCAAACTGGAATCTTAGCAGCTTGAGTGTAACATGTAGGAGTGATGTGATTGAAGTGAGATATATGAGAAGCAGATAAAGCATATTTTGTAGAGAAGAATACCTTTGGTTTGAAAGTACCAACCTTTGCTCTTGTTGTCATTTGATGAGTATTCATAGAGCTGTCATGTGAAGTATATGTTGTGGTTGTAGTTAAAGCATCATAAGTATATACTAAAGTATCAGAAGTTGGGGTTGTAGAAGTATGTACTGAAGTATCACTAAGAGAAGAAGTATCTGTAATTTCAGAAGAAGTATCCAAAGAAGCAGAAGTACTTTGAAAGTCTAACAATATTGAGGAATCAGTAGTAGTGTGTTTAGAAAGTATTGTATAAGGAAAATTTTCTTCATGAAATACAACAAGCCTAGATACAAACACTTTACCAGTAGATGGATCTAAACATCTGTAACCCTTGTGTTGTGAACTATATCCAAGAAAAATACATTGCACACTTCTAGGTTGTAATTTGTTATTATTGTAAGGTTTCAACCAAGGGAAGCACAAATATCCAAAAGACTTGAGAAAGAAATAGTCTGGTGCTTTGTTAAATAGGGACTGAAAAGGAGTTAAAAAAGATAAAGACCTTGTTGGTAATCTGTTTATGACATAATTTGCAGTTGATAAAGCATCAAACCAAAACTCAAAAGGCAAAGCAGCTTGATATAAGAAAGTTCTTGTTATCTCTAAAAGATGTTTGTGTTTGGATTCTGCCACACCATTCTGTTCAGATGTGTGTGGACAAGAGATTTCATGAGATATACCACTATTAACTAAGACCTTTATAAGAGCTGTATTGACAAATTCTCCTCCTCCATCAGTTCTTATAACCTTGATTTGTAGGTTTAACTGATTTTCTATATAGAGTTTAAAGTTGTCAAAAGTAGTCTTGAAATCAGATTTAAGAGTCAAAGGATAAACCCAACAAAATTTGGTATAATCATCAATGATATTGACATAATATCTGAATCCATTTACAGAAATTACTGGTGCAGGACCCCATACATCCATGTGAAGTAGTTGTAAAGGAGCTGTAGTTACAGACATTGACATATGAAAGGGTTTCTTTTGACTTCTACATACTTGACACTCAGTACAAGTAAGACATTTGTCTGAAATATTAAGAATCCTAGCTAGCCTACTGAGAGATTGGAAAGATGGGTGAGCTAATCTTCTATGCCAGATTGTTGAAGAAGCTTTATGACAAAAGAAAGCTGTTGAAGTAACTGGTGAGGTAATGCTGCCTTGTAGAGGATAAAGTCCATTCTTACCGGGACCTTGAAAAAGGATCTATCCTGACTTCACATCCTTAACAGTAAAATCATTTGAAGTGAAATTCAGAGAACAATTGTTATCTCTAGTAAATTTATGGACTGAAATTAAGTTCTGTGAAGCTAGAGGAACATGAAGAATTTCTTTGAGGGTAAAACTATTATTAGGTACTTGTACTAAAGAAGAACCAGTTTTAAGGATTTTCATACCTTCACCATTAGCTGTAGTGACTGATTCACTACCTCCATAAGAAGAAGTAGAAGCAATGTTAGCAGCATCAGCAGTTAAGTGATTTGTAGCTCCTGAATCTACATACCAAGGATTTTAACCCATAATATTTGCAGAAGCAAGCATAGCCTGTAAGTTTCTTGGAGGATTTCTTCCTTGATAAGAGAAATTCATCATGTTCAAACATTCATCAGCATCATGTCCATACTTATGACATATTTGACATGTTGGTCTCACCCCTGAAGAAATAGATGTAGAACCAAAAGAAGTAGGTCTTGAGACAGAAGTAGGATAAAAATTTGTTGCTATAGGTGTTGGAGAAGGTAGAATACCAGCACCTCTACCAAAACCTCTACCTGAAGAAGAATTACGACCTCCCCTATGAAATCCTCTTGAATATCCTCTACCATTGTTAGGACCAGAAGTATAGAATGCTCTATTAGTGGATTCATTAGAAGAACTTGTAATTTTGTTGTTAATGATCAACTCTTCACTAAGAAGCAAATTATGCAATTCAAGACTAGAAACAGGTGGAGTTCTTATTCTCACAGAAGTAGCAAAATAATTATAATCAGCAGTTAATCCTCCTAAAGTGACAACTACAATTTCATCATCAGATATGATAGATCCAGTAGCAGCCAATTGATCAGTAATAGTCTTGATTTCATTAGTGTAAGAAGCAATAGTAGAATTTCCTTTCTTGATATTCATAAGTTTTGTTCTCAATTGGATTGAATGAGTAGAAGAAATTCGAGCAAAACGATCAGAAATACCTTTCCAAAGCTCATAGGAAGATGTTGCAGTAGCAAAATAGGAGATAACAGTGTCAGAAATAGTTGAGGTGATCCACATCATAATCGTCGCATCTTCTTCCATCCAATCTGTGTATAAAGGATTTTCAATTCCATTGTTTGCATTGGTACGAGTTATAAACTGCGGTGGACACTCAGAAGAACCATCAAGATATTTCATTATCTTGAATTTTCGAATCACAGGTAACATCAAAGCCTTCCAGATGAGAAAGTTATCATCTCTGAGTTTTAATTGAACAATACTGGTTAATTGATTAAAAGGAACCTTAGAAATCGAATGAGCTGTTGGATTTTTCATTGAAAAGATCAAAGAATCTCAAAGATAGAATCAAGAAAATATCAGAATGAGATCTAGAATTGAAATAACAGAATGATTCGAATATTGTAATAAAAAGAAATAAGATTGGAAATAAGAGAGAAAGATGATGAAGATGAAGAGTAAAGATTGAAGAAGAATAAAATCAGAATTGAGCAAAAAGCGAGATTGGATCGAACGTTGTGTCTGATACCATAGTGACATGAATTGAAAGATAAACCAGAGTTCTTGATTAACTAAGAAAGAGTTCGTACAAGGCTTTAAATACACAAAGACAAAATATAAGAAACACACGTGTGAAGATAGTCTCCACAGACAGCTAATAAAGAGCTGTAATGAAAGTACAGTGAGACTGTGAAGATAATCTTCACAGATAGTAACTGAACTAGAAATTACTGTTACTAATCCCTAGGCTTTACTTGCCTATTCACCATTTCTAAACTTCCTAATAAATTCCACCATTGATGGTTTATATTTACCTTTGTAGACTAATGCATGATAAGCACACAACAATAAAATGAAACTAACATATTGCAAGTTACAAAAGAGAAGAAGGAAAAAATGACAATCACAGTCGCAAAAACACCTCATGGTCCGAGAATCTTACCTCTGATTTCAAGGTATACCCATCTCTTGCGCATATCATCACCTGCCATAGCAAGATATAAAGATGCTTGTTCACCTATCAAGAAAATGAACACCATTACTCGTTTGTTGTAAAATCCTCTTTAATGTTGCGTAACACACATAAAAATAAATAAAAAGTACAATGCAACTAAGGGAAAATTCTAAGAAAGCACTGTGGCACCCGTTATAAAACAGAAGTAACTAACAGCGGGTTGTAGAAGATACTGAAAATGAGTGATAAACAATAACCATGTAATTGAAGAAATGCAAGCAACCATTTGTTTAGCTTTGATTATAAGTTCAAAAATTGACATACCCTTTCGCACTCCCTAACTTCCTCAACATACAAATTTCAACTAAGTCCAATGTGGTTATTACAATGCTATAATAGTTAACATGAGTGTATATCAACGAAATTATCAGTCAAACTATCCTGGCGTCATTAGAGGCGACCCTGAAAGAATTAGGGGGCGACAATTTTATTCCCAACCCATAAACAAGGTTATGGGATGTCTTAATCTCCGAAGATTACCCAATTGCCCTTAAAGAATCGGTAGTAAATATAGGGATTTTAGCTACCGATTGTGAAAGTATAAACTCGAAATTTGGCTTGTGACCGCGAGAAATCGGTAGATATGTTAAGTTCATAAATGATTGGTGAAGTTCGTATACTACCGATTGTTGTAGTTCCCAAATTCGAAAAAGTTGAGATTTTGGCAAAAACAAAATTTGGGACAACTTCATAATCGGAAGTTATGTAAAATTATTCATCTACCGATTATGGTAGTTCCAAAATTCCAAAAACTAAATTTGGGACAACTTTATAATCGGAAGTTATGTAAAATTATTAGCCTACCGATTATGGTAGTTCTCAAATTCCTAAAACTAGAGATTTCGGCAAAACAAAATTTGGGACAACTTCATAATCGGGTGTTAGGAGAAAATTTTAACCTACCGATTATAGTAGTCGGCCATCAACAAGATAGTACCGTTGGTACTCTAAACTATATAAGGATGGTATCCTTTCACCCCCTATGCAACACAAATACATTTAAACTCTCTCTAACATCATCATCTTCTACATAATGGCCCAACCATTCATTAATCCTACGGAGTTCACGATAGAAGAAGATTTATCTTTATGTAGGCGCTATGTTGAATTCTATCCGAGACGAGGAGAAGAACGTAGGAAAGGAGGCGTAATGAGTATGAGTTATTTGAGGAGAATTCACGAAAAATTCTGCGCCGACACCGGTAACCCAAATAACCGTCACTCTGCTGATCTTTTCTGCCGAGTTGGTTCAATAAACGGACATGTCGAAGAATTCGTCCATTTAACTTAACTTGTGAATCAATATCGATTGAGGGGTGAAACCAATGATGAGGTTATAGCACGATCTCTCGGGGAATGGCGGAGATGGAAAAGATCAAGCTTCTGGGAAAATTTGCAATTTTATTGTCAGAGTTTGGTTATAATCGGAAGTTAGTATGTAATATTTTCTACCGATTCTGGGAAAATTTTCTAATTTCATTGTTAGAGTTTGGTTATAAACTTATAATCGAAAGTTAGTATGTAATGTGTTCTACCGATTCTGGGAATATCTCAAAAAATTTGAATTTATTTTGAAAAGCTTGTACAATCGGTAGTTATATCATATGATATAACTGCCGATTATAGCTTACATCTTCAGTTTCTTATAGCATATATCTTCGCATTTTCTTACAAAAAACATGTACAAAAAGGGAGGTTCAAAATACATCTTCCAAACATAATGATCATTCATCATCATCATCCAAGGGGATCAATTCGAGTAGGCCTTCCAGATCATTGTTCATGACACGATCCCAATCCAACATGTTGGTCTCATATTGTTTCATCCAATCCTTACAATGATTCGTTGGGAAGTAATCCGTCCACTTACTCACCGGAGGTAATTGACAATCTTTCTTTACCTTTAAATCGATAAAATGCATCTCATTAACAAATGCCATAACAATTCTTCTATGTTTAACCGATTCATCGCAAACCGTCCTTGTAGGTGCAAACGTCATACTATGTCCATGCAACAGAGGAACAAATAAATGCACCACGCAATTCAAAATAGGCATTGTCATCCAATACTTGGCTCCGATTGTTTTCAATCCCTTTCGGTACTTTACACGCACAATTAATTCTTTGAACTCTTGTTCTTTGTCGCATCTTTTTCCTCGCCTCATCATCTTCATATAGAAATCCTTGTCCTTTATTAGTTGCACCGCCATCTTTTTTCTTAAATATTCGCATTGGGTGACATCTTCGATAACCACCTCGTCAAAGTGACTCATTTGTTCCGTAGCGACGTGAAACCCACAATTTCCATCCCCATCAACCTCGTCGGTGGACAAAACAAATGGAACAATGAGTGGGGGTAGTTGTTCCAAATACTATTCTATAATCGTATACGTTGATCGAATTGGTCTTCCATGAAGATCCCCAGGACAACGAAGAGTACCATACTTCTCTTTTATCGTCACCATCTCAATTGGTTGGGTTTGTTGCGAGTCGCTGATTTGATCAAAAACTCCTGAGCTAGTTTGAGACTCCACGAACACAACTTATTCCACCACCTCGGCTTGACTTACTTGAGAAGGCTCCGTAGAGACCTTTTTTTTCACGTTTCGAGCGGTTGGCCCACCTTTGTCCTTCATTGGACGACCTATTTTCTTAGGTTCCGGCTCACCTTCAAGTTTGGCTTGCACATGCTCGTGCCTAGACCAATCTCTTGTTTTTGACAAATGTTCCTTCAACTATTTTGTTTGGATGGTCCTCGACACTTCGGTGTTCGGCCTACCCGCCGCCTTTTGCTTAGTAGGTTCATCAACCTCCCTTAAACAAGGGTGAAGGGCTTCCTCCAATAGTGCATCAATATTTGCTTTTTGGTTCCATTTGATGTAGCGTAACGCTCGGCTATTCGTGCACACAATTCCGACTCCAAGAACGACGGACCTTCAACTACCGGGGTGCTTGGAGTGAAATTTAATTGCTTCCAAAATGGATGAATGTCATTAATGTCAATCACTTCAACATACCTACCCAACATATGACGACACGGGAGTCCAAAACCTATCATATCCTTGCAAACACAAACCGTATTCTCGTCATCGTAAGTTTTATAAAGCTTCAATTGTTTCATCATGTGATCTATTGCCCATTTTGAAACTTTGTGAACAATTCCCCTTAGAAGCATTCTTTCGGCTTTATGTTCCAAAGGGAATTTATGTGCACTAAATTGCACACAACCCCTAATCTTTGTGAGATCTCGATTGGTGTATTCATGGATTGCTTCTTGGATCGACACAACTCCATTTTGACTACCGAGTAATATTTTCTTTAATCGGCCATGTGACTCCTCCGCAATGCTTGTCGCCTCGTTTTTGAAGTTACGATATTCATATGTCCATGCATACACAAACCTCTCCTTATGCGGTGTCGACCATTGTTTTTTACAATACACAACGGGTTTTGGATAGTCCGTGCCCCATTCATCCTCAAATTTCTTCAAATTAACCTCATAAATTTCCTCGGTTATCGACCAAACCATCTTGTCGAATGCTTTCCACTTTATTCCTTCCTCATTCCACTTTTCTTCAAATAGCCTCTTCTCTTCCTCCCGCTCTTCCACGGTCAATTTGCTAAGACGTTCATCCTCTTCCTTCGACCTCTTGGTACCCTTTCTTGGTTTCTTAGATTGGATATGGGGCTTGCAATTGGATAGGAGGTTGCATTGAATGTGCCATGGCAGATCATGGTTATTTTGTTAATGAGGAAACCGCAAATGCAGAAAAACCCGGGGACCTAGTCCAGATTTGAACACCACATTGTATTAAGCCGCTACAGACACTAGCCTACTCCAAGTTAACTGCGGACTGGAATGTAGTTGAGCCCTAACCAATCTCACACTGATTAAGGTGCAGTCGCGTGCCTTACGTCTCTGAATCCCAGCAGGACTCTACGCACTTGATTCCCTTAGCTTATCTAACCCATAACTAAGAGTTGCTACGACCCAAAGTGGAAAACTTGATAAACCAATCTGTCTCACACAAAAAAGTTTATTGAATATATAAATATGTCTCCCACATAAATACCTAGAAGTTTTGTTTCGTTTTTTGATAAATCAAGGTGAACAGGAACCAATTGATACACCGGACTTATATTCCCGAAGAAAAGCCTAGTAATATTAATCACATCACAATAATCTTAATCATATGGTAGCGAAACAAGATATTGTGGAATCACAAACGATGAGACGAAGATGTTTGTGACTACTTTTTATCTTGCCTATCGGAGATTAAATCTCGAGCAAATCTTAGAGAAAATAGTACTCAATCACGATAGAAAATAGCAAGATCAGAACACACAACTACAGAGAAAATAGTTGGGTCTGGATTCACAATCCCAATGAAGTCTTCAAGTCGTTAACCTACAGGGTTTTGGAAAAAACCCAAGGTTAAAGGAGAATCGACTCTAGTCGCAACTATTATTACACAAGAGGTGTGGGGATTAGGTTTCCCAGTTGCTAGAGTTCTCCCTTATATAGTCTTAAAATCAGGATTTGCAATCAATGTTACCTTGGTAATAAAGCATTCAATATTCAACGTTAGATGAAAACCTGATTAGACTCAAGCTAATATCTTTCAACCGTTAGATCGAACTTAGCTTGTTACACACAAATGAAAAGTGACTTTATTTAGATATGAGTACCCGTACCTAAACGTGTACACCTTGTTGGCTCAATAATAATTAACCGAAGTTAGCCATATGAACACTTTCATATCAACCTTATTCATCTTAACCATAACTAGTTCAAATGACTCAAATGAAACTAGTTCTAGAGTTGTTCAATTGTTTATATTCTCATGGAATCAATTCATGAACATTATAGCCACGGTTTGCAAAAGATTGCATTCTTTATTATATAAATGCATTAGTTCATGAACAAACCGATTTTAGAACATAACTTACTCAAGTATGCAAACAGGTACGCATACCTAAGTAGTCGGACTAAGTTTGGGTTCGCTAGTATGCGAACGGGTACGCATACCTTCCAAACTCAGTTGAAATTTTCGGACATGAACTTTATGCCAGTACGTATACGGGTATGCATACTAAGTTCTCGAACTTTCATTAAACCAACCAGTACGCATACGGGTATACATACTATGGTTCCCAGACTTGGAATAACTTGCAACAATTAGCATACAAGTACGCATACTGTGTTATATCCAATCATGGTTAATAGTTCTAAACTCCCATTTTAATCATTGAAACATTATTAGAAGACGAAAATAGCCGTCTCACACAAACTATTAGCTTCAAAGCAATTTTCAAGTGATCGAATGGTCCATACAAAACATTCTGAGTCTACATCAAATGCCTGTCTCACACAAATCATGTAAGATGTTACCAAACGGTTTTCACATGATCATCTTTTGACTTTCGTCAAGAATATAAGATGAACTTGGTTAAAGAGAAAGCTTACCAACACATATTTCGAGAAATATGTAAGCGAGTTAAACTCATCTCGAAATACCAAATGTGTATAATCGAAGTCTATATAGCTATACGATTTTTGTCTCAAATAGGAGATAAAGTAGATAGACTTTTGAGTGATAGATGAGTTCAAGTCTCCACATACCTTTTGTTGATGAAGTTCCACAAGTTCCCCTTAGTAGTTCTTCATCTTCAATTGATGAACGCCGTGAAGTGTAATGCTCAACTACACTTTCTATATTAATCCGAGGCTTAGCTATTAGTAGACCAGAAATCAAAACTTATAGTTTTGGCAACTAAACTTGACAAACAAGCTTGAGATAGCAACGCTTGTGAGTTCGACCGATCAGTGCTCTAACAAGTGGAAGACTAGATAATTGCATTGTTATTTTATTTTTCAATTATTGATTTGATTTACTAACGGTTGTTAAAACTTTGATTGCACCTAGTTTGATTATTTTTGAGAGTCTTCTCTTCCGATATAAGGTCACTCAAACTAGATCAAAGTATTGACGGGATCTTCAGAATTGTTTTTATATTTAAAGACAACTTGTGATTATCCATTGTTAACAGACTTCGTTCTGTGTGTTATTGATCATAAGTGGAATCAAGTTTGTGGTGTGCATGTACAATAGAAGGTAATTGAAGATTTGAAGACAAGAAGATTTTTCTGATTGGTTTTTGTATCTCATGATATTTGTGCACACATCTTGATCACCTGGGATCCGACTAAGATCTGATTTATCTTTGATAGATTTGAATCAAATAGTTGTTTAGATTAGAAACTATCATATGGTGGTATTCTTCAGTATCCGAATATGATAGTTGTGAATCTAGATCTGATTTTTTCGGATTTGGATTGATCTTACCTTACAAAGGAGTTTACTAGTTTAAACGGAAGAGCCTTTGTTAAAACTCAATGAATCTTTTCTTAAAAGATTATTGGAGTAGTTACCAAACAACTTTCTTCCTTTACTGTTTGGAAGACGATCAAAAGGAGTTGAGTGCTTACGACTTTACATCGGTAAAGCAACTCAAGATAGTGATTTTTGTCTTGGGATTCACGTACGTTGACCAAACGGTTGTAGGCGCAGGGATACAGGGGGAATTAAGTAACTAGGGGTAAATTATTTGGTATCAACTATACGAAGTTGGCTTTGTTCTTTGTATAGCGGCTTAACTCTGAGAGTATTCAAAATTTGACTAGGTCCCGGGGGTTTTCTGCATTTGCGGTTTCCTCGTTAACAAAATCTTGTTGTGTGATTTACTTTTACATTCCGTAATTATAATTGTTTTATTATAATTAAAAATAAATACACTAGTACGTTAATCCAAATCACTTGATATTGATCCTATAGTAAATCGGTTTTGAACCGTAACTATTATCAAGTGAATATCTTGAAGTTGTAATGTCTCGGCTTTTTCTATAGACGATCACTCAAGCTATCAGATTATAGGTTGAAACGAAAAGATTGCGGTGTACTTAGGTACCCTCATTATTTCAATTGGTATCATAGCAAGCAAACACGAAAAGATCTATCAATCTGTGTTTAGTGCGATCCAACCTATAAGACTTGAATCTATGGTTGATTCAGTTAACGTACTGCAATATTGCGAATACTCAAAAGTTGAAATTGTTGCTACATCTATGACCCGTGATATTGGAGTTAAGTTGATAAATATCACATTTTTTATGTCTGACTTTGATGTCAAAGGAGATGCTGAAAAAGAGTTGGTAAAACTCCTAAAGCTTATTAGACACTTGTCTTCTGAAATACTAACATTAAAGATATAATCTAACCTTCTCAGATAAAAATTCATAGATAAAGACATGCTACTTGATTCTCTAGCTAAAGAGGATCTCTCTGTCAAAGTAGAAGTTCTTGATAAAGCACTAATTCAAGAACAAGGATTTCAATCTAAGACTCTGACTAATGAATTTATTATAACTTCTTCTGATGAAGAAACCAAAAGTCCTTGCTCGACTTTTACAGATCGTGATAACAAGTCATGTTTGATCACATATAAAACAAATCATGATGAAGGTAATTTGCCTAGTAACATCAATTCAGAAAAGAATGAAAAACCTTAATATACTACTACTAATGATCAGACGAAATCTAATTCAAAGGGAACTTTGAATCGATTCCGTGCAAAGGATCATAAGAAACATAGCTTTCAGTCACTTGAAAAAAAACTTGTGCTTCTTCAAAATACTCTTACAAAGTGTTAACAGAAGTATATTGTCTTAAAATGCTCAAAGATCATTCCTCAGTAGAAAGACAGATCATGCGATTCATGCCCCAAACTGATAACATCAACTCAAAATACTTAATCAATAGAGTTAATGATCACTTTGGAAAAAGGTTCCCCCACTCAAGTCGAAACAGTCTCGGTTCACATAAAGGTAGTTTACCTACTGAAAGTTTCCAGAAGAAAGGGGAGGAAACAATTTATGCCAACAAAGTCAATCAGAAGTGGGTTCTGAAAAATCCTACAATTGTTTCTGATGATCAAGCTGATGTATATGATAAGGAAATCCTTAAATGAGAAGTTCATATGAAAATATCATTAACAGTTTTAAGAGAGATTTGTCTATCTCTGAAAATTCTCACATCAGTCCAATTTCTCCTCATGATCCTACTTGCACCATCACAAAGGAAAGACCAAATTCTTGGGACAAAATATTTTGGGAAGAAATCTTCAAAAATGAACATGAACAATGGTTTTAATACTTGTTGTATGCATGAAAAGGCTTGCTCCAACACAACTTAGTTGTATGGAGTTAGTGCACCCTCATCCGGATTTGTGCTCATATTATTTAGGATGAGGAAGCACATGAAACGAGAGCACATGTATTATATTTGTAAAATATCAGAAAATTAATGACATAAATGGGTAACTGCGAATCCATATTGTCTAAAAGTTCATGTCAACACCGATTTTTGGTAATTAAGATTTATTTAAATTTTTTAGATTTTAAATGTTACCCTATGAAGAATATTCTCTTCCTAGCTTGAGGATTTCGGACAATATCTTATGGAATACTTTGTATATTTTGATGTACGGAAATCTCTTTGGTAATTTCGCTCTGAAAATTATTTTCTTGTTAACCCAAGGAAATTCCCTTTTATATGTATTGAGAAACCTTGATAAATCCTTATATAAATCTTTGGTCATGCCTCCGATAACTCACAGTGTTATAAAGACAAATAAGGAGGAATCTTGAAGAGTAAGGAGTGTCAAGGAATCAATAAAAAAAGGAAGAAAAAGATTGTCTCAAAAACCATGTCTGATTATGAGTCTGACAGTTCTACTGGATCTCAAGAGGAGTCTTTCCTATTTGTTTTCAATTTTCAAGATCCGAAAGAAACCAATTGGATACCTACTGATAGTATGGTGAACTTCATCACTGGTTTTGAAGAACTGAGAACCAATCTCACAATAACAGTTCAAAATCAAGATTGGTTAAAAGACGAAATTGAAGAGGCAATGGTTGATCTTGCAAAGCTGAAACAACAAGTTGAGAAACTTGAAAAACAAGAGATGGTTGCTGACAAGTCGCTTGAGACATGCTTCAAGAGTTTGAATACTGAAGAAACCTCACTGAACAATCGGGCACTACGAAAGATTAAGTTAGTTTCTATAATACTTGATCTTGGGAATATACTGATCAATTGTTGATTTATTTCAATATTTGTGTAAAGTCTATTAAAAAACTATCAATAATATGAATGATTAAGCTTTTATTTAAATCTTTTGTGTCATTCTTTTTGATAGTATCGATTGCATAGCCTATGTGAATAGATATATGTTATGCCTTGCTTTCGGTTATGAGATGTTATTTCGGTTTTCACTAACCCTAATTTACGATCTCATATTGTGGCGATCTCTTATGATTTGCATGACTTTTTGATTTAACGGGATTAAGTTCTAGTATTTTTAGGTAGTCTTTATCAAAGGATCATGAAGAGATACTGAAAAGACGAGGGTACCCAAATACACCACAATATTTTATTTATCAACCTATAAGTCCTTTACCAAATGTGACCGTTTATGGACTGAGTCGAGACAATACAACAACTTCGGTACACACTTCGTGTGATCGTCTATGGATACGAGATCGAGACAATACAACAACAAGATCACTTGTGAGATTGACTATGGATTCAAGATCGGGACGATGCGACAACGAAGTGATCACTTGATAATAGGTTCGTAATAACCGAAACTCTATAGGATCAGTATCAAGTTGTTTTGGGGTAAAAAATGTTTCTGTTGGTTCTGGTAAATTTGGGTGTGTTGATGAGAACGAATCTAAACCTTAAACAAATGCACTGCACGGGAGTACTTAAGATTCGAGATATCAATCTGTACAATCCTAGCCTAAACCAAGAAATGGTCGTTCCAGTCTTTCTTCGGTCACAAATTGAAGAAGAAGGGTTGATCTTAGGGAGGGAATCGAAGAAGGTGTTGAGACCAGAATGGTTAATTCTGAAGGTGTGGCTATTTTATGACTTGTATCAGAATATAAAACTAGCTTTCGGAGTGTAAGCTATCAGTTCTATGGAATTTTTCTGGACACTGTGTTGTTAACACTTGTTTTTTGTCAAAATAGGTTGAAAACCTATTTATACAATTCATGATTGAGCGCCCCTGATCTCATAGGAAGTGTAGACAGTTAAGTAGTGGAGAAGTGAAGTCGTGTATAAGTGGTGACCATCATGTTTCCGTCACGAGGGAAGATTGGTTAGCCTTACACCCACTACTCACTTACTGCTCACTAACCGTCCGCCATTTCCAGACACTTTCTCGTAATGGGCGCGTTGCACACCGCATGCTGTAAACCGCCAGACCAATACCCTGATGAACATTCCACAGTTTTGTGACATGTTTGATGTCTCGAGTATTTTCGTGGTAAATGTGCAGCAAACTGCTGAGTAGGTCTTGTGTGCAAGACCTAGTTATTCTAACCAATCACGCAAGCTAAGTGGCAGGTGGTCATGTGTGATGAGCCAAGTCATGAGACTTGCCGCAAAGAACAGCATGTGGCGCTATTAGGTTAAACGACTAAGTTATGTGTGAAGCCAATACTCATAAAATATCATGGCGACTATGATGACATCTTATTGGTCGCCTAAGATTTAACCTAGGCCAATCAATTCGGCTGGCGAAGTTGGACGGCTGAGATTGTAATTTATGGAACGGGGTGGTCGTTGATTATGGCCACATCTTGTTGGCGCCTGCTAATGGCATAGTGGCATAATGACGCCTTCCAGTGGCATTATTGCATAGTTGGCACCTGGCGTAGCCACGGCCATTATATTTTGGCATATCGGTTTTAGATCCAAATATGACTCAACAATATTGGCTCTAGTTGCCGTATCAAGCTTAATGCCCTAGGTGGATTTACTTGGCATCGTAGCGGCCCTACCTAAATTAGGGTTTTTCATGCCATAACCCTAATTAACGCGTGTGGCATGTGGCCGCGGCACTGTGACATTTTTTGTGCGGATAGTGCCATGGCCGCGTCAAAGAAGTTATGGCAAGGCCGTAGTGTTGGAACGACCATAGGCGCGAGGATAGCCATGGGTGGCCATAGTATGGTGCCATTTTTAGGGTCTTATGGGTCCCACATGGCTTGTGGCACGTTGTAGGTTCGAAGTAACACAATTTAGGCCATGACTAGGAATAAGGGTTCCCTCTTGATTCGACCAATGCCACTAAACCAAGAGTTCAGAATATCCTGGTTAAGGTTTGTTATGGCGTTGGCCACAGAGAAAAGTGAGGTAGCTCCGGCTGCGCTGTTATGGCACGTTGGCATGTTGCTGCCGAGGAATAACATGGACTGCCAATTAGCATGTTGGCGCAGTGTGGCAAATAACTAATTGGCATGGCAGCCATTGGGCATAGTTTTCCCTTTTTAATGCATGTAGCGGGTTTATAGCGACCTATTTGGTCGATAGGAAAGATGGCCAGCCAAACATGAGGCGTGGGCACATCTCTAGTGCGTGTGGCGGATTGTTAGCGACCTGATTGGTCGATAGGAAAGATGGCCGGCAAGCAGCATGGGGTGTGGCCATCTGTAGGTGGTACCTGCTAGGGTGGACTGGCAGGCCGTGTGGCGCGGCCACGCCTCCTATGGCTGCTGCTCCTGTTTTTCGCGGATCCTCTTCTATTTCTCATTTTCTGATTTTGGTAGGACTTTGCTCCTATTAGTCCATGGCGGATTAATTTCCTAGTTTGCCTAGGTTTAGTTTCGACCAGCAGGGTCTGAGATATTGCGCTGGGCGCAAAAATCCTAATTTTTGCGAATTAGTTAAAGCCAAAACTTGAATCTTGTGAGCTATCAAAAAATTGATTTTTTTTTGATAAATTCTGTGTGTTGACACAAAATTCTTTTATTCTTAGAGAGCAATTAGCGCGTCTTCTGATTGAGCACTTTCATGCAGACCTTAATTTTGATACTTCGGGAAATTCATGCTACTCAGCTGCGAGTGAACACTAATTGTCATGTCATACCAATACTAAGGGTTCAGCCGGGGAACATTGCATAGGAAAGTATTCAATGAGCCTTACATTAATGAATAATACAGGCAGAATATTGAAATTTACAGAACATTTGGGATTGTTGCTGCATGCACCATTCTGGATAAATTTCATGTAAATATACTGAATTGCTCAATACATGGGTGAGTAGAGAGGCCCGGGCACTCATTACTTCTAAAATGGCTCGGTCTCTTTGCAGACGGCGCATTAAATATAGGGTTTTACAATTTTAACCCTGAACTAAAAACCACCATCAACATTAAGTCCCCTGCTTAGTACGTAATAGTGACATTGTTTCGGTGTAAGCACTAGATGGTGACAGACGATGATAAAATTGAAAAGGAGAGACATGTAGAGGTTACCAGGAAAAGTCTGACCGTTCTTTGGCAATAGGTACGAGCGGCCGGTGATCTTCGTACTGGCGCGCTGCTAGTTCGGCCATGGAGCGTTGCAGGTTTGAGTGGCTGGTGATCTTGGTGCGCTGCTTGTTCGGCCATGGATCGCTGATCTTGGCGGGCTGCTTGTTCTGCTATGGAGCGGTGATCTTTGTGTGCTGCTTGTTCGGCTATGGAGTATGAGTGTGGTGCACCCAACCATCTATTCCCGTTCATGGAACAAGAAGGAATCATTCTTCTGTTCAAACTCTAGAAACTCCGTTCGTATGAAAGGGGTATCGACCCCTTCTATTTTTGTTGCTCGTCCGGCTCCGTGCTTTCGTCTGCAGCGGACGGCTCCTTTTCGTCACTGTCAGCAGCTCGATCATAAGCGTGCCAATCTTCGGCGACAAGGTAAGTTCATCTTGTCTTCGTATTTTAGCTGTGAGTGTAATATCCATGAGTAGTTTGATCAAACTTGGACAATTAGCTCGGTGTGAATGACTTTCTTTGTTAGCGGTGGTAGAGCGAGAATCCACGGCAACAAAGCAATCTTCAATAGTTATAATCAGCAGCAAGGCGAGCCAAGAGAACTCAAGGTAGGCGCTCTCTTCTATTTTGCGCATGTTGCCACCCAACGGTACCATCGATCTTCTCCAGAATGTGTAATAAGGTTCTGACTCCAGAAGAATGAGTATCTAACCTCTCAAGTGGATTTCAAAATTTACCTAACTCCATTGCACTCCTGGGATGGATGGATGAAATATATGCTCGGCAATGATCATGTCAGAGTTAATCTTGGAGATTGTGGTTGTGTTGTTGATCCGTCCTTGACTTTAAATTATTTGGTGCCTGGACTGCTGAGCCGCAATTAAAATGTTTTTTAAACTCCTGAGCATTGACCGGAATGAAATGGCGTTCATTCTGACTCTTTATTTCATAGGCTCATTCTTGCATTTCTGATTGCGATAACGATATGCTTGGGATGCTTGTATGGGCAAAATCTTCCGGAGCCATTGGGTGGAGTAGACGAGCTGAGAGACGTTTTATTTCTGATGTGCTGCTATCAAGTCTTCAAGGACTTCATTCCAAGCACATTCTTTGAACCATCTTATGAATCTTGGATTGTTGTATGAAATGAGATGCGATGAGCAGTCCCCATTTACACTTTAGATCCGATGGCGTGGCCGGATACGTGAAAATATCTCTGCGATGTACTTTTGGAGTCTTTTATGCACGTGTATGGCTTCATGTTGAGAAATTCCTACGGCTCGTAAAGCTTTGACAGTGATGATGCTGATATCAGAAATAACCTAGTTGAGGGACGTGAAGGCATCCCGTGCTGAAAGTCCCCAGGTGTAATTATCCTGAACTTATTTTCTCCTGAAAGATGTACTTCCATTGAATTTGCTGGTAAGCTGGTTGACGAATTGACGAAAGTGGAAATCTTTTGGATCCGTCATTTGTTAATCAATGGGCGGGAGTCACACTTGATAAACCTGTATTATATCCAAACTTCTGGCAGCCCATGCACCCCTTTCATAGGAAATTGGAAATCTAGAAACACTGAGTCTGACTTCGTCGGCGATGTGGTTGTTGATGCGCAGCTTCGTGCAGGCCTTGGGTAGGCGGTGCTGAGTTCTGAGTAGGTGATGTGGCAGACACGATGCGGTTGGTCTGTGTGGCTTGCTGTGGCACGACTTTCCTCTTTGATTCTTCATTGATAACAACGCTTATGAATGGCTGAGCCAAATACTTCTTGTTGGGCAGGCGCCTTCCCAGGAGGTGATGATATCCTTACGTTGAAGAGTGGTGAACTTATCATAGTTATGACTTCATGTGTGACCGTCTCTTCTGAGTTGAAGAGGTCCTTGACAGTGAAGGGATTTCATGTTGAGCCTCAGTCCCCAAGTGTGGTTTACGTGGTTCTATCTTGTATGGTCGGTGGGTTGACCATGATAAAGGTATCACCATCTTGCCTCCGTACTGACGACTCTATTACTTCTTCTATATGAAACTACAATATTTAAAAGCTCGGATTACCTCTGTCCGTAGTGGTTGTTGCTATGATGAAGCTCTGGATGGTATCAACAAATGAGCAGCAAAGGTTCTTGACAGCAGCTGTGATCAGAAGAAACTACATTGTCGTGGAAACAAAGTAGGTTGTCTGGAATTGCATGGGCGTCCATGGAAGCAAAGGGATTGGCTGGATGTGTAAGCGAGAAAAACTATCCACGACCATGAGATTTGGCGGGATGGGACAAAAGGTGGCCACAACTATGAACCTTGGCTGGCTGCGATCACGATCCTTGACAAGGAGGAGTGTGGCGGCTACGACACGATCCTTGGCAGGAAGGAGTGGCGGTTACGTCAAGATCCTTGGCAGGAAGGGGTGGCGGCTACGGGCACGAACCTTGGCAGGAAGGAGTGACGGTTACGACACGATCCTTGGCAGGAGGGAGTGGCATGGCGGCCACGGCCACGGACTCTGGTAACACGCAAGGATTTGCTCAGACATTATGGCCCAAAAGAAGGATTCCTCCTTTTAATATAACTCATGTCCGTGAGGTTATTTCTTCTTATCCTTCTCTTTTCTTATTTCGGAGAAGTAGCTCTTCCATGATTCTCTGCGTGCGGCAGCTTTCCTATTGTTGCTTGCCTGCGACCTTGTCGTATTGACTTGATTAATTTTTTAGATTCGTGTCTTCTTGCCAAAACGTCCGTAAAATCTTCGTACAATATCGGAATGAGGTGATTGACCTCTCATTCTTTTTCTAAGAGGAAAATATAACTTTGCAAAAATAATTTATTCATTCAGAGTCTGTTTGGTGGGTGAAAAGTACCAGACACCGAGAATTCAGAACTTTCCAGGAAGAATTATGTAGGTTTTTCAGCTGTCACGTAGTCGAGAGTTTCGGCTTCTATTTATAGCTTATTCATAGGATTGATGTGCACTTTTAGTATGTTGTGGAAGACTTCCATACAAATCGTTTGGTATATGTATCACTCCAAGATTCTTCACCAATTAGCACCAGTTTCAATTCTTCCGGAGGGAAGTGTAAAAACATTTCTGACGGAGTTCTTGCAAAACGACCCGTAACCTTTCTAAACCACATGCCATGTCCGTAGGTGACGCTGCTGGTGAGGTGTATCTCTTTGTGAGTTATCTGTTGATGTGTTAGTACCAGCAGTATACTTGGAAATCGAGGGCTTTAATTCTGGATCTCTTGACGTAGTCATCGAGATACCTGTTATTTTGCTGGAACATCCCGATGTAGGTTCTTCCGGTAGGAAATTTGGAGAACTCTTCAGCATTACCCGCTTCCCTGGGCAAAGGAAATATGGGAAACATGGATCCTTTTGGTGCAACAACTTCTCGAATCTAGCTCTGCGTGAAGTTATCTCGGCTGTGGATTATTTCCTGACATGATGGTGCGGGCACCATTATCTTCTTGAGGCTGCTCTCTTGACGTGTCGGCTCCAGTAGATCTGAAGATGTCCCGGGCTTGCTCTTGCTTGGGTCAGCATTATAGGCGAACCCCTATGAATGATTTGAAGATGTGTCAAGCCTCCTTTATTATTGTAGATGTACGAATTCCTAGAATTGCGCCATGGTCTGGATCTATACATTTTGTTGATGAAGTGATAACGGATACTCCTGACCATAAAATGGTAGTAGTGGTGGAATGGAGATATACCCTCGCTTTCGTGATCTCTGCAGGTGCCTTTCTAGGACTCCACTGGTGTTGAGATTTGTTGTCGACTATCTCCATACTGGAACAACAGCTATGCAAATCTTTCCTTTTATCTCCCCGAGTGTGTACCCTGGAGACATTAATATCGGTGATAACTTTGAGGCGTTTCCGGCTTGCTCCATATAACACTTATGGTGTTGCAGATGTGGCTGCTCCATTCGGACCTCGAGAGAAGCCATCGTGCTTTCCTAAGTAGTAATAACATCTTCATGTGTCTTCATGCGGCTTTATGGTCCTTTCATCTGGGAGATTTACTGTTGCTCAGCTATCCAAGGAATTTCCAGTAGCATTGCTTGAAATAACATTTTTGTGAAGCTTCTTAGCGAACGTAACACCTGAATTGAAATTGGTTGTTGAACCTAAATTGAGTTTAATGATTGAATTGGATCTAAGATCCACCCTTTTGAAATTGAGAAAAATGGAATGAATCCTGAGAAACTGTTTTGAAACCGAGAGATTAATCTCCCACTATGGTCGCCAGTTGTTTTGGGGTAAAAACTGTTTCTGCTGGTTTTGGTAAATTTGGGTGTGTTGATGAGAAACGAATCTAAACCTTAAACAAATGCACTGCACGGGAGTACTTTAGATTCGAGATATAGATCTGTACAATCTTGGCCTAAACCAAGAAATGGCTATTCCAGTCTTGCTTTGGTCACAAATTGAAGGATAAGGGTTGATCTTAGGAAGGGAAGCGAAAAAGGTGTTGAGACCAGAATGGTTAATTATGAAGGTGTGGATATTTTATGACTTGTATCAGAATATGAAACTGGCTTGCGGAGTGTAAGCTATTAGTTCTTTGGTATTTTTCTGGATACTGTGTTGTTAACACTTGTTTTTTGTCAAAATAAATTAAAAACCTATTTATACAAGTCATGATTGAGCGCCCCTGATCTCATAGGAAGTATAGACAGTTAAGTAGTGGAGAAGTGAAGTTGTGTAGAAATGGTGACCATCATGTTTCCGTCACGAGGGAAGATTGGTCAGTCTTACACCCACTACTCACTTACTAGTCATTAACCGTCCGCCATTTCCTGACACTTTCTCGTAATGGGGGCGTTGCACGCCGAATGCTGTAAACCGCCAGACCAATACCCTGATGAACATCCCCTAGTTTTGTGACATATTTGATGTCTCGATTATTTTCGTGGTAAATGTGCAGCAAACTGCTGAGTGGGTCTTGTATGCAAGACCTAGTTATTCTGACCAATCACGCAAGCTAAGTGGCAGGTGGTAATGTGTGATGAGCCAAGTCATGAGACTTGCCGCAAAGAACAACATTTGGCGCTATTAGGTTAAACGACTAAGTTATGTGTGAAGCCAATACTCATAAAATATCATGGCTACTATGATGACATATTATTGGTCGCCTAAGATTTAAGCTAGGCCGGTCAATTCAGCTGGCGAAGTTGGACGGCTGAGATTGTAATTTATGGAAGGGGGTGGCCATTGATTATGAACACATCTTGTTGGCGCTTGCTAATGGCATAGTGGCATAATGGCGCCTTCCAGTGGCATTGTGGCATAGTTGGCGCCTAGCGTAGCCGCGACCATTATATTTTGGCATATCGGTGTTAGGTCAAAATATGACTCAACAATATTGGCTCTAGTTTCCGTATCAAGCTTAATGCCCTAGGTGGATTTACTTGGCATGGTTGGCGTAGCGGCCCTGCCTAAATTAGGGTTTTGCATGCCACAACCCTAATTAGCGTGTGTGGCATGTGGCCGCGACACGATGACATTTTTTGTGCGGATAGTGCCATGGCCGCGTCAAAGAAGTTATGGCAAGGCCGTAGTGTGGGAACGACCATAGGCGCGAGGATAGCCTTTTGGGTCCCACATGGCTTGTGGCATGTTGTAGGGTTGAAGTAGCACAATTTAGGCCATGACTAGGAATTAGGGTTTCCTCTTTATTCAACCAATGCCACTAAACCAAGAGTTCAGAATACCCTGGTTAGGGTTTGTTATGGCGTTGGCCACAGAGAAAAGTGAGGTAGCACACGGCTGCGCTGTTATGGCACGTTGGCATGTTGCTGCCGTGGAATAGCATGGCCTGGTAATTAGCATGTTGGCGCAGTTAGGCAAATAGCTAATTGGCATGGCAGCCATTTGGCGCAGTTGCCCTTTTTAGTGCATGTAGTGGGTTTAGAGCGACCTAATTGGTCGATTGGAAAGAGGTCCGGCCAAACATGGGGCGTGGCCACATCTCTAGTGCGTGTGGCGGATTTTGAGCGACCTGATTGGTCGATATGAAAAAGGGTCGGCAAGCAGCATAGGGCGTGGCCATCTGCAGGTGGCACCTGCTAGGGTGGACTGGCAGGCCGTGTGGCGCGGCCACGCCTCCTATGGCTGTTGCTCCTGTTTTCCGCGGATCCTCTTCTATTTCTCGTTTTCTGATTTTGGTAGGACTTTGCTCCCATTAGTCCATGGCGGATTAATTGCCTAGCTTGCCTAGGTTTAGTTTCGACCAGCAGGGTCTGAGATATTGCGCTGAGCGCAAAAAACCTAATTTTTGCGAATTAGTTAAAGCCAAAACTTGAATCTTGTGAGCTATCACAAAATTGAACAAATTTGATAAATTCTGTGTGTTGACACAAAATTCTTTTATTCTTAGAGAGCAATTAGCGCGTCTTCTGATTGAGCACTTTCATGCAGACCTTAATTTTGATACTTCGGGAAATTCATGCTACTCAGCTGCGAGTGAACACTTATTGTCATGTCATACCAATACTAAGGGTTCAGCCGGGGAACATAGCATAAGAAAGTATTCAATCAGCCTTACATTAATGAATAATACAGGAAGGAAATTGAAATTTACAGAACATTTGGGATTGTTGCTGCATGCACCATTCTGGATAAATTTCATGTAAATATACCGAATTGCTTAATACATGTGTGAGTAGAGAAGCCCGCGCACTCATTACTTATAAAATGGCTTGGTCTCTTTGCAGACGGCGCATTAAATACATGGTTTTACAATTTTATCCCTGAACTAAAAACCACCATCAACACAAGTGTTACGGATTAACGTACAAGTGCAGTTTACTTTAATTATAAAAAACAATTATAATGCAGAAAAATAAAGTAAATGGCACAACAAGATTTTGTTAACGAGGAAACCGCAAATGCAGAAAACCCCCGGGACTTAGTCCAGTTTTGAATACTCTCAGAATTAAGCCGCTATACAAAATCTAATACCAAGTTTGTACAGTTGAGACCAAGCAGATTACCCCTAGCTACTTAGTTTCCTCAGTATCCCTGCGCCTTCAACTTCTGGAGTCACGTACGTGAATCACCAATCCTTTAGATCGTATTCCAAACAATAAAAGATAAATCTGTTTGGTAACCACTCTATTCAATATTGGTAATAAGATATTTATGAGTCGTTGCAAAGGCTCTTCTGTTTAATCTAATAAACTCCTTTGTATGGTTAGATCAATCTATCCTTTGATTACCAATTCCTTGGTAATAAAATATTTATAATTGATTGCAAATCTATAATTATATCAATCTATCCTTTGATCAAGGTTTGTGCACACAATTCATAAGATCGAAAAATAATAAGAAAAACTTCGTCGTCTTCAAATCTTCGTTTGTTTCAATAACCTGCACAACACCACTTGAAACCTCTTGTGATCAATCACGCACAGAACGAAGTATGTTAACAATGGATTATCACAAGATGTCTTTAGATCCGAAAATGGTTCTAAAGATCCCGTCAATACTTTGATCTAATTTTAGTGAATCTTATATCAAAAGAGAAGATTCTCAAGAATAAACAAACTAGGTGCAATCAAAGTTTCAACAACCGGTAGTCAAACAAATCAATAATCGAAAACTACAATAACAATGCAATTATCTAGTTTCCCACCAACGGTACTCGTAGAGCTTCTTGATCCCACATAAGTATTAAAATGAGCGGTCATAAGAGATTTCACCTAATTAGGATACTTTTCTCTCCAGATAGACGGCTCCACCAGAAACAACGAGAATGAAGTTTGCATGGCTCTTAGGATAGTTTGCAAGAAATGCAAACTCAAGTATTTGTACACCAAGGTTGTTTGGACAACAAGGAAATTCCAAAACCTAAAATATTCTCAAGATATTCTCATTAAAGTACCTAATTTCGGTGTTCCTATTTTCACATAAATGCCAAACCATATTTCCGAAAACTCTCATAGAAAACTTTTATTATTAGTCTAGCACATTAACTAATAATATTTTCCTGAGGATATGCTTTAATTGCTGGTAATTAAAACATATATGATGAAAATCATAATTAAATGTTTTTCACCTTTTCGGACATGGGATCACCTTGAGTATCAATGAATATCTTTGAACAATAAATGATAAGAGTTATGTACATGTTCAAATAGTGTCGACATCTATAAGTTTTTCAGCAAACCCTAATTCCAAGCTTCACACAAAATATAAAGAGATATGCGAATATTGGAAACTCTTTTTTTCTCTTTGGGATCGGTTATACCATGTTTCCCAGACCAGGTTGTGACCGGTTACTCCTTGATTCCCAGGGGTAACTTGTGATCGGTTACACCTTACTTCCTGATGAGTTAGCTTGTGATCGGTTACACCTTGCTTCCCAAAGGTAGCTTGCGATCGATTACAACTAACTTCCCAATTCATCTTGTGATCGGTTATACTTTGGATCCCAAAGTAACTTGTGACCGTTTACAACTTGCATTCCGATATAGCTTGTGATTGGTTACACCTTGATTTACAATGTAGCTCGTGACCGATTACAACTAGCTATATTATATAGGCTATGACCGGCTATACCATAAATCTTAACAAGTTAAGATAGGTTCTACCTTGTCATCTTATATTGGTCATTCAAAAGATATTCAATAAAGAACCTGACCAATCATGATTTCCTTTTCGATTATGAAACAAGTTCATATATGTAATTCCTTTAAACAAATGTTATAAAACATTGTTTCCTAGGGTGAAATCATTCCTATATAATGCACACATAATCAAACAACTATATACAATAGATTATGTCGATATCGTATTTACGAACTTCAAAAGATAAGTGTTATACTTCGTAATTCGATAAATTAATTTACACTTTGATCATAATGTCATGACCAAGTCTAACCACTAGAGTATTATATATATACATCTTCGCATGTTATGTTTTCAATATAATCCGACTTGAAAGATACGTTAGGAATGGAAACAAGATCAAGTCAATATTACAAACCTCAAGAGGAAGGATGATGTCATTGTTGTAATCGTTACTTCTTCACATTCTTCAGGTCTTCGGAGTAATACTTGTACGTCTCAACATTCCTAGACTTTCTAGTCTAACCTAAACAAAGTTGACTCTAGTATTTAATCAAGTGACTCTAGATGAGTTTTGATACTAAAATATGACAACCAAACTTGACATACCAACGCTTGGTGGGTTCAACCGAGCTATGCTCTAACAGATACTAATTAAAACTCATGTGTGAAAGTCACAATGATAATATTATCGATTTATGTATACATAGTTTGTGTATTTAACATAACATATGAGTTTCGGTTTTGGGCTCTTACTATTGGCACATAATAGCTAAAAACCGTTTTCAACCTTTCTCCGATAAAGGTTGTTTTGCTTGTTATTCTTTTATTTTTGCAGGGAATAACAACTCACAGGGGGAGAGTTCTTATGGAACTGGTGCTTCATGATAAATCTTAGTGGTAAGAATGGTTGTGGAAATCGAGGAAAATATTATGCTTATAATCTTTCCTGATATGAAAACTAAGTTAATTCAGATCTTAGTTTTTCATGTCGAAATGTAAGGTACGATTTTTGTGTTAGACCTATTTTGGATTTTCGCTGAATAAGCCAACTCTTCTTCAGCTTTTGCTTGCCTAGATTTCTTACCTAGTAACTTTAATTATTATCATCTCAGGTTACCTTTTGTATCCTCCCACCGAGTTAAAGATAAGACATCCGTTGGACAATGCTTGTTTTCCATAAATGATATATTCATAAGCTTTAGTTAAGAATTTCAGCTTTTAGTGATATATCGATTGGAAAAATCTCATCACGTGTAACCAGTATCTTCCTAAGATAAAATTATAAGGTGACTTGGTATTTAAGACCAGAAAAGTGGTTTCATTCGTTATTTGACAATTTTCAACTTTTAGTGTCACTTCTCTCATTAATTGAATATGTTCTTGAACCATTAAACCCACTAAAAGAGAACTATTTTCCCTTAAAACTTCTTCTTTTATTATCTTCGTCTGCTCAGCATCTTGGAGATAAATGATACACAGGTCGATCCTTGATTTATCAAGATCCCAACCATTTATCATTAACTCAATAACCCATGCATCAGAGTGTGGCAAAGTTACCCCAGCTAGGTCTTTAGTTGAGAATGTGATATCATCACATGGGAGTAAAAAAAAATCACAACTTGGATCAAATGTAACCATATTTGTTTTGTGGAACTTTTTATTTATTTAGTGCTAAAACCTGAATCTTGAGAGATGAACTCTTTCAAACGACCTTCTTGGACCATGTTACAGATGGACCTTATTAAGTTTTTGCAATCGTTGGTATGGTGACTTGCGACTTCGTGATATTCACATACAATTAGCTTCTTCCTTCATTCTTCATTTTCCTATGAGGCTTGAAATACGACCTATCTTTGTTAAACTTCAGGATTATCTCAGAAATTGTATTCAACTATACAAAGTTTTTCCTTTATTCATTCAATTTGAGATTAACTTCCTAACATAACTTATTTTCTTAGTTGGCTGGTCAGGTGATTTTTGGGGAATGAATTATTTTATCCCCTGAGTATTAACTGAAGCTGAGCGTACTTTGTGATCATATGCAATGATTTGGTTATCTTGCGCTCTTTTCACAATTTTTTCAGCTTTGTTGTAAACTCCTTCAAGCGGAGTTTCAATAGAATCAATGAATGAGTTCTGGGTATCACCAGGTTATAAAGCTTTTCTGAACAAGATACACTTATTTTTTTAGTGGATCTTGTTTACTGGAGCTACTCTTGCCTCAAATATCCTTAGAAATTTAGTAAAACTCTCGTTAAGTTTTAGACTAACAATAAATATATTATCGAGCACATCATCCTGCTCAATGTTACAAGATTTTATTTATGAATAGTTCTTTTATAGCTTCAAAGTTGTGAGCTGAATTTCCTAGTAAAAAGTTGAACAAACAGTTTATGCTTCATCACGTTAGATGCTAGCTTGCTAGGGTATAAGTGTTTTTAAGATATAGAGTGAAATGACGAGGGTACCAAGAACACCACAATCTTTTCGTATCAACATATTCAAGACACACCTTGCGTGATCTAACATAGACAGAGACTGTCAAGAAGATAACAACCACAATATGTCCACTTGGTATATAGTATAAGTTCTGATCGAATCAACTATGGGATCAAACCAAGTGTTTGATTAACGTACAGTGCGATTATTTTATATAACTAACAAAATAATTATAATGCGGAAAGTAAAGTAAAAGCACACTGTAAGATTTTGTAAACCGCAAATGCAGAAAAACCACGGGACCTATAATCCAGTTTTGAATACTGATGTGTTTTGTAGTTGTAGTGGTAAAAAGATTCATTGCTCGAACTTGTGAAGGATTTTTTAGACTCAAATTAAACTCAACAATTAAATATAGTTGTATCAAAAATATAAAAACACCGAGACTCTGGATTCCACCATTAACCAATTTTATGTGATTTAATTTAATTAATATTCATGCAATTTTTTTACGTTTAAAGTGATTCTAATATTTTGCAAAAGTAGATTTTTGGAATAACAAATGTATTTCGAAAGCATAGAATATCAAAAACATAAGTCTAAGCATAATCTATCAAGAGAAATCACAATTGTTTAAGAAAAATCATTCAATCAATTCTCAATCAAAGCAAATAATCATATAAGAAATTGCGAAAATAATTAAAATAGAATTATACCACTTTTCATGGAACAATGGCTTCCTTCGTCGCCTCGGCTAAGGGGTTTAGCTCCTCATAATAATCATGTTCTCAAAATACATGTTTATGGCTCAAAAATGGATTAAAAGGGAGAAAAGAATACATTGTAGTCGCTGAAAGTCTAAAACAGGAGACTGAATCGTTGCTAAAGGGTTTAGGTCACTGCAGACAGGAACGATAGGCATTTATTGTCACTGAAATAAGTCTGCCCTTGTGACTGTTGCATGTGCGTCTTATGTTCTTCTTCGTCTTCTCCGGCAGCAGCAGCAGCAGCAGAACGCGTTCTCCTCCAGTTGATTTTTTCCGCTTCTCTAAGGCTCTAAACTTCCCCCAAAGTGTTCATCATCCTTCTTAGGACTCTCACCACCCTATATATACACCACAGGCTCTCTAAATCCGTCCGATTTTTTTTTTCCACAGCACGATACGGTATTTTTTCTTCCCTGTTTAATCTTCACGCGTATTCTTCTTCCTTTTTCAACTCAAAACTTCTCTAATTGATATCTCTTCAAGCTTGGTAACAAAAACCTGTGAGAATATCTTCTCCTATCCAAATATAGAACCAAACTTCACCGTAATATTTTTTCCTGTTTTGAGAAAAATAAAAATGGAAACTTGCTTTTCTCACGTTAAGAACTCATCTACCGGCTCTGTTTTAATCCCACAACTTCATGCAGACCCAAAAGCTAAGAAATCACCAAGAAAATCTCACCCAAAGTCTCGCCAGAGAGTTGCGCAGGTGTAATTTGGTTTTCCCGCAAAAACTCGAGTTCAAATGAAGGGGATGACCTCCCCTTATCCAGACCAGGGGTGCGAATAGCAAGTGGGTACCCCTTAGTAATTTGGGTGCCTCTTAGTAATTTTCTCCCATGAGCGCAAAAACCACTTTTCGAGCCAATTTCCCCGCAAAAGCCCATTTTTCCAAAAACACCTACAAAGGGATAAAATACCAAAATTAGTACAAAAATGGGTTCTAACACTATACACAAAAGAGATGAAAATAGACACATAAATGCGTCTATCAAATACCCTCATTATTAAGGCGATATACAAAGACTACTACCAACTTCATATAGTTGAGACCAAGTAAACTAACTCCAAGTTGCTCAGTTCCTTGTGTATCCCTGCGCCTACTACCAATCTGGTTAACACACGTAAATCCTAAGATAAAGTTCACTATCTTAAGTTGTTTCACCCATTGAGAAGACTTCTAACACTCAAATCCTTTGGATCGTATTCCAAAAGAATCTGTTGCGGTAACCTATTTATCAATCACAATAACTTAATCAGAGATCTTGTTGAGTTATACAAAAGATGTTATGTTCAAAAGATTAAACTCCTTTTTATCGGTTTAGATCAACTAAGATCTAGACTATCAGAGGTAATCAATCTTATTTCGTAATCTATCAAATTCGGTCTCGTATACAGAAACTGAAAAAGCGGGGGTACAACAACCTCACCCAATATTTCGCTTAGCAATCTGTATGAACTAACTCCAATATACTTTCAAGAGAATCGACTAGATAGTCAGACTCAAACTTAAGAAAAAGTATATCAAAGAGTTATATCTCAATTTATCGATTCAATCCGCAATCAAAAAAATAGGAATTTGCGAGCCATATTGAATACAAGAGAAATAACTTGAACGGTACCAAAGACCAATGTTCAAGGATCAATCAATTTCAATCAACAACCAAAGGTTGGATTTACCAATTGATCGATTCAACACACAACCTGTGATATTTCAATTATATAACAAAATATAATGCGGAAAAGAAATAACACAGACACCAGAAGTTTTGTTAACGAGGAAACCGCAAATGCAGAAAAACCGCGGGACCTAGTCCAGATTTGAACACCACACTGTATTAAGCCGCTACAGACACTAGCCTACTACAAAGCTAACTTCGGTCTGGACTGTAGTTGAACCCTAATCAATCTCACACTGATTCAAGGTATAGTTGCGCTCCTTACGTCTCTGATTCTAGCAGGATACTACGCACTTGATTCCCTTAGCTGATCTCACCCACAACTAAGAGTTGCTGCGACCCAAAGTCGAAGACTTGATAAACAAATCTGTCTCACACAGAAAAGTCTATTGAATAGATAAATCTGTCTCCCACATAAATACCTACGAGTTTTGTTCTTTTGATAAATCAAGGTGAACAGGAACCAATTGATAACCCGAACTTATATTCCCAAAGAACAACCTAGTATTATAAATCACCTCACAATAATCTTAATCGATTAACGAAACAAGATACTGTGGAATCACAAACGATGAGACGAAGGTGTTTGTGGCTACTTTTCAATCTTGCCTATCGGAGATATAAATCTCAAGCCAATCTTATGATTGTACTCAATCACGAAAAAAACAACAAGATCAGATCCCGCAACTACAGAGAAAATAGTTGGGTCTGGCTTCACTATCCCAATGAAGTCTTTAAGTCGTTAACCTACAGGGTTTCGTGAAAAACCTAAGATTAAAGGAGAATCGACTCTAGCTTATACAACTAGTATCACACAAGAGGTGTGTGGATTGGGTTTCCCAGTTGCTAAAGGTCACCTTTATATAGATTTCAAATCAGGGTTTGCAATCTAAGTTACCTTGGTAACAAAGCATTCAATATTCACCGTTAGATGAAAACCTGATTAGATTCAAGCTAATATCTTTCAACCGTTAGATCGAACTTAGCTTGTTATACACAAATGAAATGTACCTTGATTTAGGTTTGAGTAACCGTACCTAAACGTGTACACTTAGTCGGTTCAACAATAATTAACCAATGGTTAGCCATATGAGCACTTTCATATCAACCTTATTCATCTTTACTATAACTAGTTCAAATGACTCAAATGAACTAGTTAGAGAGTTGTTCAATTGCTTAGATCTCATAGAAGTATACAAGACACAATCGAAGGAAAATCGATTTTGATTCACTTGAATCAATTCATGAACATTATAGCCACGGTTTGCAAAGATTGCATTCCTTATTATATGAATGTTTTAGTTCATGAACAAACCGATTTTAGAAAGTAACCTTCTTAAGTATGCAAACGGGTACGCATACTTAAGTACACGGATTGAGTTTGTTTTTTTACTTCAAACTCCAGCAGAAATTCACGGACGTGAAACTTCCGCCAGTATGCGTACGGGTACGCATACTTATCCCGATTTCCAACAACCGCCAGTACGGGTACGCATACTTTAGGTTCCCGGTTTTGGACTTTTACACAAATGCGAGAACACACTATGTTTATATCAAAACATGGTTACTTGTTCTAAATCTTATTTCAATCATTGAAACTTTCTTAGAGGATGTTAAAATAGTTGTTATCAACAAACTATTTTCATCAAAGCGATTTTCAAGTTACTGAAATAATCAATATGACTTTTGTCACGAGTAAAGATGAACTTGGCTAAAGCGAAAGCTTACCAACACATATTTCGATAAATAGATAAGCGAGATAAACTCGGCTCGAAATAGCAAATGTGTATAATTGAAGTCTATATAGCAATACGACTTTTGTCTCAAAATAGAGCTAGCTTACATTATTTCCATAAAATAGAGCTACAAGAATAAAGAAGTTATAGGTGGGTGAAATCTGTTTCCTTGCAAATTTATGTACCCACCGTTGAACTCGTGTACTACTACTAGTAGTACTGCACTACTGCGGTAATACATTAACTGTCTTTTACGGGGGGGTTCGCAGAATGCAAAGAGCAACACGAAATAAAAACAAAATTGGGCAATACTTATTTTCTAGCACCCCCTATTGTACTTTATACATTGATAGTGAGTGAGTGACCTAACAAGAGCAGGATTTCATTTTTTCTGGAAGCATATTTCATGTTGATCCAAAATGGATGAGTATGGATCACGAGTCTTATTTGTGTTTTATCTCATCAGTCATGTTGTCTTTGTCTGGTGTTAGCTAGTAAGTCTCATTTTACTGCGCTGTGAATTTTTATCAAACATCACTAATTAATGAGTAATTAAGTATGATGTAATGGTTGGTGTGACTCTCTGATCTCCACTCTTCTTTCACCTAATAGAACTTACAGTCAGATTAACTGATATCGAAACAAACGGAATATTCATCTTCATTTATTAACTCCTAAAAGTAGTCTTCAAAACAACGAGAAAAAAAGAAAAAAGAAGAAAAGGGATAACGTATGAAATTTTCCCTCAACTTGGACATCTTTTTTTCACTGATATAGATTCTCACTTCTTAGTTATCTCAGAGTTCAGTCTCAGTGAGAAGAGTGTTTCTGGCAAAACCATGGCAACTAGGAAAGTTTCTTCCCTTCTCTCTAAAGCCTTTGGTATTTCAGTACTTTCCTCCCTAAAAGGTTTCTACTTTCTTGATTCCTTTCTTTTTGAGTTTACCTATCTTGGGCTTCTTTTGCTCTTTCATTTGTTGAATAAAAATCAAAAATAAATAATTGGTGGTAACGTTTTTCTTATTCAAGTTGATATCTTCAATGAAATTTGATGAATTCATGTCATATACATGTATGTGCACATCATCCTGTGCTGTTATGTTTATTGTTTAGATGAAAACTTAAAGAATTTGTGTTGAATTCTTACCTGGACTTTCTGGTTAAGTTTTTAATTTGTTATAAATAAATTCTTAGGGAAGAATATCAACTTGGGAAGAAGTGTAAGTAGATATAGTACTGCTGTTGCACTTGAAGAACCAATTACACCACCAGTTCAAGTAAACTACACAAAACTTCTTATCAACGGGGAGTTTGTGAATTCTGTTTCAGGTTTGTTTATTTTTTTCATTTCTCATTCCTTTTTGTGATAGTTTCTTCAATTAATCAAGAATTAAGACATATAAATTCAATCTGTCTTCCCACAGGAAAAACTTTTCCGACTCTTGACCCAAGGACAGGGAATGTTATAGCTAATGTCGCTGAAGGTGATGCTGAAGATATCAATCGGGCGGTTGCCGCTGCTCGCAAGGCATTTGATGAGGGCCCATGGCCAAAGATGACAGCATATGTAACTACTCTTGATTTTAATTTCTTAAATTCTACTTTACTTGTGTGAGCCAAGAATTTGGATGATGGGTATGGAAGAGCACAATTATATTGTTTTATCATTCTTTACATTGTTTTCCTTTACAGGAAAGGTCAAGGGTACTTTTGCGCTTTGCGGATTTGAT